>WEIV01022023.1:5359-85359 GCA_013390005.1 Calyptomena viridis
CCGGTCATTAGGATTGTAAGAATTCTGTTCTTTCTCTGTCTTTCTGCCCCTGTTGCAAGATGAGCAAGGGCTGACCTGAACTTTTGTTTGTTTGTTCTGCTGTGGGGTTAAAGATTCATGGTCTCCCCCCGGGAATGTTTTATTCTGCTTTTGTAAGGGGAGGGGGAATTCAACCTTGTGAAGGCAAAAGACAAATCCTGTCCTGATATAAGAAACAACTGAACAAGGCCTAAGGTGATAGACTGGGTTTTTTTCCAGTTTTCTACCTGTAAAGAANTGAAGGTGATTTGAGTGCCTTAGACTTTGTAGCATTGTAAAGATATTAAATTTATCTGCATTTCATTTACTCCTCATACTTAGGAGAATTGCAAACAGAGTTACACTGGACTTCAGTTTTTGCATTTCTTTACAATTTTCAAGTGTTACTCAAGTAAAAAGGCCCCTGTGCTATGCAGCAGTCTAGAAGCTGAAAAGTGAGATTATATTTGGATTTATTTTCTGATTTATTACACAACTGTTTATAGTGCAAAGTTCTTCTAGTTGTAACATAGTCATCATAACTAGGTTTTGCGGATTTGTGTAACAATTTTTTTCTTGAATATACTGGGATTATGGAGGAGATGCAGTCATGACCTCATGGGACTATGTAGTCTTACGTGTGATGCTACAGGCGTTTCATGTGAACTTTCTATTTTATTCACACATTAGGATGAGAAAGAAGTCCTTTTCCCTAATACTGAAGCACACTGCACCAGCCATCTCCAATACATGAAATCAGAAGGGTTAAGTATTCATTCCGAGTCCCAGTTTCATGTCACAAGAACATTTCAGCTATTGTGTGATCTCTCCAGAGTGCCCTCACTAAGAGATCAAAACCAATACTGTTCTGAATACTGTTATGGAGGTGACACGTGGAGATGTTGTGCAGTCTTCCCTCAGTGATCAGTACTGCTTATCTTTCACAGGTGTCCCATGCCAACTGACCTTTATAAGCAAATGCCTACACTGGAACCTTGATTGCTAGATTTTTTTTGTTCAGGCTAGTACTGCATCATTATGATAGGGTACAAGCAAATGTTATGATTGTTTGGATTGGTTTTTTGTTTTTTTTTTTACTTTAAATTACCTCTGATTTTTTTGGCTGTAAAATCCGGCCAGTGCTGAGTGCTTTTGGAAATCCCACCCTTCAGCTGGTTTTGGTTTTGTTGTTGTTTTTTATGTCTGGTGTAGGACTCAGTAATATGTACTGGCATAACATTTCAGTGGAGCAGAATGATGATTTATTGTGCTAATTACTGACATCACAAAACCACAGACAGTAATCTTTATCTTGGGGACAAAGAAAAAAGCAACCAAAAAAAAAAACACCAAAAAAACTCCCTAGACACTAGGTTAGGACCTATTTAGAAAGATAGTTTTTGTGAGTCTGATACAGTAAGAAAACTAAGCATGTTGAGTTTTAGTGTTTCCTTTTCTAAGGTTATGCTCTTCATAGTTTGTTTTCTACTAAAAAAAAAAGAAGGAAAAAAGAAGAAATGCTGGGGAAGATTGGTGTTTAGTAATAGGTAGGCACATCAGAAGCTGTATTTTCAGTATTCCTGGTCTTTCAACCTCACAGCTTATCTTTTTCTAGGCTTTAGAAGCATAAGTAAGTTAAAATCAATAGGGTTTTAAAATATTTGGACTTTCTGGCATTTTTTCTTTGTTGCTTTGTGACTTGGACAACAAACATTGTGAACTGAGTAGCCTCAGTTTGTTAATCTCTCCCTTGGGTGCATCCTTTCTTAGTTCAGCAAAAACACAAACAAAAAAATCTACTGCATGTGGTCAGTGCTTAGTTTGCTTGGGCTCATGTGTCTTGTTGAAACCAGAATATTTTCTCTCTAAGACAAGCCCAGCCTTATTCTTGGTAAGAATTCTCAGTTTTCATTCTGGATTTTAGCTGTTAACCCCTTTGTCATTCCAGGTTCAAAAACTCGACACAAAAAAATCATAGTATTTTTAAGGGAAATACATGATTAACATTTTGCTCGTACGAATAGCTGAACTGCATTTCTTCAAACGTAAAAACACCCCAAACAAACAAACAAACAAAATCCCCAAGCAAGCAGAAGGTCACCTGGCCAAATCAAAACAGAGAAATCTCCTTCTCAGAAGTGCAACTTTCAAGAAACTTTGGGTAATGAACCATAAACATGAGGTTAAAATGGGAACACCTTTACATCTGAATCTACAATCCAGTGCCTTCGGTACTTTGGCTGAAAGTAGAAATGTAAAAGACGGAACAAATTCTGGCATTTGCAGCTTCATTGCCAGTTCAAGTGAATTGTTAGCAACTCTCTGCCTGCAGATGACAGGGTAAGATGGAGTCTGGAGTGGGGATATGAGTGAGTTCCTCCAGTCCTCTCGCTGTAACACAAACTCTCTCGGGGCAGCTATACCTCAACTCTACAAATCTAAAGCAGATTTAAACAAAAATAAAGCTTATTACAAATATGTATTCTTAGGGCACCTACCAGATGAAACTGTCATATGGCAAAGGTTTTACTCTGTGGCGTGTCCATTACCAGGCAAGCAACAAGAAAGAGCTGGGCAAAACAATTGTTTCTGGAGGACTGTTTAATTGAAAGCTTTTCCCTTAAAAAATATCATCTTTCCAGAAATGCAGATGTGCGTGAGAATCCTATAGGGATATTGGTATTTGGCCTCTAGGATTTTAACAGTCCTGTTCCCAAGGTTGAGATATACAGAGAGCCAATTTTATTTGAAACTATTATACAAGGCAGATATGGAAGCTCATGGAGTATTGCATTGCAAATCACATGTTAAAGAGAGACACATGGCTCTTGAGCTATAAAATGAGAAAGGGATGATATTTAAAAGATATCTTTAACCACTTGTTTTACTCACTAATCTGCAGTTCAGAAAGTGTTATTTGCAGAAAAAAAATGCCATTATGGGATAGTTTCTGAAAAGCAAACAAATATTTCAGACATTTTCACTGCTAACATAACTGTGTAACAATAGCAAAACAAATACTGATGGTGAGTAACATTTCTATGACTGAATGTGTTGAACAGCTGCCACTTTCCACCCTTGAGACTTCTGCATATCTGTGTTTGATGAAGTGATTCCTGTAGCAGATTTGTAATACACTTTGTGTTGCAGGGGGGTTAAAGTCTAGAGCTGAATTGTGATACTGCACCTTAATGCAGATTTCATTAAATCAAGGGAGGCTTCTGCTTTTGGCATAACAGGACTGTTGGTTATAAACAACAAAGAAAGGTCTGAATATGCCCCATGGCAAAAAAACAAGGTACTGTTCTATTCCACCCCAACTCTACCAAGTGTTCACTGGGAAATGTGCTGTCCTGTCTTTCTACATCCCTGTGACAACGTTGTCCTTAACCTGTATATTCTAAAATGACATGAGATGTTCTCAGATATTCACAGTTGTTCTGAGACTGTTGTTTCTTACCACCGTTTCATAAAGAAGAAGGCATTGCTGCTTTGAAATTACCACTCAGTAGTTTATCAGAAGAATGACATTGGTCAGATATTATCAATGGTGTCAACTCATGGTCTGGATGAGTGGATTAAGTATGAGTGGATTAAGTTCTGGTAGCTACAGATGCAAGCTGAACTTGGTAGATACTGATTTCCAAAAACATATTTGAAGGTATCATATTTGCAGAATACAGAAATTCATCTATAAATTACCCCAAGAAGTACAGCCTGTGACCAGTTAAATTACTCGATGTCATAGGCATCAAGGTAACTGTTACTGTGGCTTGGGCCAACTCCTCACATAGTTGTTTGGATAAACCCAAACATGAGACATCCCTGGGCATTACTGTCAGGGTGTAGGTCAGGACTCGTTTCCCAGCTCAGCAGGAATTTTGCCTGCACAAAGTCCCTCTCTCTGGCTTCCTGATGCATAGGCTCTAGGTGTGCGTGTATATATTCAAGCTCTTATAAAAAGACTTGGAATAAGTGACTATTGCTTGAAAGACCCAGGAGCAACTTGCTGGCTGCCAAATAGGAGGTTTGGTAGTTGTTTCTGCTTCTTTGTTGTTTTGTTGAAGGGTTGCATGGGCTTCCTACCCTTGTAGGTACGGTGGTGTAACAGCTGCTTCTTAGGTCTGAAGCTTGCCTCTGTGTTAAAAATAAAATCTGCTTAAGTGTCACCCTTTTTGAAAGAATTCTTCAGAGTTCAAAGTAAATTATCTCAGAGATGATGATAATCATTGGCCTTTAATTGAACTGTGGGGCTTCAAATGTAGAAACCAGTTCATGGTTAATCATTTAAGTTCATCAGAAATAAGATTCAAGTTGGGGCAATTAGACAATTGCTTCATTACTCAAACTGTCTAATGATGTTTCACTGATCTTTCACAAATGATAATACAGTAGATGAACTGTGCAGTTTAAATTATTCCAGTTTTAGATAGTTGAACTTACCAAAACTGTTAATGGAAGTTATTCAAGATGTGCTGTCTAAATCCTTTCCAATTAGTGTTGAGGTCTTGAAGGGCCAATCTTAGCTTTTTATTAATATGTTCAGTTTATTAATGTATTTTTTTATATATGCATAGTGTGACTGTCTGGTACATCTCAAGATGTTGCATAATTATTATCCTTTTAATTTGTTTTACTTGGGTTTTACTCCTTAGTCTTGCTTAAAATTCAGAAATATTTCATGGCTTCATAACTTAATAACTCATTAGAAAGCCATGACATGTACTGGAGGTTACCTCAAAGGCTATCCATATTTAACAGTAAACTTGAGTTAATTCACTGACAGTAGGACTGTCATTGACCACTTTAAATATTTCAGGTTGTGTTATGACCTTTTGCCTTACATTTAAACCATATGGAGAAACTAAAACAGATTGTGTACAAAATTGGGGTCTTTACCAGATGGTTATGGCTTTAGGAAACAACAAGAAATTACTACCTTGCCTGATGATAGTACTACATATATATAATTTATTAAATATACACTTGTATAAAATCTTTTACCTTATTTTGTTTTAAATATGAGTCATCTTCTTCCTTATTAAAAAATCCCTAACTTCTGCTTCCAATTTTGGAGCAACATCTGTGGCCAACAAATTATTGCCTAAATATGGTATGAGATCAAATCAGGTTTTTGAAAAACAGGACTAATTAAAAATGCTAATGGTGTTTTTCAGGTCTTTCATGCTTTTAGTTTGCCATGTATAAAAAGTTCTCGTTTTGGATGTTTGAAGTAATGTTCTCTTGGGAGCCTCTTTACTGAGATCTAGTGTACAGAACCAAGAGTCAAGGAGAAATTGCACCCTAGAGACACAAACAAATCAGAAGGTTTAGAATGGCCTGTTCAGTTTTGATGGGCTTTTCTAGAAGGACCGCAAATGGCTGGGTGTGTCTTAGCTTTGCTGCGAAAATGCAGCACATCTTTAGTTTCTGACTTCTCACACTTTCGTCAGACCGTCTACTGCTGACTCCTAGAGGTTTCTCATTAGTGACCAAAGCTGTAGCTTTGCACCTCACCTTCTTGTGTGTATGCCTGAGTTTGCCTGTGTAGATGTACACACATGAGGTTTCTCTAGGTTGGCCATGATGATAGATTGTTTCCAATTCTCTCCCTGTTGACATCCATGAAATATTTTATTTCGTTGAGTTCAAATGCAGCTCTAGAAACAAAATAAGCATGTTTTAATTAGTTTATGTCAGAAAATGTAAGCTGTCATACTGCATTTACAAGGATTCCACAGATTTCCATTACCATGCTGTTTTGATTTAACTTGGCTTAACTTTTACATATTTATGTAAAAAGGCTCAGTGATAAGCTACCCATACAAAGGACTAATGAGGAGGAGGGATGGAAGGAAGATGGGAAAGTGTTTACTTCCCTGGTAAGGCTTCTGTATGGTCTGACCTTTGTGCAGACCATCATCCTTGAATCTCTCTGTTACATACTCTTCCTTCCCTTTTGCTATCTGCCTGTCTATAGACGGCATAACTTGGCGTCTCAAGGGATCATTAGGTTGAATAGTGACTCCAGAACAGTTTCTGATGTGCTTCTCATACAGCACAACTATTCTTCACACAAGGCTGGGGATAACTTTGAAGAATGTGGCTTTGCATTCAGCTGTATGATACCTGCAAAGAAAACTAGCCTGTTACTGCAACATCTTAATACACTGAAAGCAGCTTGATCCAAGTTCCCCAGCTGTTCTCGTGGACAACTGGTGACCCACAACCACATAATACACAGTGTTTTGAGCTGAGTTTGATGATAGATGCTTATTGTCCATGAGATGTTTTGAGACTGGGCAGCGATTCTCTAGGTCGTAAATGTTGCAACTTTTCTAAGTAAATTGTTATTTTTGATACTTCCTCAGAAGGGATGCATATATTTCTAGTCACAGGTAGCAGCATGGACATGTATTCTTTGTCACAGCTCTCTTTTTCTCTCTGAAAGCTTTTACCTTGCATGAAACTGCTTGGAATCCTCCTGCACTTTTGAAGTTTCATAGGGAGTCAATTAACTAACTTGTTCCCAGATGGGTTGTGCACCTCCCCAGGTGCCTCCTGTTCCAGGACCCGCAGGTGTCCCACTGTCCTCCTCGCAGTGCTGAACACTGGCCAGAAAGGCCCTCACACTCTTTTCCATGCAACGCCAGAAACCTTTGGGGAATGTTATCTAACTGGAAAGGAAACTGAAGAACCACTTAAGGTCTTGTAACTCATGATAGCTGAAAAGCTCAAGACTACCTTTGAGTATTGGTTTCAAATGCCATTGTTTTTCTGGTGAAGTCTGGAGCGTGACACGTCCTCAGCCTCAGGATGCACTGTGTAGTGATATGGGGCCTGGTTCTGTTATGTAATGGCAAGTTCTTATAGTAGTGAAATTTGAGACTTCTCAATGGGAAATGTTGAGGCCCCTGAAACCTGTAGTACATGGTTCTCAAAGGCCTTTGTGGACCCATTTAACATGTTTAGCATTAAGTGTTTTTTCTCCTATCACTTGTAGTTTGGTTCACATTTCTCTCACATTTTCTTAGTACTATGCTAGTGCCAAGCTGTTTCCAGAACTGCTCTGCTCTCAAAGACATTTTCTTCTAGGTTTTGTTCTGAATAAGTGCAAAAAAGGTCTTTATTATTGCAAATTAAAAGCATCCAGCTTTTGTCCTTCAAAAGAAATTCAGCTTCTCTTTAGGCAACAAATAACTAATGAATTAGAAACTGAAGGTGCTGTGCTTCTAATTTCTGTAAGATTAAAGATTTTGTTAAATGAAGAATTTCTACTGTGTCTGATAAAGCTTAATTTCAGGGAAAGATAGGGGCAAGCACTCAATTTTGTATCTAATGCAGCCATAGCTTAGCTCAAAGTTCTCCTTAGAAACTACAGCAAAACTGGCACTTAACTTTCCCAAATTGCTTGAGCAGTCCAAGATTTCTTGTTGGCTGTGAAGCTTTTGGTCTATTTATGCTATAAATTGGAATTTTTTTCTAACTATTTCCTAAGAAAGCACAATTTAACCAGTTAGCAGGCTGATTTAGAGGCTGAATTACAATATCCTTGTTCTGTGAATGGTTCCATTGGCTTAATTGACTCCTTGGGAAGTAAGGAAGTATTCAGAGTAAAAGTGATGAACCTTGGTTTTAGTTAGTTGTATGAAGCAGCCAGCTGAAATACAACTTCTTGTACATATGAAAACAGTGGTGCTGTTCATAGTTCCATCTTCAAGAGATACAGTCACTAATATAATGACCATTAAAAAGTTTTATTGATGCATATATTTCTTGGCCATTGCACATCATGAAGTACTCTAAGAAACTAGAGGATTCTTTGTTAATAGCTAGTCAGCTAAAACTCTAAGAAATCTTTAATGATTCATGGTTTGAAAAAAATTTATTTCCCAAAATGAAATTATAAGTGTATGAGGTGAGAATGCAATTAAAAATGCCCTGCCAGTTTTATAAACAGACAAGTCTAGGTACAATGAAAGTACCTCCAAAAAGGAGGTACTTTTCACATGCAAGGTAACTGCTCTGATATTCCAAATGTTTGATTATGAAAATATAAATTTCTGCTATCATGGCAGAAAACAATGAAAACAAGTTCTTAAAAGCTTTTAGAAGAAAGTTCTTAAAAGATGCCAGGTTAATTACTCTTCTGTATTTTTCAGTTTAATGATAGCTGAATATGGTGCTTACACAGGGTTAAATTAATCAACAGCTTCCTAATTAAAACAAATATCTTCTCCCAGAGATTTAAAATGTGGATTTATTTTTTTAATTATTATCAAACAGTCAAAATGCTTTTGTCAGATAAGGCAAGAAATGGATTGTTGAACCTAGGAACCTGCTGCATACTATTCCTGAATACATTAGCATTAAATATTTTGCCTTCCAGACAATAAATTATGAAAAAGCTCTTTAAAGTGGGGATCATAGAGAAAGGATTATGGAAGCCAGTGAGATGGTGGCTAACACATTTGCTTGTGGTGTTTGCAGCCTGGCTTCAGATATACTGTAGTTTGTGAAGAGAGTTGTCTGTTCTCACATGAGTTTCTTTGTAGGAAAGTCCAGCACAATGGCTTTGCTTTGGTCATAGAAGCTCAAGCTGGATATCACAGCTCTTAAAGAGAATTGACAGAGGTGTGGGAGGAAGCTTTTCTTCACTGGCCTACACTTTCAGGAGGTTTAAAATTCTCTAGAGTCTTAATTTTTTCAAAATTATCAAATGAAGTTTGTTGGCTTAACTTTCACCTGGACTGTAGACTAGTGTCATGAAAACTCATCCTTGAGAAATAGAGCCCTTCTGACCCTTCCTGTCTCCCAGTCATGCTTTCACATTGCCACTTGGTAGGCTAACTTCCACTACACTAGGATAATTGTTTGCTACCACTATTAATGATCTCTACGGCTTTGATAAACAGCAGGTCAAATTGATCTGTCCCATTGTTACTCAGAAATGAGCTAAATTAACAGATTAGTAGTATTAATGTGATTTAAATGTGATTAGGTTATCCTGCATAGATCTGATATAGATATAGGTCAAAATGCATAGCTGGTGCATTTTCATGTGCAAAATCCAGAGTCTGCTTTGAATGTTTATCTTAAATTTGTCTATAAACTATGAAACTCCATTTCAACCACATAATTTCCTTTTAGTATGATTACCCATCTGCTGTTAAATGTCAAACAAACATTAGGAGCTTCAGCAATGGGTCCATTTTATGAGTGTATAGTAAACTTTTTCATCCTAGTAAAGTTTATTTAGGTATCAAGTTGATAACATTTTAATGCATAAAGAAAGCATGTTTTCTTTCTTCTGAATCAGACAGTGTTCCCCTGATAACTATCGTGAGGTACAATATAATGAAGTTGGCTTTAGTTTTACAAGCACTAACATCATGTCATATGCTGGCAAAGTGTATAAAATAACTTGGTATATATATTACATTCATATTAAAAAGGAACAGGGAGATTATAAGAAGATATTTAATGAGACATGAGAAAAATAAAGCTTCTGGATGATGATACTGAGAGAAATGTTTTTCTCCTCTAAAAAGAAATAGTGAATTTGAGTAAGAAAATCTACATAAGTCAGCAGGGCTCTAAAGCTTTTTCTCACAACTCTATTCAAATTTAGTGAAAAGGAGTATTCTTTCTGTAAGGCTTTGAATCATCCTCTAACTTTGCATTGCAGAAATCTTTTCTGTCATCCTAGGTAAAAATCCAACTCATCCCCACCCCAGTTACTGAATCCTATAGGATTTTTCCATAGAAGTAATTAAAAATAGCCAACTTTTCACTTTCTGCCATAAATCCTAGAGAGCTGTGAGAGAATAGTAGGCGTTGGAGGAATGGGAAAAATTCCTTCTGAGTAAAAGCAACTTGTCTAATGTCCCATGTATGTCCTGAGTGAGGAATTTCAGATGAGTATTTGCCTCATCCCTGCTTTGTGAGCTCTGGCCATGGGATGATGCTGTCATTGAGAGTGGAACTGTATTGCATTTCTGAGTAGCCTGGAATGGGGCCATGCACTGATGTGTTCAGTCTAGTGTTTACATGGGATCTGTTTGCGTAACTGAAGGAATGGAGTCTGTGTAAACAATTCCCATCGATTATAACAGCTCATGCCAGCTCAGCATTATTAGATTCAGTACTTAAATATTTCAGGCTGATATCTCTGTTTTCTCACTATACTGGAGTGTTTATTAAAAAGATTTAGTATGTAAATACCCTTCTCTAGTGCTCAGTGCTAAACATGCTCTCCTTTTAATGGGATTTTTTTTGTCCTGGTAATACTAGCTTAAGAGCCACTGATGGCACAACCTGGTGCTACTTCAGACATTATTACTGCCTGTGTAACAGGCTGCCCTGAATCATTCAAAAAATAAATATTAATTAATTCAGTATATCAATGGAAGGTGATGACACCAATATAGAAAGAGGCCTGTAAAGCGATGGTCATTGTCAAAACCACGGTGACTTTGACATGCAGATATAAATACAAAGAGAGGCCCTGCAATCACTTCCTATCAGCTTGTTGTTGAGCTGACATTTCCCCTTGCTTAGTCAACAGCCTATTTCTTAAGCTGTGTTACACCCATCCCAACTCAGGTTCAACAATGCCATCTCTCTGTTCCAGCAGCTGTTTTGGTATTGTCATTTTGTCAAAGAACTCTTTAGGTAATATATCCTGCGCTTGCCTGAGGAGTTTTTCCTACTAGTAAATCTCACTCATAGGGAACCTTTGGTGAGTCTGTTGCCATATTTTATTTGAGAAGGTGTTGTAACTCACTGTAGTTGGCATCAGCCCCAGCCAAGTTCAGTGCCAGTGTGGTACTGGTGCCAGTGGTCTGTTATCCCTGGCATAGCTATACTGTTCCTCTGAAGGACGATAGCTGAGTCAACAATAGCGTGTTTCCATCACTATGGCTACATTAACACTGGAAGTTTTTTGGAAGGGTTTTTTTTTGAAAAGTAAAGTTGGCAGGGTTTGGTTTGGTTTTGTCTTTCTTGTTCCTAGCCAGCATAGCAATGCCAGAAAAAGACTCATGGAGATGAAGCATAAGCACTATACACACAACCTCTGGATGCAGCTGATCAGTCCTTCAACCTGACCAATGTCAGGTTGTGCCTGGAGTCCCAGGGAGACAGACAGGCCACCGTGCTCTTCTGTGGCTGTGAAAACTGCAGGTGCCCAGCTGGGAACAGCTGTCGTGCTCTCACTTCTCCTGAGTGGGGCAACTTGAGAGGTCCTATGTAAACCCTACTGCCCTGTTCTGTTTCTCCTTTTCTGAAGTGCTGCAAATAATGGCCAGGGACTCTGGCCATCAAATACAGTGGTTCTTAAACCACTGGTTTCTTAGCAGTTCCACCCAAACTGGATTTGATCCATGCTCTTTCCAACCTGTCACTCACTGAGTTCATATTTAGAACTTAATAATTGATGTGATCAACTGGACTTGTTTTCAATTTTACACAAGCTCAGTGTCAGTGAAGTCAGGGAATTAACTGTGGGAAAAACAGCAGTAGTAAAGAGTAGGGCTGGTGTTTGGATGACCCAACCCTTCCCCTCTCTCTTTCTGCATGGCTGGGAATTGTTTTAACTATGCATGAGCAGTAAGGTTAAAGAAGAAGCACTGACTTTAGGATCATGAGGCTTGTGTTGATATGATACAGTACTTGGGGAACATTGTCCTGCAGCACCATAACCCAGTCAGGTAGTTTCAGACTGTAACATTCGGGAGTTCCTTTCCTTCATGGTTTTAAGAATCTTAACATTATTACCCGTCTTTCTGTGGTTTTCTAGACTGTGGTTGACTGTGATAATGTTGCAGTACAAATTAAATTTTGCTTCCAGTGATTTTCCCTAGATCTCATTTGCTGCTTTCCTGCACAGGTTATGAAGTGTCACAATTCAGTAGTACCAATTATTAGTTTATTTATTTAATGGGTAGTTTTAATGTTCTAGGAGAACCCATTTTCTTAACTTAATGATAGTATTTTTAGGCTGTTGCATAGCATTTATCTAGTTATTATTTGTTCTTTGTTCTTTGAACATGTCTAGTTATACTTTTCTGGCCTCGTTGCAAATACAGTTCTACAATGTAAGTAAAGCAAGCACTTAGATTAAATGGATATTTTCAACTCTAAGTCTTTATTTTTTTCTTGTGTTTAGTCCTAATTATCTAACATTTCTAGCAACACTTCACCATTGGTAAAGCTTCCATAAATTCAGAAGTTTTGTAAGGCTAGAGCCCATGAAATATGCCACTAGGAAAATATTTTATGCATGTCACTATGTTTAAGCTTGCTTTACTGACATTCTGCTTTCAAAAAGGTTTTATCTGGAGATACTATTTACCCTTGGTTAACAGTAGACATTTAACCCTTGGTCATTCAAAGCAAATTTGTGACTCCTGTCTTTTAGGGGCCTGTGTCCGAGTGTGGGATTCATAAATCCAAGCTAAACATAGAAATCAGGTTAAGAAGAGGCTGGGAAAAGGATGCTTTCCACCTCTTCTGCCAAAATTGCAATTCTCCATCTCAAACAGAGATGCTTAAATTCCACCTATTTTCTTCTTTCAAATTGTTTTTTTTTCCATGTGTCCCAGCTCAATTCATAAAGGAAACCAGGTTTATTCATGCATTGTGTCTTGTGTTTGCTGACACATTGAACAGTGAATTAAGCCAATGTGACTGAAGCAGTTTCTACTCATGGCTGTCCATGCTGCCTTTCTTTGGGAAGCCAGTACAACCACCGTGGTAAGAGCTGAATGGGATGTGCATTTGTTCCTCCACCACTGTTTATAATCTGCTATATTAATGTAGCCTGACATTGGTTTAATTTACAGTGTAATACTGGGTTGTAAACTGCAGCTGTTCACAAATAGATTAATTTCCCATTCAGGCACTTCTCCAGTGAAGGCGATAACCTCCAGGAGCCCAGCAGGATACAGCTTCAGTCAGTCCAGTGTAATCTGCTGTCACTGTCAGCACTCTCTGTCCAGTCACATCCCCATGGAAACCTCTGGTTTTACTGCCCACTCAGAAGGTTGACCCAAAAAAAACTGGACTGGAGCTCACACTAGACCATAAGATAAATAAGTGCTTATGAGTTAGGGGCTCACGTGGAGGCAGTCTTCAGTAGCTTTGCCTTATTTAGTGTATTGAGTAACTCAGTAGAATAGAGCTTTTGGTCATTTACAGTCAAACCAATTACTTCATTTGGGAGAGAAGGGATTAGATCTACACAGTAGCTTCTCTTCAGTGAAAAAGTCATTGCTATTTAGATGTTATCTAGATTTCCTGCATGAGAGTTGGAACAGAGCCAAACATTACATGACTCCAGAAAAAAAATATTGCTTTAAAATTTTACTTGGCTTTTTAGAGGATGATTTACTTTTTATGAGGTGAGGATAAAAAGGAAAGAACTATGTGACAGAGAAAGAGACACAGGTTTTTATATTGGGAGAATCTGAGGAAAGTCTTACAGGAGGGTTTTTTTATTTTTTTTTAAATCTAAAGTGTATTTCAGTATATTTGCTGTATTTATCAAACTGTGCTGAAGGAACACCAATACATACATGTATATAATGATGCTGGATTTTAGCAGAGAGCTCTGTAAAATCTACAAATTACCCTTGAAATCATAGGTACACTGTATTTTTGCACTGAACTGCCATCTCCATTTTGAACATTGGGCTAATATGCTTCTTCCATTGTTATCTTATCTCCATTTTGGATTGAGATTCCCTCATAAGGGAGAAGGTGCTAACAGGACAGAGTGAGTGACAAGCTGGCTCCTTTTCAAAAGATGCTTCATAGCACAATAGGATGGGAGCAGCTTTTGAAATCCCATTCATTCTGGCTTCTTGACACAGTGTTGGGATCTGCAACAATGAAACATCCCCTGAGATAGAACAAAAGGCCAGTTGTTTTAGCACAATGCTTAAAAATATAGTTCTGGAGAATGTGTAGATAGCTTGGGCAGGGGAGAACAAGCAAGGCAATCTCTCCTAAAAGAGGTTGCGTTTTTACTGAAAGGGACCACAGGAGCAGATAACTTACACAGAGCAGGAATGTTTGCAGTCCCACCTTAAAGAAATCCAGTCTAAGCCTAGAGACCACCACAGCATGGTCTAGAGTATCACTTGTAGTTATTTCTTTGTTTTACTTCATATATGCATTAATGGACAAGAGAGAACTGGAATGTGCCATCCAGCAATAAAACCAGACTGGAATATGTAATCTGGCTGGACATCTTTCTCTCTTTCCCTCTCTCCACTATATGGGAAGTGTTTCCTGCTACATTTTTTCCTGGTTTTTGAAGTGAAGGTGACAATTCTCACGAAGTGTTGGGAGATCTTTAATTTGAAATCTGTAAATGAAAGGTATTTTCAGGTACTTTGGTTGTCATTATTAGCACATCACTTGTGTATGAGATGATTATAAACAAGTCAAACTATCAAATACATATAATTTAAAAATAAACACATTTTTAGAATACCAGCCATTTTTCTAGGTCATAAAAAGACAGAATGTTTCAGGTGATGTTAACAAGTTCAGAAATACTTTGTTTGAGAGGGAAGATTCAAGAGGTCCTGGTTTATGCCTACTGCTATTCTTTTAGCAGAAGCTAACAAGAATAGTGTTTGTTGAAAAAAACCTATTTAATATTGGGATAATTCCCGTATAAGACAGACTGTAAGAAGTCCCATGTAAAAGTTCAATTTTTGATTTCTATGAAAATCAGATGGAGCAGCCTGTCATAGGAGAATAATGGAGACATTTTGAGAGCCTCGAGTTGTGTAGGGCAATTATTCCACCCTTGAATTAGAGGATACAGCTAGGTAAACGTAACAGTCTCCAGTGGGTTTCTTGGACTCCTATAGATTGGCTTCTTACATAATCTAGGGCAATTCTGAATTTACTCTAGTTTGTTTTCAGGAAATCAAACCACAGCAGTGACTATAAGGACACTTTTACGCCCTGTTCTATTAGCTTTCTCAGAAGATGTTCTTATTTGCAATCACAAAAACCAGAGGATCCCTATAATTTGGAGAAATGGATAATTACGATTGTCTGATAGCATGTCACACATTTTTAATTCTTAATGTCTGGCTTTTTACGTTAAAACTTGTATCATTGCTGTTGTGAAGATTTCATGGTTTAGGGATTGGTTGCAAATCCATTTTTAATTCACCTTTCTTGTGACCAAAGAAGGGATAGAGCTGTAGAAAACTGATGATTTTGTGCATGGTTTTATGATGCTCCTAAAGGCTAAGTGAAAAATGGTATGTTGCTTTCCAGCTGGGAAATTTGTGTGTCTTTGTGGTTGCTATTTACAAGTTGCCTTTCATTTTGTTGTTCCATGGGTGGTTTACTCTTGGTTTTAAGCTGCAGTGTTTAGCAGGGCAAAGGCAAGCTACCATTGCTGCTGTGTGAAAACTATTGCATTTAGCCAGCAACTACTAACAGCAAAATGTAAACCACTGGCAAACTCTGAGTAGTCAGAACCGCAAAGGCAGGTAAAAGCCAGTTAAAATTTGACACTTGGCCACATGGTGAATTTTTGAGATCCCCAGCTGTCTGAGGTGTAAGAACATCTGTGATTGTCAACAGTTCATTAGAAAATTACTGGCAATAAAAAAATGCCAGCTCCCCTCTTCCTGAAAGCAATTTGATTCCGGATGGTCTGCCTGTCCTCAGTATCATTTTACTTCATTCACAGAGAGACAAATTTTGCAACAAATTTTTCTTCTGTGTTTCCCTGGTGGTGCGATGATCTAACATCATTATTCATTCCTTACTTATACCAGATTTGAATATGCCATTGTTTCTTGGACAATAAAAACACAGTTTGCCTAGCAGTCATCACATACATTAAATCTTTGCCATATGTTTATTACATTCCTGTGTCATATTCCTTGGACAGAGCCTGGGTAAATTCCTTTGGCTCGAGTTTTGATATGATCACTGTAATAACTGAGAAAGCTTCCATTAGTAACTGGTCAGAGCACTCAGTTAATACTTTATCAGAACTCTTTGCAGTATTTGCATGATATCGATCTCTAGCGTGGGACTGTCTGGGAGTTTGCACATTAGAGCAAAAATACACTGAAGTCAGGAGCAATCACCCGTTTTTATACTTAAAGAAACAGGAAAAAGATGGCACGCCTGATCAGACCTATCTGTGCAGGGAACCTAAAACAGGCTATAAGTCTGGCTGTAGGATCTTCTTGAGTTTTTCAGGTCTGTTGCTGCTTGGATTCTCCTTTTCTCTGAATTTTTGGCTGTCTGCAGTAAGATTTCCATTGCTAACGTTGTCTCTGTGCCACATAGCAGTGGGAGTTGGAGAACTACTATTTAGTATTTCTTTCTCACATGTTTTTGCAGCTCCCCCTTATTTCTTGTCTTGTATTTGGCTATAGACCTGAGGGTGAGATCACACATGTATAGAATGAGAACTGTAGAAACACATTACTTGGCTGTATTTAGAGCCAGCATTTTAAAGTGCCAAACTGCTTTCTGGGTTTTCAGTATCACATGCTGGAGACGTCACGGGCTACTACTATTCATTGATATTTACTCCTTTCAGCACTTGTGTAATATTTATAAATACTTCCACAGATAAACATACCCTTTTAGCTACAGGATGCTGATGCATTGACCTATCGTATAGAAACAATATAGTGCTTCTGATCCAGTGGTGCTGAGTTTGTAGACTTGTCTATTAGACATTTGAAATGAGCCAGTTATAAAAGAAAAGATAGTTTAACCATGACACTTGTTCATTGTTGTTGTCCTTGGCAGTTTTGTATAGACTCTCTTCATAATTAAGGGCTTTACTGAGTAAAGAAGATTCCCAGCAGTCACCCTGGAATTGGATTAACAGCACAAGAAACTCCCCCTTGCTAACCACATGTTCAGTCCCTTTCTGTCTTGCCATATACAAGCCCTTCTTCAATTTGGTTAAATGAATTGCTGTAATTTGGCTCTGTAGACTTGAAGAAATCAAGCCAGGCTTTATTTAGAAGTATAGTGGTACACAGAGTCTACATCTGAAATTAGGGCCATGTTGTACAAATTATTATATAAACACAAATTAAGAGAAATCCTCTGCACTGATGAGTTCATAATCTTGGTTGTCAAGACAAAGAATGGGATAAAGAAGTAGAGTTATCTCTGCCTTATGCTGCAGATGCACAGACTGTAACTTACCAAAGGTGGTGCAGAGAATGCATCACAACATTCAGAAGTGAACATTCATTTCTTGTGTCAGAATATTCTGCCTTAATTACAAGCCTGACTTGTATCTTGTCAGTCATTGCAAGCTCTGTAATCATTTGAGGTGGATACTGTGCCAGGATAGAACATGGCCATGAAAATATAGCCAACATTAAACAAAACTGCATTTCTCTTTACCTGCAGATATGTGAAAATAAGTAGATTTTGTCTTCCTGAATTACAAACTGCATCCTTTCTACACTGGTATAAAAGAAGGGATCATTTTACTACGTTTGTGTTTAAAGCTGCCAACTGGTTCAGCTGTCCCAGCAGTCTCCATCCATTTCTCAATTGCCTTTGTGATTATGGTATAAATATCTTTGCACAGGTCATGCTGCACAACTTTATTGTATTCATTGTCTTTTGGAAAAGTTTCTTCTTTCTTTAGGCTTAAATGAATCTGCCATTTCCATGCAAGGTGATTTATTTTTTTGGATATCCTCTGAAGTGTCTATCTTGGATGTGAAGAAGTGACTAACAAACTCAGCAGAAGTAGGATATTGATACTCTGCTGTGGTATAGAAGATATTACCATCTCTTTGCTGTCCATCCCATCCATCCACCTGAGGCTGTCAGCAAACCTGACAAAGTCAAATGGAAGGGGGTATATTTCAGTCATTTCAGTGCAAAGAGTTTTGTTGGTTATATAAGCTGAACTGCCAACTTTGCACCGAGCAAATGGTTCCATGGCATCAACTCTGCTGTAGGGGCAGAAATATCATGTAAAAGGGAAGCACCCAAGGGCTGGCACAGTAGAAAAGGGCACTGCATCCAAAAGGCAACTAAGAGGAATTTGTTACAGAGCCCTCAAAGCATCACCAGAACGAAGAGCTGTGTGAAAGCTCTGCAGTCAATGTCACAGCCCCATTCACAGCCAGGATCAAATATCACAGGTCACCTGTGTTGTTAGGGACCACACCAGAGTTTGCTGCGTCTGGGTAACACACAGGTTCCAGCTGGATTACTAACAGCAGGGAGAAGGGGAAAATCTGGAATGTGTATATGGGGGTGAGGGCTCCACGCTGAATTTCCACCTGGAAAACTTCATCAGCAGTCGGGGCACCCTGGACAGTCAAGTGTGGTGCAATCTCTGATAACCAGCACGGCTCCTGCTCCTGGAGCTCTTGGAAGACACACAGATGGAATGCTTTTTTAGGGAGCACTCGCAGGTATTGCGTGGTTTTGGACACCATATCGATCTCAGAGGCTGTATAATTCTTGTGCTGTGATTCACATCTTAATGTTAATGAATTGGGTGGAGTATCTTGAGATAGAGGTGATATTCCTGTAATAATAAGATTCCAAAATGTTAATTTTTTTCTGTGAGATCTGTGGGATCTGGAGGTCAGAAAAGACTGTTGATGCATTTTGTATACTGTTGTTATAATTTATAAATTTATAGCTTTTGGAAAAAAAATCTAATTTTCAGATTTGGGGTTTATTTTTTCATGAAAAATAATGACAGTATGAAGGTAGCTCTTTAAATACCTCACAAAAGGACACAATAGTCTTCCCTGTGCTTGGGCAATGTATTTTTTTTTACTTTCTTGGTAAGGATGGGGAAAGGAAGAGGAAATTGGAGAGACATTTAAAAATGTCAATTCAGTTCTAAAGTTACACAAGCAAACACTCTTGACCAAGGTGTTGAATTATAAAGTTTGATATTCCATAAAGCTAAATAGTCGGAAGTAATGCTGCCAATACCAGACCTTCATTTATTTACTCAAGGTGCCCATTGTTAGCACTAATAATACATTTCAACATATTGAAATTGCCAGATAATTCTTTTGTGACTTTTATGCTGGATTATATTGTTATTTAAATGAACCTGCAGACCGCACTGTAATGAAGAAATGTATGTTTTGCTTAACAGTTATCAACCAGCATTCCAGCAAAATGAGAATTTTTACGTCCATTCATTCTGAGGGGAAGCTGGGGGTCACTGTTTTCAATATGGACCTTTTAAAAGCCTTTCAGCAGTGAATAATTATAAGCCACAGCTTCTGAAATTACCTGTTTTTACTGTAGGGAAGAAGAAACTTTTATCTTTTGTAATGAAGTACACTTGCTCATTCAAACTTTGTAAGACTTCCTTAAAATGGCAGTTTGGCTGATTTAGTATTAGGTGGAGTAATAAAAGGAATCGATTTTTAAATATACAGATACCCTTGTTTATTCAATTTTACCTTTCTTGAATTTGGGATCCACCTTGTCAAATAATACAGATGGAAAAAATGTGTTGAGCTCTTGTGTAAATAACCTTATCTGTACAAATTGCTGTTTACTAAAACAAATGTTACTTCATTTGCAGTTTCAAATTCATTTTGCACTTTCATTTGAAGACTGGGGTTTGAAGCTGTTTTGGTCATGCTCATTTTTCTATATTAAGTTTTAGAAAAAGATTTTCTTCTTTATAGTTCAAAACTATGGAGAAGATAGGGATTGGAAATATGGCTTGCAGCTATGGGCTTTGGACTTCTTGCTTTGTTCTTAAAAACAAACAGGTTGGCAGTATTTATTGGTGTAAAGTAACAGAAAAGTCATTATCTGGGGAGTAATTTTAAAAAAATTATATACAATAATTTGTTAATTATTGCCAGAGAAAAAGCATGCAGATTTACTTCTGAAAATGCGCGTTCCGGTTAATGAAAAACATTACCCTGCAGCCTCTGTGGGATTTTTCCCACTTGTAAAATTTTTTTTTAAAAAAGGAAGAAACAGATCCCACACTTCCCTAAACGAAATTTTTAGGCAAGGGGGAATTCAAGCCTCACCCTTAGACAATAATCAAGCACAGAGTTAAAGGTTGAGGTTTTTGCTTTTGAATGCTACATATTTACTTTTTTGGTAAAAATGCTACTTCTTTTTTTTTTTTAAGTAAATGACAGATTGGAAATTGGGTTGGTTGTTTCAATCAAAGCTGTTTTTCCTTTACTTTGAATGATTCAGAGGCTTGATTTCCCCACTCAGAGAAAGCCTTCTTCCCTGCCCTGTGTGGCACCAACCCACTTCTGTTAGCATCACTCAAAACCCACTTCATCTGTAGAATAAAATCTAGCTTTGTAAACAAGAGAACTTCACAGTAGCTAAAAGTTTTAATCCTGCCTCTGAGGCTGTTTAGACTGAATGGTGCTGCTCTGTTATTTGTCCAACAGGGTGGGAGAGGAGGCAGTGGAAATAGGAACCTGATGGAAATAGATGTCATTGCCACTGAAATTAAGCTTTTTTAACCCCGTGCTCATTGTAACTGTGCTAATGGATGGGTAACCAGGTAGTTTGTAGCTGTATATGTCTATCACCCAACTTCCTAAATGTTTATTAGAATTTGCCCTGTGTTTTAGTCATATTTAAATATGAGCCATGTGTTCAATACTTAAGAGACTGACCCATATTTCATTCAATTGTTTAGTAAACTTTCTGTCTTCTGTCCATGTACTCAGGCTCTCAAGCTATGGTAACACATACAGTTGGGTGTCTAGAATAGCAAACATAATCCTTATTATATATCCTGCAATGTTTTTGTGCTATGAAATAGCCTGGACCAGGATCCTTAGGCAGCATCCAAATACTGAGCAGAGTTGTCCCTTCCAGATAATTTACATCCAGATGGCTGAGGCGTATAAAGATGTTTTCTCAGGGTAACAAGTTGCCTCATGTCAGCTGACAGGAATATGCATTCTCAGCAAAGGCAGAGTAATTCAAGCTGATTTAGCCCTTTCTCCTCTGATAACTTTTAAACTCAATGACAGGAGACAACAGGTGGATATAAGCAGATGGGGAAGCATGAGGAGTGAATAAGAAGGTCGGCTTCATAGGTAGTGGGCTCAATATTGCAGCAGCACAGCCATTGTCAAGCTTTTTTTTCTGGCATCAGAGTTAAGAGGAGGCTTGAGAGGGGATTTGAAGGAGGATAACAAGGCAGCTTTGTGGACATGAACAAGGAGCTCTACCCAAGCATGGGGGCAGCAGGGGAGAAAGCACAAAGATCCTTGCTTGAAAAGGTAACAAATGGGTGATGGAGCCTACTGTCAGGGGCTGACTGGAGGTGGGAGCTCTCCTCTCTGGAATAAATGAATGAGAATAGGTTGGGAGGGGATTAGACTGAGAATGCTTTGAAAGAAAAATCAAGTAGATTATGTTTATATAACAGAAAAAGGGAAACCATAGCAAAGAGGAGTAACAATGGTCAAAGTGATGAGCAAAGAAAATGCCAGTATCAAAAAAAATTCTTCAAGCTTTTCCAAAGCCGCTCTTTCAATAAGCAGAAGGAAGAGGTGCATTGTAAGGACGGCTTTGTATGTATCCCCATCATAACCAACTCCTCACAGTTGCTTTCTGAAACTCAGGAATTATCGCTAGAAATTTTCTGAGCCTGGCATCTGCCTTTGAGGTGAACAGTTATATTGCCTGAGCATGTAGAATTTTCTTGTTCTTTATTATAAGGAAATAGGACAAATGCATAATTTCCTACTAAAAAAAAAGTTAGTACAAGAATGGCACAAGGGTCCTTTGATTTATCATAATAGTTTAAAATTCAGCTTAACAGATATCTCAGTCTGTTAAAAACACAGTTTCTGTTTTGTCTTCAGTTGTGTAGTTTTCATTACTTGCTTCTGAAATCATTGCTGGATTTTTTAAAGGGTGTTTACTACCAGGCAGTCTTATAGCAAAGCACATATCTGTCCTTAGGCAACCATATTCCTCAAAATCTAAAAAAAAAAAAAAAAAGAACTGAGCTATACAGTATTCTTATATAAACCATCTGTTGTTGATGGAAAGGCTAGAACAGATGATCTGAACTGGCCTGCTGGTGCAATAGGAGCATAACTGTATCCTGGGTTGGAGACACAGGATTTTCCTTGACCTCCTCACTGCTGTCCCCTGTGCCAGTGGAGACCAGTGACATTGCACTGGTGTGTCCATCCTTCTTCCAGTACTGCTCCTGTGGCCATTGCCAGCTTCTGTCCATATTGCTGTGTTGAAGGTCATCCTTAGAGTCTTTTGTTTTTGTCTCCTGCACAAAAGGCACATCTGCAGTTTGTTAGGGAGAGAAAATAGAAAAGGTTGGTGTCAATCCTGCTAAATGGATGAATTTAGCAGTGAATAGTAAGCTGTCTCTGGATGTTTGCATGTCAGGGTGGCCTTATTGCTGTACATACTTACAGAGGATTTTATAATCAATTGCAAAGATGTATGATGGTTTTGATGTGTGGCATATATACAAGGATGCACTAATCACTCATTTAATATAATGCTTAGCCCTGTTGTGAGGACTGTCATTTGTTTAACACACAAATCATGTTACGCCAACCACCAGCTATAATTTTGGAAATTGGTAGAATATTCCTATAAAGAAGCACAAAAGACTGTAAAGATTGAATAAGTTCATTGTCTTCGTGACCAGTTGAAGAGGAGGAGGTCATCCTCTTTAATTTTTTCTTCTTTTAAAAATACTTTGTGGTTTAGCAGCACAGACACTGCATATCTTTGTATCCCCACACAGTCACCATGTTAATAGCTATTTGCTAGCTGTGGTCAGTTAATTTAAAAAAGCTGGCACACTGGTATTATAGGTCACAATTGATTATTCTTGAATCAAATGTAGTATTGTTGCTTCAAACCAAACCCCCCACCCATGACAAAATTCGTTATAGCTCTTTAATTTATAATAGTGTTTGAAAGGATGAACCTGAGATGACATGAAAGGAGATTCAGTTTCCTTAACAGTTTCTCAAGCCATGTATCATCCTGTTCCTACTTTGTTCTTGCTACACATATAGACTCAGTAAGGGGTTACTGTTGGTTTGGGAATCTAATGCTTCTTTGTTTTATTGCAAATATGAAAATAGTTTGTAAAATGTTCACTGCCTTGGTGAACATAGGTGTGCTCCTAGAATATATTTCTAGCCTGAATGCATGCTGTATACATTTCTATAATGCACATAAATGCAAGGGAGTAAATCAAAAATATGTTTTATTTAATGTAATGCAGTTGCACAAAAACTCCAGGCCCACCCTTGACTCAGTCACTGGAAGCCCATCAATGCATTGGTGGGTAAGTAGGCCCTCAAAATGGCAATAGCCATCCTAGTCCAGTTATTGGCTAATATAAGGAGCAGCTTCACTTCCTGATGAGGGCCTCAGTTATTCTTTTCAAACTGGAATGGAATGTTTGAGGGGAGCTCAAAAGCTTGAGGAACAATTGCTAACTGCTAGACTAAAAAACTGAGTTGGAACACATCAGTTTCCCCACATCAATAGCTGGGAATTGTTCTGGCTCTCAGTTTGGTGAGAGCACTGGGTTTAAGAGATGAACTGCCCAATATTTAGTTCTCATTTTTGGAAAGTCCTGAGTCCTATGGATGCTGGCTGATGTACCCACATGCACAGATGAGAATGGTAGCACTTCAGCGTAGATAGGGAGAGATTTTTAGACACATCTCCAGCTCCACAAAAATAAACCATACAAGACTGACACTGTGCACTTTTGCACTGCATTTGACGAAGAGTTTCTGGTCAAAAGGAGAATGATAGAGATATATACAGACCTAGTGTCCAGTGCCCTTTTCTCATCCATCGAAATGGCCATGTGGCTGTGTCTGGGGCCATTGTGGGGGCAGGATTAAAATGTCTGCTGTAATGAAAGACTGTCATTTGGAAATTAATTATTATAACACAAGAAACAGAGGCACCTTCCCTGGAAGAGTCGGTAGACAGAAGCTTCAGCTGGTGTGTGAAATGTGAGTCTTCAGTCTGAATTACAGAACAGGATCCTTGTGGGTCCCTTCCAGCTCAGAATATTCTGTGATTCTGTGATCTTGATCTTTCAGATCACAGAGGATCATGATAATTATGGAGCTGTTGCCTTTTCTAGAGTGGGAGAGGTGGGTGCCCATTTATCTTCTGGTTTATCATATAATTGATTTGCAAACTGATGTGGGCTTGGAAAATATTTGTAAGGTGAGAAAATGGATTTCCACTCATTGCCATGTGTGAACTTCAGAGAAGGATTCTGTGCACCTGAGCACAGAATATTGTTTGCCATCCACTTGAAAGCCAGCACATACCTTTCCTGTTCAGCACATGAAGCAATGGAGACATAGCCTTATCACAGGACTTAAGCAGCTGTAAGGTGTGCACAAGTGAAATATAAACCATTTTAACTCCCCACGTTTGAATTCTACACACACATAACTGTCAAGTATTATGAGAAGGAAAAATATCAGTTCTTCAGGCCAGTGAGATAATTCTCTAATGGTGAAGATTTCTGAAAGCAAATGGATTTCTTCCATGAGGAATTTAGAATGAAAAATGTGATAAGTTATAGTTAGTCATTAACATTTGTTGAACATTCTACTTACTATTACTGTTTTGTATACTTCTGGTTCAAACATTTAATGGAAAAAAAGTGGAATAAATGGGGTAACACTAACCAGATGGTCCTGTATGTGGAATTTCTAGAGCTTTTTGTGTACTTTATGTCGAAGATAAAAAATCACACAGGTCAACAGCTAGTGTCAGCTAGTGAGAAATGATTGTACATTTTAAGGAAGAAAAGCTCTTGAGGTCTTAGTTGCATTGGTGTCAGGGATTCAATTTTGTGATTTTCACATGGAAATGAAGATGCTTCCAAGTGAGGCACACTGCCGAAGAAATGTTTAAAGAGGCATTTGTTTAGATTCCAAAAACTAGGTTATCTTAGACACATTTAGGTTCAGGACATCTTCTCCTTGCTTTTCATTTAATTACACTTCTATTTTATGTTTGGCACCTGCAGAGGATAAAATATAGGAATAATTAGGAAAAGAGCTAGCTGATGAAAAATTAAGACTCTGCAATATTGTTTCTTATATGCTGTTCTTAAAGTTAAATAACTCAGGAAGAATATCTGTGATATGTTTTGATTTTTGATAAGTATCTTCATGTGTTTTAACATTTTGAGAGTCATACACTTGTTAAGAATACCTGTATGATCTGTGGTGTATCTAAGTCATCCATCCCTAAAACATCTTGCCAGGTCACTGTGGTCCTCCTGAAATATTTTGATGCATAATCTCATATAAATAAATAAATAGTATATGATGGTGTCATCTATAGCCCAGACAGCTCAAGGGATTAGTAATTAGTTATATAGCCTTTTACTTAGGGATCATTACTTAAGATCAGACTCAGAATATCACTTCTAGCCACAGGCTTGGCAAGTTGAAACAGTGGTTTCTTTCTGATCCTTGTCAATGAGGTAATGTCTAAGTCATCTAGGGCACAGTAGAAGTAGAAATGAAATTATTATTTCAATTCCAGAATTGATTTCTCAAACTCATTTTTATGTAAAGGCAACTTTTTAACTACCATCTATCTACCTATCCTGTAAGTACAAATGAAAACAATTTCCAGATGCCTGAAAAGTTTCACTGGCATTGCATCCACAGAAGGAGACAAGTGTGACGTAGTTTCAAATATATTTGCCAAATGTTGTTGCATCACAGAAATCAACAGCAATAGGATGAGCAACTCAGAGCTAATGATCTTTCTTTCATAAGACTATCTCCTTCCTGTAACTCAGTAGATACACCTAGATAATGATCCAGAAGCTACAAAAATGGAAATTTCCTTAAAACTGAATTGTTTACCTCTGGCCAGTTTCTAGCTAGACTTCAGAGAATCGAACCATTCCAGAGATACAGCCTTAAACACGTGCAGCAGTGGTCTTTTGGTGTAAAGTTAAAACCTTGACTGCAGAAAATGCAGCTGTGGTAGAGTTCTCTTGTTCAAATCAATCTTGATACTAGAAATTATTATATTCCTGCAAATAAGAACATACCGGATTTTCTACTAAGGGTAGACCTTTTTTTAAAACACAGATGGCATTTACCCTTTGAATAGCTCCTCAGGCTAGGCTTGTCTCTTCTAGAAGATACTTGTCATTAGTGGCAGAAGAAATTTCACTTTTGACACATGTAGAGTGAAGCAATGTAGAGATTTATTCAGCATGGCATCTTCCATAGATGAAGCATCTCTAAGCATTTTGTAAAATGATGCCATTTTCTAGAACCAGAGTTGGAGAACCATAAAAGAGCTATAGGCAAAAGAGAAAAGATGAAAGTAGAAGCAGATTCACCAAACTGTATTTTACTAATCATGTTAACATCAGTGACTATGATACAGGATGGATGGAGGAGTATGGGAGGCTGGTATTGTGTGCGTGTTCTGTTATTTGTAATGTGGTGAGTGGATTTGTCTGCTATTTATTTCTATTTCCATTGTCATGAAATGACCACGAACAATGCATAAATGTTCTCATTGCAATGACTTTATCATCATACTTTATGTACTGAACATAAAATGAAAGTGTTGCTTACTAACAGGTGGTAGTGCATTCACACAAAGGCAGAGAACGTATGTAATATTTGTTAAGCCAGGGATCAGTAAACTTACCTGGGTGACACCTAATTTCAATTTTGTAAGAAGTTACAAAATGCAAAGGGATTTTCAGAAATACTGTCTGAAAGAGAAGCAGAAAAGAAAACAGGTTTTTTCTTGGATTGTTTTAGATTTTTGCATCCTATTTGACTGATAATTTTAGACAAGTAGTAAAGATTACATCAAGAAGTGATATGTTCTGTTTTATATTATGTGCATTCATGAATAATATCTTCTGTAGTACACTTACATCTTCATGTTTATGCTTTGGGTTATGTGTGTGCATGCTTGTGCAAAGATGTGTTTCTAAAGGTGTTTAATTTTTGCTTATGATGTTAGATGTGCAGTTCTCCATTGTTATATCCTTTTTTGAAATGTTTCCTTGAAATAAGTATAAAAACAGGGCAAGAGATACTCTATTTTGTAAAATGCCTCAGTAAATACCTGCCACATTTAGCTGGTGTGGTAGACTGGAGCTGAAGAAATTACTAGCACAGATGCCCAAAATCTCCTGAAAGTGATGTAGTGTGAGATGATGATGGGGAGCCAGCATCTCAGTGTGACCAGCCCCTGGTCACTGACTAACCCAGCCCACTCTTCTGCCGTGGCACCTGTTGGCACTGGCAGCTCAGCTCTTCTCAGGCTGCTGCATCACTGGCAGATCCTCCTTCATTACCACAGCCCGCGCCCTCCACGCACAGCACGTGCACACACGCTCCTCTGAGCCTCTCCCAGGCTCTCTGCCACTGCTCACAGCTGCCTCCAGTGTTTTGCCAGGTGGGAAATCCATGTAATCCATGGGGACAGGACTCATACACCGGGTTCGCGTCTTGTGGGACCAGCTGGGAAGCCCCTGTAGGCAAGAGCATAACAAGAAGGTGCAAGTCCAGTGCTGGATTGCTGAAGTCTACGGCAGCAATTCAGCTCTGGACATGGAAGGGATGGAATTGTACACAGGGAACAAGTTTGTTGTAGAGTTAACGTAAAAAGAATTTTGTTTGGTTGAGTAACTCAGTCCAGATGATTTTACAAAATGTTATAAAGTTTTGAGGTCAAGGATCAGACAGCGAGCATTGTATTAAATGAATATTTGCCAGGTATTTGTTTGTTTGGATTATCAAAGGGCAGTCTGCAGCCTGGAGGCTCTGCATAAACCTAGAAGTAGTACTGTCCTCTGCCCTGAAGAGCTTACCTGCACAGCTGTTTCCAGACATAGAAACCCTGTACTCCTGACTGAATGTCCATTTATTGTTCAGTAGTAAAAATTGAGAATGAAATATTTGTGGAGTGGAATCTCTCACAAATCGGTTTGATTTGATATTGTGAAGGCTTACCGTTGTGTTTGTTCTTATATAAATGCATCCTCCCACTGAGTACTCCAAGGTGTATACATAAATGTTTTCATAAGTCTTAGAGATCTGGTTTGGTAAGTGCAGGCACAACATGTGTAATGCACAATCTCAGCTGCTTCTGAGATCCTGAATGTCTGCCTGGAGACAGACATAGCAAGCTTTCATATGAAATCTCTCTAGATTAAGTTTTTTGTATTATAAGTTTATGTCTGGCAAGAACAGTTGGTTGAGATATATTAGAAGAAAATCTATCCCATCCATTAGCAAAGAACGCAATAATTAGGAAAGGAAGAGACCTGATTCATAACGTGTGATATGACTCAGAACTATGTCTTAGAGTCATTATGCAGACAAAAAAAACCCCTACCATTAGCTTCAGTGCAAGTTTTGCATGTGTAACAGCTGTCATAGTCAGACCATTAATCAGCTGAACCACCACACAGGTGGAGGATGAGAAACCACCTTCTGTGCTAGAGGTTGAACGTAAAAATTACTTTGCACGGGGTCCGTCTGTCTGTGCTGCCGTGGCTGCAGCAATGCAAATCTCCAGTGTAGATCTGTTTCACCACTGGCATAAGAAGTTTTCGTACAATTTCCTCTTTTAAGCATAGAGGAAAAAATATAGATTGCAGTTAAATACTAGAGAGACCATGATTTTGCTGTAAGCTGTGTTCCCGCTTCTAAAGCTATTGCAGTAAAAGACACACCTATTTTATTTTACTTTATATATTAGTATACTATGAGCTCAAATCAGTTGCATACAGTTGGTTAGATAAATAAACAGCTTACTTTTGATTGTGTGTATTAAAGTACCCCGGGTTATTTTGCTAAATTATGTCATTTATCATTTCCTACTGTGTATAATGACTATGTGTGAAAAACAGACATTTTTGTTTTCTTTTTTCTTCTGTCCACCTCCGAACAAAAAAGAAAAAAAAAACCTGTTCAGAATAAGGATATCCCTTGAAATACAGCCACTTTTTACCTCCTCTCCCTTTGCATCATGTGATATGGCAAGACATCAAATGATACAAAGATGTGCAATGTGACAATAAATAAAAGATAGATTAGAAGAATGTTTTTTGGATAGACTTTTCCTATTCAATTTGGATAAGAATTTAGTCTTAATTTCTGACATATTCATTTTATCAGCTAAGTTTCCTAATTTGTATTATTACAGATAATTACCAACATATATTTATTTTTAAAACTTTATTTGTTCAATTAGAAGGTAGATTTCAGCCTTCATCTTTGTAGGTAGCTGATCCAAGACAGTTTTATGTAAATGACTTAATTAATTGCTACCTTTCAGTTGAAACAGCAACTTACAAAGGAAGTAATCCTTTTCGAGTGGCATAAGCTGTTTAAAAATGGAAAAAAACCCACAATACTTTTCTCAGGCACCTTGGCACACAATTATAAGTTATTTGACAGAAGTAAATGTAATAAACAGCAAGGCTTCTTCCCAAATTATGTCTTTTCTGTGTAATTTAAATAGCATCAACTTTAAGTGCAGTGGCTCTGTAGTCTTGAAATCTACATTATTAAAAGACTTAATTATGCAGAATTACAAAACTTTCCTATAAATGGTTCAATGTGTTGGTGGTAAAGATGTGATCTGTGTGGCCTACTTAGTAAGTTTACACTCTTTCTCAAGCAATTAGTTGTTTCCAAGTGTTTGGTGCCTTGCTCTCCCTTTCAGGCTACTCTTGGAAAACCCTGCCTTGCAGTGCTTTTAGAGGATGTGGTGACAAGGCTTTTTCTTTATGGCCATCTGACAATAGCCCCAGTCACTCCAGGTAACGTTCTATACCCTGCCTGGATTGCGACTTCAGACTGGTGTCCTTTTCCTAGGAAGGAAGAAAGAGAGTTTTGGGTATTCTCTCTCCTCCCACGCACTGAGTTCCATTTGTTGTAGCTGCTAAGCCTTCAAGCAGTGTTTTCCCCAGTTGCATCCTATTCTACAAAAGCAAGTGGCACTCCATAGTGGAAGTAATTTGTAAAACTCAGAAGAGGGCTGTTGAGATCCTGTATGTGGTGATAAATGCCTTTCTTGAGTAGATCAAAATGGCCTTGATTCTGAGTGCTTACGTGGTACAGCATGCACCCCTTTTCTTAGTCTTATGCTTTTGCTTCATAAGAACAGTGGGAGGAAATCGTACACAATCCTTTTAAAACAGTCAATTCTTCATGTCATTAATGAGGGAAATTGAAAGTTACACACAGAGCTAGATTATCTCCTCTACTGCTTGCTTTTTTACTTGTCTCTGAGCTTCATACCAAACTGGTGATCCTGGGGGAGGGAAAAGGATGAATGAGTGAATGAATGTCTAGAAATGTGGCAACTTTTCAGTAGAGATGCTCCAGTGCTGTCCTCATTATTGTCCCATTTTATTTGGCAGAGTGACTCTTTTCCCCTTAAATGTGCAAGGGTTTAATTAATACATTCCAGTTGTCAAACCCAGTTCAGCTTGATGAGCAGGAGAGTGTAGAAAAGCTAGATTATTTGTTTGCATCACTAGGCAATGGGGAAATACCTCCTCCATTGGTTTTCTTTGCAAGTAGTGACAGCAGCGTTCTGACAGAGACAAAGGGATAAAAATGTGCTGGAAGGACTAGAAGAATTAATTTGTAATAGATAATTGGATCTGTATGGCAATGATACAAGTTTGGAGCAAACTTGAGTGGAATAGCTCTCTAGGTTTTTAGGTTTCACTCTCTTGTCAGAATAGCCTTGTCTGCATGCCTGATGCATTTTAAAGTTTAAGAATATACATATCTTGCTTCCTTATTTAGCTGCCCCACTGACAAAGGTCTGGATATGCCTATTTCTATTATTAATTAGAACTCAAGAAATAAATTTTTCTGTTTGTTGGGAATGTGATACAGTATTGCTGTTACTTTCCTCTCTTGCAAAAGTTAATTTTACTCTTGCACCAGCCTCTGAGACAACTGTCTTTTGAGTTTTGCAAGTCTCATCTTTGTTGCTGACTGATCCTACAACAGATCCTGAGAGAAGGGCGTAGTTCAGTGTTACAAGGGATTGTCTCATTCAGTGGAAGCATGGATCCATCCTACGAGGGCATTGAACGTCAGGATGGAGACGTTACTTGTGTTCAGCTCTGTAGAGAGCCCATGGTGAAAGCAGAGTACCACGGAGCTCCACTCTAGAAAACTGACTGCTAAGGTGGGCTGGTAATGTCTTTACCCGTTGCAGATTTTTCGGATTTGCCAAATTCATCTCTAAATATGTTTAGATGCAGTAATCAAGCCTGGAGGTCATAAATGTAGATAACTGTGGTTGGCAACAGAGCAACCAACAAATTATGACATTGCATTATTTAAAAAAAAAAAAAGAAAATTTATCGGAGGGTAATCAACATTGTTCCCCTCCTTTGAAAGAGGTGTTACAGGTGATCACTGAAATTATAAACCTGGGAGGCACCTCAGTGTAAAGAAATATGGTTTGAGAGAATGATTAAAGATCAAGTTATAAAGGACCTAGATGAGGATAATATGATGGGGACAAATCAGCACGATTTCTATAGCCTGTCAGATTTCTTTGAAATAGTTAACAAATAATGGATAAAGGAGAACCAGTGGATATAATTTATTTAAACTTTCAAAAGGGTTGGATAAAGTCTTTTAAAGGAGGCAATTAAGGAATCTTGCTAACAATGGGGTAGGATGTAAAGTCTTGTCATGGATTTAAAACTGATTTAAAGACTGAAAGTTAAAAGTAAGATTAAATGCCATTTCTTACTGCTGGAAGGAGACAATAATGGGTGTTCAGGAGTGGGGCTGGGAATGGTAGACTTTGTTATTTTTAACATGTATATTTTATTAAATTGCTATCGTACATAGAAAATTAGTAAGTAGTATTCCCAAGGAAATACTGTGTTATAGAGACTGCTCTAGTCTCTATATTCAAATATATTCTGCTATATTCAAAAGGAAAAGAAACAGGGAAATAGAGGGAACAACAGCAATAACACTTCCCCCAAAAGATGCTTCTCCACTGAAAAAAGCAGTCTGCTTGTTGCACCACCTAATCTAAACCAGCACAGTTCATGAAACACACCAGCCCCGATCCAGGAACAAAATCAAATTTCAGTCTAAAATGTCCAGGGAAGTTTTGTCCATCCTTTGAACTCGGTGTATCTGCCCATTTACTGCAATCAGCCTTTGCTGCAGTCGAGCTGTGATCTCTGCTGGCGCTGACATCAAGGCACTCCATGGCCAAGGCAGCTCTAGCCTGAGGTAGGCCTGGAGAGGAGAAGTTTTAGAACAGCTGCACAAACCTAGACTAGTCCAGATAACATGGTTTTGAATAAGATTTTTCACAGAAAAGGTAAAATAAATATATGCCACAGAAATGTGCGTACAGTTAGAGCAAACTTGTAAGCTCTGAATCTGTCATAGCTCATCAAGAAAATGACACTGGTGCTGTTCCACTCAGGTCCATAAGGACAACTCCATGTGCAATGACAGAAAAAGATAGGAAGGTTTGCTCAATGCCAGATGTGTCCTTATCTTCAAAAGATTGTCTGGTCCAATAACGGGTGTCCTCCCCCATCATCTAGCAGAGATGGATGAATTTTCAGAACAATTAGAGATGTTGAGTAGGAAATTCTGGATAAGAAAAATTTAAAACCTGTGACTATTTAATGTGGGGAGGAGAAGGGTGATCAGTTACGGAATGAGGACTACAACAAAGGCAGGTCAGAGGCTTGCACTTGCTATCCTGGAAGTCAAAAATCATCTGTATTTAATGTCTGTGTGGAAGAAGAGGGAGTGGAGAACACTTCTCTCTGCTGGTAATAGGAATCTCTTGGCACAGGGTATTGCTGCAGACAGCAGGGTGCATTATCATAAAGAGTATCATGTAACAGAGTTAGCTGAGGTCTGCCTGGTACTGAATAACACCAAATAAAATCCCTCCACTTAGTCACTCTGCCCCCAAATTTCTGCACCTTAAATTTAGTAACTTCCTGATGAATGGGGCTATCAGGAATGAGGCTCAATGCAGTGGACTATATTTAAGCACAGTAGCAGAATTATATTTTGATGGTTAATTTCTTTGATCTTCTGTTGAATTTAAATTTGCCTACAGTGGTTTCCCAGTTTCAATTAGTACACAAAACAAACTTTGCGTATTTTCCGAGATTATGTTCTTCATTATACGTGGCTGTAGTTTTATATGTTGTTGCCAAGAAATCTGCTTTTGACAAATTGCACAGGAGGCATTTTGAGATTGTGATGGAGTTGATTGAGTTTTGGCCAAATCCTGTACACTTTTATCACTGAAGACTGAAATACAGATGCTTGTTACATTAAAATATATAGAATTTGCTTTGGCCCTGAAAATCTGTGTCACATTTTAAAATAACCAATTTGGGTACAATTTGAGTTAAGTGGCAAGTAAACAATGCAAATGAAACTGTTTTGTTTGCTAGAAAGTAATTGAAAATCTGCAACTAATTATAAATTGGCAATATACAAGTCTCCAGGAAGCTGAAAGGAATACTTCGCTGATATATTGTTTAGTTATATTCAAAATTAACTTACCCTGCAGTTTGTGCAAGAGATTTTATTGCTTATTGTAACTTTACTTTTGAAAAATGAAACAACTTGGATTTCAAGTGAAAAAAAGTATAATTTTTTAATCAAAGATAACTCTTCTTATGCTACATGATTTTTTTTTTTCCATTTCGCATGGGCCTTGATTTCCTACAACTGTATGGAGGCTTGAATTTCTTCAGTGTTTGTCAGTATTCTAAGTTTTGATTGGCACCTTCATTGTGTTTTTCAACTCATCACCTCAGCACATTTCTCATGCATTAATGTAGCTGTACAATACCTTTGAGAAATAAGAATGTGTTGTCACATACAAGAAGAAAATCTTTGCTTGTATTTGGTTGAAAAAAGTGTGGGATTGGCTGGAAAACATCTATTGTCAATGCCACCTAGATCTATAACACTAGGAGCTAGTCAAAACATCCAGATAATTGTCATGTGGATTTGTGTTGCCACAATATGTGCCATGTGCAGACGTCAGGTTTTGGTGAATATCAGCTTTTGTGGCTGAAGAATTATTGTTTAAAAGGAACATGTAGATACACAAGGTTTGGTTTTTTTTTAAATGATAAATAAATGTATTTCCTACAACCCAGTTTAACAACTCTTGATGTATATAACATCAATCAAAAAGCATTTCACAGAATTTGGAGGGAAGGGGGGGAATATTCATCTTACAATGTTCTGAGATATCATTTATCCCAGAGCCCAAGGCCATGATGGAAAGCTCAATGCTATCTCTGTTTTGGTCATGTCACCAAAAGCCCCAGGAGGCTCCACAACAGGTATGAACCTAAACTTCTTCTTGCTAGAAATAAACATTTTCAAGCTCACCCAAACTCAGAGTTGTTCAGGTAAGCTGCAGAGGATGCAAAGCAGGTTTTGGGGAAGCAAGTAACTCTACAGTTAATGTTGCATTATTCTGTATTATGCAAATGGGCAAGCAAAAGAATATAAAGATTAAAAATTACTTTCTTCAATCAGATAGAGTATCAGTAAGAGCCACAGGGAGAACTCCAGACTACAGTGCCAGGCTATCCATCATTAAGTTGTATTGACCCACTTGGCAGTTGCTTTCTCTGGATAAACATTTCACTGATAGTACTCCCCTTTAACAAACCGAGACTCAGAGAAATTTCAGACTTGAATTTCTACAGCCCTATGCTGTTTCTCCACAAAGCAGCATTGATTAAGTAAATAATATATCCTTCTGATTAAATTTTTAACATAAATTCTTGTAATCAACAGCTAGTAGAGATACCTTTTGAAACTTGTGAAATACCACTTAGAAATAGTTCAGCACTATCCAGTGACACGGTGTAGGCTCAGATATGATGCTTGTAGAGCTGTGTAGGGGTTAAGAAAGCTGAGGAGATGTTTCCTAGTCAGTCCTGTGCTGGGGAGTCTGTCATTAAAAGGAAAATGCTAAAGTCAAGAAGCAGGAATAGACGTCTTTACTTTCTGCAGTAAACGTTTCCAGACAGGCCAGTCTCACAGTCCTTGTGGATGTAGCTCCTGTGAGTACAGGTTGCAGGATGAAATCCATAAATACTAGGCTTAAAAAAGCGAATCTGCATCCAGAGCATTTTAATAAAAAGTTAGCTTGGGTCATGGGGAAGAAGGGGATGAAGCACTGGGGGAATGGAGAATATGAGTCATGGCATCCAGACTGAAACAAATCTTTGAGCACAAATCACAGTATAAAATTTTAAGGGCTTGATCCTGCCTTTGGCTATGCTGGTGTGTATTGTTACATATCCTGTAAAATCGACTACTGTTACATGTTATGTGGTACTGTGCACCCACATAACTAAGCTCTGAGCTCTTAGTTTTTATAGTCTTTATTTTTTAAATCCTATAAATGCTGCTTGACTTGGCTTTTTAGCATGTTGAACAGATGCAGCAAGATTTTCCTACACTTCCTACCCACTTACAACCCCAAATAATTAGTGGATGTGTTGCATTTTCCGATAAAGACTTCTTAGAGAGCTGTTTGGTGAATAAGGCCACACAGAATGTGTCATTGTTGCCGCTGCAGGTTTTGAGTTTATTTGTGTATTATGGGTACTGTATACCACATAATAATGAAAAGCTGTATGCTCCGGTCTGCTGGTTCACTACGCAGTCTGTGTGATTACAAATTGTTGGAATAACAGTGGACTATTGAAACTCTATCCAGATGTGCATCTTGCTAATTATGGGAATACCCACAAAGGCGGATTATCTCTTTTGTTAGTGTTTCCAACCCATTTAAAAACAGGAAAGTGAAAAGCATGTAGGCAGCAAATAAGAAGTAGCCGTACATGTTGGAGATGAAGACTTTTCATAATTCCCAGGGAAGTAAATCTCTTGACCTGGCAGAATGCATTTCTGGAGTGTGTCCAGATACAACCTAATGTGCAGGAGAGATACCCCAAAGTGGAGGATTCTGAAGCAGTCCCAGAACAGAAATGGCATAACATCATTCGTGGGAGGGAAGGTCCAGGTAGAGAAAGACATGGTGGAGGGGAAGGATCTTAGCTATTGTTAATTTTCTGGCATACTTATTAAAAACAATTTACAAGAATGTGATAGGAGATTTTGGAAGGACAGGCAGGGGTAAGTGTGATCATTTCTTTCCAGAATTTAAGTAGTGTTCATTTAATGAGTGGGATCACTATCCAGAGGGGCCTTTAGGATGAACAGTACTCAGATTGTGAAGGACTCAGTGTGTTTCCAAGCACCACACTGGGGTGACGATGTTTTCACATTGTCTTCCAGAAGTGCTGTCTACTGACTTTGGACAAGAGAGAACATCATGTCTAGTCATAAAGTGACCCTGAGTCACTTTTTCCATTTACTTCATTTCATGAGTTGCCATGAATCGCACAGGAGATGAAATGCAGAAAGTAGAAGGAGAAAATGCCAGTGGCAGAAATTCAGTGTGGGATCCAAACTGTTTGAGAAAAATCTAGGAACAAAGGATAGAAAGGGTGTTGAATGGCTTAGCTACCTGTCTTCGTAACAGCTTGTGATGAGGAGATAAGTAGTTTAGCAACTTTCACTCATGTCTTTCTTTTTTTTTCCTTCTTTTTCTTTTTTCCTTCAAAACTACAGAAAGTTTGGTTTTTGCAGCTTCTCTGGAAGAGAGAGGATATCCAAATTTGGATTTAACCCTACTTTGTATAGCTTAATTTAAATAAAAATGATGTATTTCCTCCTGAGTGATTAATAGCCAAGTGTGGTGACATACAGGAACTATGAGCTTGACCTTCAAGGTAAAGGATAACTGCTGTGTTAAGTTGATTACACAATTTCCCCTGAATAAGTTGACAAGCACTGAGCATGGTTTTCCTGACTTCTGATCTTGTAAATGCACACTTACAAGTGATTTGCCTATTCCTCTGAAGTAAGTCCTGCTTTCTGTGTGACACATGTTAAATAAATTCCAAATGGTCTAATGTGAGATACAGAATCCCAGCAGCCAGGATCTGTGCAAACGGGCTGCTCTGCTAGAGAATTGTAAAGCGTGAAATACTCTGAAGTGGAATCCTGAACTTAGAGAAATTACACATCCTCTGAACATCTCAGCAATTTATTAAGTTGGCCAATAATTCTCTCTCCTCCTTCTTGGGCTTGTAGACTGAATTCTTTTGTTATATGGAGTGAACCTTACTTTCTCTTCTGTCAATATTTCTTTCTGGCCCCAAAACTCAGTGCATCAAAGATGCTAAAACTATTCATGTATTGCACTGATAGATACAGAATCAGCCTGTGCACCAACTAAACCTTATTGCATACTTTTATCTTTATGAAGTTTCAAAATCTACGATAGAGGGCAACTGCTGGCATTGCCCCGGGCGTGAAAAATGGGAAAGGAGTATTGATGGGAAAGCAGTCATCTCCATAAGTTGCTCCAGTGTTAAACATTCATTACTTAAAAAGAAAAACGCCACTACTTAATTTCAAATTATTGCTTTGGATCAAGCAAATGGTAAAACCAGTTTCAGAAAAGCACCTTGCCCCAGTGCTTGACCTCTGCTTTCCTCAGAGATCTGTGCTTAGCACTTCTGACTCACTCTGGGAAAATGTGCCGTAGAATGGTTTGAATTTGAAGGGAAAACATCATACATACTGCCTCTGTGGCTTTCCTTCACTTTTGGAGGTTTAGACAATCTCTTCTACCTCTCAGGAGATCCAGGGGACCATAAAACAAGCTTCTACATCCCATGGAGATCCCCTCACTGTGCTGCCTGTGGTCCTAATATCACTATATACCTAGAAGAGCTCTCTTCCCAGCAGGGTTCTCCATCTCCAGCCTTCTGCCAGTTCTTTACTTCCCTTCAGACTTCAAGCAGTGCTTTTCAATAGCTGGATCAGCACCAAATTCAGCCTATGTCTAGCAGAGTCACTTTGACCCATTCCTGTGGGATTCAGCACATATCCAATTTCCCAGGAGTTGTAAAACTCAGTAAAACACCTCCTACCTGCAAATCCCAATCCCCTGAAATTAGGGTGTCTCCCTCCAAAATCCCTGGCCAGGTTTTGTTTCTTTAGTTTCTTTTTCCATGCTTTGGAAGGGAAAGAACTTTGTCAGCAGGTTGGTGTGCTCTACCCACCGTCAGGCAGTTTTACAACACCAAACTTGAAACATAGGACAATCCAACCCTGGTCAAGTCCATGACCCATGGGCTCAGAAGTGTGAGGAAATTGTAAGTGCTACCTTTGCAGTAGCAGTTATCATAATGGATAACTTTTCTCCCTCCCTCTCTCTGTCCTTTGCATGAAGAATTTTTTTTTCTAAAGGATTCAATTAAAATGTTGCCTGTCTCTTCCAGAAGGGAAGCTGCTGTAAAAGAGATCACTTTGTGTAAGGCAGCATGCAATGCAGTAGGTACACTAGGCTGTCTTGTCCTTTCTCTGTGATAAGCACTACACTGAAGTCTACTGTCATTTGTGTGTATGGGTGAATATCTTTCTGTAATGGAATAAGGGTGTTTGCAAAAATGGCTACTGAAGTGCCCAGCCAGTACACTTACTGCAGCAGAGTGACAGGATAAGAGAAGTGGCAGAAACAAAGATAGGAAAAGAGATTTTTGCACTAACAAGTGTGAACTGATAAGCTTGGCCTGTATGGGAAATGTAGAGAATCCTTAGAGCACTTGTCAGGCCAAAATTAGCTGTGCCAATTTGTTTTCAGCAACACTGAGCTCTAAGAGCCCTTTACTTATTTTCTCATTTGTGGAAGAAAACTGCTGGCTCACTGCACTCCACTTGAGAAATTCTTAGCAAGCTAATTCACTTAGGCATAAATAACTTTCTTGGGTGTTGAAGCCTGGGGTAGGAATCAAGAGGATCTGTAGAGGTGGATGGGGAGGTGTTTTGTGGAGGTTTTATTGGCCACATGGATAAGTTATGTGTGTCATCCAAACTGAGTGCCTAATCACCTCCAACATGTCATCACAACTGCAACATGCTCAGCAAGGCAAAAGGGAGGGAAGAAAATACATATTTCTTTCTCAAGTATGCACAGCTAGGAAACAGTCATCTGATTTTTCATCTTCCTCTAGGGTAGATGTGAGGGCTGTGTCTCTGCCAAGGAATGGGGGCTGTGTGGTTCACACAGGAATGAAGTGTAGTGTTTTCAAGAAGAGAATTTGAAGCACTATTTAGAGAGTAAGCACAGCCTTCTGATTAGAGTATGGGAATACAGAAGTAGTCTGTACCTTATTAATTTTGGATAGTTTGGAAAAACTGGAAGCTAAGGAGGCAAAGTCTGTGGTAAACGAGATTGGAAGTCTCCAGTTTTGTTTGTTTATTTAAGTAATTCTTCCTTGTGAGAACAAGGGAAAGAAAGATGATTTATGCACTACTGGCTGGCACAGAGTGATAGTTGGGATATGAGTATGGAAAGAAAATGTCAGTGCTTAGGTGAGAATTAGAGGCTTTGGAGTTAGGAGGGGCTGTTGTAGCATCACTGGGATGCCTTCTCCATCTCCTGTGTCAGAGAAGGTTGCTCAGATGTAAGTTGGTGGAGGGTAATGAAAAGGCAAATTAAGCTGGTCTTCGAGTTGATGAAATAATGGAAACTCAGAAAGATTACCCCCATAGAGGAGGGGGACATAACAGAAATGAAGGGTTAGAGATGGTGTCTGCAAAGATACCACAGGAAAATGAGCCTTTTGGCTGCTGGGAATCCAGCAAAAAAGGAGGCCAACAGCAGGAGCTGAGTAAATGGGACATCCTGCATGCAATGAGTGCAGGAGGGAGTGGAGAGAGCAGACTAGTCAGGGGTGAAGATGAGGCTCAGCAGACAGAGCAGTGATTGCATTAGGTGTATGCAAAGGAGCAAAGGGAAGAGGCAGTTTGTATTAGGTTATCAGAATTAGATTGAGGGTAAGGAAATGTGATTCAAGGGATTGGTTGTTAAATTAGGATTTCCTCACATAATTTTATCAGATCTCACATCATCGAGTCAAATCTTGTTCCATTCAAATGGATCTAAAGAAATTGTCACTTCAAGCTCTGTACCTTACAGTGTAATAGGAGCAAACAGGGTGATCTAAAAGCAGAAAGAACTTTTCTGGGCTAAGCTATGATTTTTCTTGTGTTTCAAAAGCATCCCCAGAAAAGTGTTTTCCCTCAAAAGAATTTTCCCAGCCACATTTTTCCTCCTTTTTGGCTGGTTATATTTGTATTCATTGTACATTCCTTGTATTCTGCTTTCCTTTTTTTTCCCCTCAACTTCAAGCTCTCACTTCTCGAAGCAGAAGATGATGCAGAGATATCTGTATCTGCAGTAAGAGACAGCGTGTCATTATGGCCTTGGAGGAAGGCTGACCATGTGGGAGTTCTCTTCCACGTCACCATTTTCCTCCATCTGTGGAACTAGCAGGCTATGACTACAGGACTTTGCTGAATAGGGTCTTGGAAAAATCTAGCTGTAAACTCACAAAGCCTGGCTTTGTGTCCAGAAATGGTGTTTCCACACAGTAGATCTGATTTCCATAGCTGTACACTCGTCTAAATACCAGCCAAGGCAAGTCCATGTAACCATGTTAAATTCCTTTCTTTTCTTTTTCTTAAATCAACCAATTTGTGTAAATCTCTGAAGAGACAAACTGACACCACTTTGACCAGAGATGTTGATTGTTATTAACTGCATAATTTTTTTTCTTTTTTTTTCTAAATAAGGCCAGGTTTGTGCTGCAGATTTCTATCAGCACAGCTGTTCTGGTCAGACTGACACCTCTCAGTGAGCAAACACTACACATGTAGATGCAATTATACCTCAAAATGGTGCTTGTTTTGCTTGCGGGGATGATTTTACTATACCACTACAAAGAGCAGATTTGCCAGTGTAAGTTTACACCGCCCCAGGAATGCTTTGTCTGTTTACTGTGCTGGTATTCCTTTATCAGTAAGGCATTTGCAGTGTAGACATGGTCTTATTTGGAGGGCTGGTTTTAATCCTGACACATGCTAAAGTGATTACACTGCTGATTGAGAACTCAATAGAAAGACTCCAACTGATTTGCTCTGGATCAGGGCCTGAAAGGAGAGGAATTATCTTGTGGTTTGAACACAGGGGTAGGAGCTCTTCATGCACACCCTGGGTTTGATATTGACTTCATTTGTTTCTGCCTCTAAAACTGGGGATGTTATGGAATTTGTCTTACAGGAGTTTTGTGAGACAGAGTTGTTTCATGTTCCTGTTCCAGGACACAAGTAAAATTTATATCCCCAAATGGACATTTGCAACATTAAAAAAAAAAAATTAAGAGCCTAGCTACTTCTGCAGCTGTTCCAATGGCACCAAGTACTGTTGCAGCAAAGGCCCTGGTTCTGGGCCAACCTGTGTGACTGCTTTGAAGAGGCTCCCCTGCTTTAATGAGGCGTGTATCACAGTTTGGGATGTGTTGCACCACCACATTTCCCATGGGTGTTTCCTTGTAGCCCAAATGCTCTTTCCCTTTTGTATTTACAATATCCATGGGCTCTATTTTAAAGGCCTTAGAGCTCTGGGATGTTCAAGTCAAACAAAGAGAAGCTGCAGGGTGGGGACTTGTGTGCCAGTGTAGGGCTTGAAAGTCTTGAAATGGGTGCGAGGGCACTTTCCCCAGTGACTGTAAAATACCAATGGGTTATCACTGCTCTTTCATGCCAGACCTTGAAGCAATATTAACAAGGACACATCCATTGGAAAGTTCAGGTCAGTAGTTGCCATGCCCTGTAGTAGTGTAGTATGTACACAGTTGGTGAAAACACATCCTGCCTTCAGATTGTCAACTTCATTTCTTCATCAGCCTTTTGCAGAGGCAGTGTCAAGCATGTTGAAGCTGAAGGGCTTTTTTCCATTCTCATCATGTCATCATGCATTGGGCTGGAGACTAAGGAGGTTCCAGTTGGGATGTGCAATCCCCACCTGGCACTGAACATGTGAGATCACACCAAGGAGCAAATCCCTACAGGAACCATAATTAGTGGGAAATAGCTCTTATTCATCATATTCTGTTTTACAAATAGTGCAACCTTTAAAAAAACACATCTGGGAAATGGAAAACTAGCATATAGAGCAGAAATCTTTATCTATAAGAAAAGCCAAGTTTCTTTTTTTTATGGTTTAATATAAACTTTTGGACCGTTCTTCACTCTGTAATCTCCTATCTGTGGCTTGCTTAGTGTGTAGCTCTTTTTACATATATTCTCTCAACTGTCATCTATTGGCACAGGAAAACTGTGTCAAGAAAACTGATTTCTATGACAAATTAGTGCATAGAAGAAAGAGTTGGTGTGTGGTTGTGTGATGTGGCAGAATGATTAATTCCAGAAACACCCCTTAAAATTCCAATGAGTGCTTCAGAAATCAGAGTATTTTGATACTGGCCAGCTTGATTTAAGGCTACTAAAGTTATTCAATTATGCTTTTACCTGGTCTGTAGTACATCTTGGCAGTATTGTAGACTGCAAGGGGGAAAAAGTATGCAAAAATTATTCTTTTTGCACACTTGTAGAAGAAAAACAATGCTGAGTTTGGTGTAGCTTTGTCAGGATCTGGTAAAGCTGATCACAGTTAAAGTAAGCAAAAATTAGCCTGTTGTGTGCTACAAAAAAAATTATAGGTCTCCATGGCTGTAACCCACAGTCCAGTGAATGAAAATCAAGAGTGTAGTAGAACATCCTTTTAAACCAAATATTTGTTAATGTTAACAGCACTAACCCTTATCCTGGGCCTGCATGTTCTAGTGAAGAATTTTTGTGCTTTGATTAGGCTTATTAACACTTTGGTTTGCTTGATAACCAGTTGCAAACTGAGGCACAGGGTAAGTAAGGGTTGTGTTGACAGTCAAGAAATCAGTCAGAATTACAGTTAAGAACCAATGTCTGGGGTACAGGATGACACTTCTGAACCTAGTCCTCCAGATCATCTTGGAAAGATTGTTTTGCCTAACCCCCATATCATTTGTCAGTATTTTCTTGTTACTCTAAAACCCCACCTTTCAGGTGACATTAATTTGTGAAGAAATACAGGGAAGAGAAATAAGTGGAAAAAAATCACTACAAATCTGGTAATTCATTTTTTAATGCACAGAAATTTGGGAAACTTAAGTCTTTTCTTTCATGAGTGTAACTTCCGCTGTCAGTACTGCTGGTGGAAGTGTTAGACATAGGTTTTTACCTATGGTGTGACTTTCTTTTGTGACAGTTCAACTGGTTGTGGGACTACATTGTCAAGGAATCAGACTTAAAATAAGTCAGTGGCTGTTTTAACATGAATTAGTTTGCAAAATCTTTCATGTAGTCAGAAACTCTTGACACCAGCACCGTTTTTTAGGAAGGAAAGGCTACATAAGGAACTGCTTTTAAGTAACCTTGTTCCTGCCAGCTGATGACCAGCTTTGAATAACAGCCTGACAGGTTGTTATTTGAACCAGGACTAAGAAAGGAATATAGGGATCCTAGTGTCATTTAAATTTTCAGAGGAACAACCAGGATGAGTTTAAAGTCAACTGGTTTTGTAAATATATTCTATCATTTGATTTTTCTTCTATAGTATTTGCAGAACAAACATTTTACGTAGTGCACAAATAGCTTGCTGCAATTGTACACTCTATTTTATATTTACTTTATATAGCTTTGCATTAGAAGCTTTGGGTTCTTGTGAGAGCAAAAAACAAGTTGAAGAAAGATAGTTAAACATAGGGAGAACATGGAGGGCTGTGGTGGGGGAAAGAGAGGGGATGGCAGAGGGAGAGAACCCCCAGGGAATGTTAAGTGCACATGTAAGAATAGAACATATGATCCTTCTTTATTATTGTCCATTTAAAATTACAATGTGTTCCACTTAAACTAGACATGCTAATAAAATAAGAAGAGTCATTTATAGTGGACAAATTCCAAAGACCAAAGCTGTGTCCTCATTTAAATTCTGCTCTTTTGTTAGGGCACCCTACTGACATAATTCTCTATTGTTTCTGCCATTATCGCTTGGTTAATGCAGGACATAGTGTCGGGAAATTCCTGTCTGGCACTTACAAGGTGTTTCTAAAAGGGGGAACAAAAGAGTCAAGAGCACACAGGGAGCAGGAAGAAGCTGCGAGGGGAAGTGGCAGCAGAGAGAGGAATTCGAGATAGTAGCAGGGACTGGGCGAGACCGGGAAGAGGAGCAAGAAATGAGTGCAGGCAGAACCTCTCTGCAATCCCAACTAGTGCAGGCAAATCTCTTAAGAGACTTGGGAAGCAGCTCAAGGACGGTGAAAATGCAAGATTTCTGAGTGTCGAGTGGAGAGCCCCTCGGCTGGGAGGGCACAGGATGGAGCAGCAGGATCTGCTGGGAAAGAGAAGCGGTACCACTAGGCCACCGGGGTCAGAAAGCTGGCTTCAGGAGAGTTTGATGGAGGCTTGATGCTGAGGATTTGTTGTGGTCAGTGAACGGGGAAAGAGTTGGTGTCAAAGCCATCCGCTTCTCTCAGTATGCTGGATATGAGGGGCAAGGCTTCCTCGTTTTCACTAGGCTGAACATAAGAAGATTACTCTGTACCATCATTTGTTAATAACAATGTTGTTTTCTGTCATATAATTAGAAAATACATCTTGCTTTGCCTCCAAGCACTGTCACCTTATTGCATTTGCACATTTTTCATAATATTTCAAGCGAACTGACCAGATAACATTAATGAATATATTAGATAGGCAGGCACTTTTAAGAAAAAAATAATAAACATACTTGTATATTAAAAAGTTAATTCAGTCTGGAGCCAAACAGGTAATTTTCCCTTCAGCATTTTTTCACTCAGCTAAGACAGGTTGGACTAGGAGTGCAGTCACCCTGTCTACGGTGCTTGGCTTGGCTTGCATACCAGGGGCGAATTTTCTTCAGAGACAGACAGCAAGATGATCTGATTGGCCTTGGTCCAGGACATGCTCACAAAGGGCCCTTTGATGGAGGGCTCCTTGGTAAGCCCTGTACCAAAAGCTGCCTGCCACCCTCCTTTCAAAGATACCCATTTACAGTAATTCGGGGAGGGGGAGAGGGGAAATAAATAAAGAAGAGTGAAATAGGGGGGTTGCCACAAGAATAATTACGTTACTGGACTTGGAGGGGGTAGGGAAGAGGAGGGGGGAGTTATTAAGTAAACTGCTAGATGTTGAAGTAGCTGTTTGGCAACAATGCAAGAACATAAGGCATTTGCAATTAAGCTCATTAAAGCTTCATCATTTTGCTTATCAATCTTTTCTGAAAAGGGTGGGGTGAAGCACCATATATTAAAACATGGCTGCTTTTATAGATAAGGAGTCATCACTGCCTGTTTGACTTTCTGAGCTGCCCTGTAGTACCCAGCCTATGATGGCATATGGGATTAGCTGATTTAACTCCCTCCTGTACATGGGCAGGTGATTTAGAGGAGTTTGTTATTGTGTCTCTGCACTCCACTGCTACAATAACCAATCCAGGCAACTTCTCCTCCTTGCCTTTATCTCATTCAGTATCCAGATGCGTTCTCCTGCCTACCTATTAATTTTGATCCCATTTGTTCTTGTAACAGTGGCTTTTGGAAGAGTATTTACTGAAGCCTCCACACCTTGGAATAATGGCAAGGTGAACTAGATTATCAGAGCCACTGCTTCCTCAGTCAATGGGGGAGTCCTCTGACTGGAGCCTGTACTGTCCAATGCTAATCAGAAGCTTTGGGTTTTAATGGAAATAACATCAACTTGAAGATACATTAGTGGACAAAACTGATCTGAGCCATTCCGGAGCTGTTGGAGACCTCAGCCTACCTGAACTGGCTATTAACAGGGCCTCTTCTGGCTGAGGGACAGTGAAGTGTGTGAGTCAACTGGCAAAGCCATCAGAGCAATAGTCTTGGTGTGAAAACCTTGCAGGAAGAACTGCAGCAACTCTGCTTTCTGCTTTGGAGCTGCTTCCCAGGGTACAAAGAGCGAGAGCTGTAAAGATCTCAGGTCTGTTCTTCTTCTGGTAATATAGAAGTCAATGTGTGACTGTTTATTGCAGGTAGTAGATGTGTATAGACAGTATTTCGGCTATAGATACCTCTCATCATCCAAGAGCATCAGAGCACTCTAGATGCAGTGCCTTGCACTCCCTTTGTGGGAGGTGAGCGTTGCTTTCATTTTCCAGGTGGAAAAGTTCTGGCACAGGCGAAACTCCAAGAGGCACACTGGGTTTCTGGGGCAGGTCTGAATCCAGCAGTCTTGATTCTCACAAGACCAGTTTCTCCAATATGGCCTTGACAATGCAGCTTCATGATTTTCTTTGCATTTAGATTGACAGCAACTATATTGAGCTTCAAAATTTTCGTGCAAAAGTGATCAATCTCTTCTTGCTTCATTTGTATCCCATAGCAAATCTTTTCTGTTTGTGACACTTAGTGGTGGAGGGATGGGATCTTGTTTAGTGATGGCTCTTTCTATAATAAGGGGGGGAGTTAATTACTTTTTTTACTGCCTGGACAATATATTGTCTGTAAAATGTTAAAACTCATTTTAACTTTGATAGAAAGGAAAAGAAGCAAAAAAAAATACCAAGAAGCTGGGGAAAATACTGATATAAAGAGGGGTATGGAAGGAGTAGCACCACTAATACAAACATGTAGGTCATATTGCCATGTGGGAATGGAAGCCAGCTTGAACTTTAATTCTTGGTTTGATCAAGGTAGTGTAAAACCAAACCCCAAAGGATTTCCAATGGAGAAACTGGATTTATATTTTACATATGAGCTGTAGTTGAAGCCAAATGTTCATTCCACTGAAATTGTGTAGGTGGATTACTTTACTTCCAGCCTTGAAGTATCATGTTTTTAGCTGCTAATAAACTTAATAAAATCCATTTCTTATTTCCCCTGGTGTACTGTGTTCATGAGCCTTGATGTACCATAAGAGCAATGCTGTCCAGAAAATTCATTTATCAAGAAACAGACAGATAATGTGTATGAATGAGTCAAGAAGAAATATATGTACCACTCTTTCAGTAGCATTTCTCTTACCATTACTTCCTCGTTTCTCCTGACTTACAACTGGACCAAGGAGTAGAGAAAACGTAATAAATTGTCACGTCATCAGCATAGCAGAGAACTAAGATATGTACAGCTTGTTGGTTTTGTTTGGGTTTTTTTAAATGCTCACTTCCCAATTAAAAATACCTTTCAGTACTAACAAGCTTCCTACTTTGGCTTAGCTCCCAGAATCAGACCTGCCATTTCACACAGTGTGTGATCAGTCTAAGGGGTTCATTGCCACTGGAATTCACTGAAGCCAAGCATTTGCAAAACTGAATGAGGGATTAGACATTTATGTAGGTAACAAAAATATCTAGCATTATTGTAGCTCATACAAACAAAGAGAGCACTGGGAAGAAGATAAAACCTCATTCTTGTCTAATGTATAGAATTGGGGTGAGACTTCCCGGGGGACTTCGTTCCAGGAGGAGGTGGACTGTTACATGGTACCCTTGAACTTTATTTTGACATGTTCAGTCTTGAATACTGAGTTAGATACTGATTATATACAGCAATAACAGTCTTTTTAATCAGTGCACATTTTCTAATGTCCCACAGTTAGCTAGATGAGATAATCCAAAGAGAGGCCTTTAGCCCACAGTTTTAAATTCAGTCACTGGCCAACAAGACATGCCAAGTGAACTAAAACATTAGTGAGGGTGAGCAAAGTAGTGAGTTAAATGTTGTCTTCAAGACTTGGAGGTACAGAGTTGAATGAAAACTCTGCTGCAGGCAGTCACTTCTTCCAGCCCCTTCATATCACTCATATGCAATGACATGTCACCCCTTTCTTTCAAAATGTGGCTATGGCATGTTGCTGGAGCAAAATGAATTAATCACTTCACTTAATGGATTTATTGGGGGGAGTAGGGAGAGGAAATAATCTTTAAAAAGATTTAGGGTAAACAAAAGAATAAAAAAGAGTGAGTAACAAACCACTTTATGGTAACAAGGAGTGGGAACCAGACAAGGAAGGAAAACAAAGGGGGATAAGAGGCCTCAGGTACAGAGGAAGAAGTAAGATCTTAGGTAGAAACCAGAGGGGAAAGGCAGGGTTGAACGTATAAACAAAGGGTTTAAGAGAAAAAGCAATATGACTTTTGAAGCTTTTAGTGCACATCTGACCCAAATCATCTGTCCTTTCAGAGTCAGCCCATCACCTCCCTTGTTTAGACTTTATTTTTCCTCAGAGATCTGTAATCCTTACTCTAAAGAACTCCTGACTTTGTGGACATGTGTTGTGTTAGTAAATGCTGCTATTGAAGTCAGCAGACTTGTTAAAACTTGTGCTTTTGCTGCAACAAATGGAGTTTGTGGTGAGCAGGGAGTGCAAACTCAGTCATTCCTCCTGGTGTGTGTGTAGCATGGAATGGGTTGAGGGAGAGGGGGAAGGGCCAGACAACTAGAAAGCAGTTTTCCCACCTCTCTGTTGGCCATACCAGAGGTTTTGTCATGGAATCTCTTTGTAGGGGGAGTAGGGGTTATCAAGAACAGGGGGTTTTTCTTTCCAGCAAACAAAAATTGCCATTTAAAATTCTTTTCAGAACTTAGTACAACCCCAGGCAATATTTCTTCTGCACAAACCACAAACAAATCCATGCTATGCATTTAAGAAAGGACTCAGACTCATCTGAGCAGGTCACAGGGAACTGTAGTGTTGCAGGGAGTGCTTAAGCCATTGTTGGTGACGGTGGGCTCTGTTGTCTTTGGTCGATCAGTCCTTGGGGTCCAACCCTTTTGCTTCCGTGGGGATTGTTTCTGTCCACTTCAGTAGAAAAGGTAGAGGAAGGGGGAAAATGGAAGTTGACCACGTTGCATTTAGAGTTTATCAGTTCGATTCTGCAAATGTTTTCACATTTCTTCTAAAGATTAAATCTATGTCGAAGTAACTGGTGCACATAAAGTGGTGAATCCTATCAATGTATTTGCAGAAGACAAGCATTTACCATCTTTTTGCTAGTACAGAGGTTTTGTTTCACACTGAAAAAACAAAAAAAAAGATTTTTAAGAGATGTTTCTCTTCTTAGTTTCCCCTTTTCCCACTCTCCACTGTATCATTGATAGATATTATATATTCCTTAGAATAGTATTTTTTTGAGAAGAGTAAAACCATAGTCAAGTTTTTGTACATCATTTTCATGAGTTTTGCGCAGATGTTATTTGGATCAGAAGAAGCCAAATTGCTGTCACTCTGTGCTCTGATTAGTATGTGCATAAAAGCGAAAATGGAACCTGCTCTTCGACATCCAGGAACACTTAAATCCAGCATCACTGGAGAATCTAATACAGAGCTTTTAAATTGAGCTTTTGCATCTCTTTCTTTCTCCCTGAAGAATCTGTTGGCCTGAAGTTGTGTAACTCTCTAATGAAGTTGTTGTAGGGGTCTTTGCTATCCTGAAAAATGAAAGACTAGAAAATTGTGGCAAAGCTCATGTTTGCTAAAGTGATCAACCTTAAATGGTGTGTGGGTTATCTCGGAGTATAATCAGCATAACTGATTTGAATAGAGCTGTCTTCAAAATAGAGATCTGCTGGTAAGATTTGTTTTCATTTAGGTCTTACTTTCAGCAATAGGATTAGCCTAAGGTCTATATATCTACAGGCTCTTGTATAAACAAGCAGCTTAAACAAAACTACCATTATTATACTGATTTAGGGAGAGAGAAAAGCCTTGTTTGGTTTATTGGGTTAAGATCGTCTGTGTGACAAATAAAGCCTTCCTTTAAATGTAAGTTTTGTCCCATTCAATATAGTAAATTTCTTGAGCAGAAAAAAATTACAAAGGCAAACATTATTCTTAATGCCAATTCAATTTGTCACCTCCACGTTTTAATCCCATAGGCTGGTGAAATACGTGCAATTTCATCCAGTTGAGCAACAAGACAGCTGATATCACCATATTTATCACGATCAGGATGATATAATCAATTTACTTCTTGCTTTAAGAACTGCCTTTACACTTCCTTTTTCTACCTTTCACTCAATGGCCTTACTAAACTCTGTTCAATGGTGATTTATTACAGTCATGGATAATATTGTGTTCTGTGGTGCTTCCCCTACAAGAAACTTCAGTAGCTGTTGTCATTCCTTCGTCTTTTTTGTTTTATTCAGCACATCGAGTTTTATTTGCTATTTTAAAGTGTCTTGTAAATAAAATAGGATGTGAAAGTTCTGAGCTTAGTTAGCAACTTAAGATGTAGTGAGGGATGGCTAATCATTTATGGTATGGATGCCATGTGTCTTATTTCATACAACAGCAAGCAGGGCACGCTGTTGTCCCCAAGTCCCCATCGAAGGAGGTGCTGTGACCAGTCACACTGCACCCAGTGCTCCCCATGCAGCTGGGAGCTTTAAATTGGTTTGTGACCAAAGACGGAATGACGAGCAAGGTGGAAAAGTGCTGTTGAACAGAACTGATCTGAATTTTTTTTTTTTTTAGCATAGATGTTTAATTTGAAACAGGAAAAAGACTACAGACCTGTTTCAAATTGGCACAAAACCCAGTGAGGTTAAAGTACTTGTTAAATGAATGTGAATGAACTCTCTTCTCCTTTTTAGTCCAATCATGCCAGATCAGGTCTTAAGCCCCTCAGAGCTGCATCTTTGCAGAATTCCTGCAAATGTGTGAAGTTTGTGGTTGGGCACATGGATTTCCAAGTGCACAGGTTGGTTCAGGAGGACCTCTGGTAATGTGGCCCTCAATAAAAGCAATCCTACCAGCAGTGATCATATTGTCTATTATCATAAGTGCCTTTTAAAATAGTTGAAATGTTTATGGATGATCCCTAAAATATTATGGTAGCAAGACAGCAATGTATTTAAACTGTCAACAACTGACCTTGGATCAGTGGTTAGAAATATTGCATTTGTTCGTTGCGGTCTGTTTGCTCTTGGTGGTTGCAGCTGAAGAGCTGCAGTGGACTCGCTGGTGTCACCTAACTAAAAGTAAATTTCACCTTCACCACAGAACTTGATTGTAGGTTGCAAATATTATTTAAATGGAAATTATTTCCTTATAAGAAGTCTCATAGAAGCGTTGTTTTTGTTTTTTTTCCAGGCTTACTTTTTAATATTTATTTTGTATTGTTCTTGCTTTTATCCTTAATTTGGGGCTAAATTAGATCTGTCAGTGTCCCTTTAAATTTATTCCACCTTGACTAATTTATTTTAGCTAAGTTGTTTCAGGACAAGTGTAGAATACTTACAGCACAAAAGAGAAAATTCAGATCAATCTCAGTCTGCTGAGAAAATTAATCAATTTGCAAAGTTACACCTAGCTTAGTTCTGTCTTTTAAAGAAGGCATTGAGTTTCTTTACCCATATTACACGGAGACAGGTAGGTAAAGCATTCTCCATTGGTAGAAGACTAATTCACTTGCCCTGTGCTCTGTTTTGAGGCCATTAAGGCACTGCACTTGGAAAACAGCTGCTTTATGTGTGTGCCAGTGTCTCATTTTCCACATATGTAACAGATCAAAACATTTAGATGGGTTGATCCAGTCTATCATGACGGAAAGATTTTGAAGCGACACAAGTAAATAAGAGCCGTGCTTGGCAGGAGGACCCCTTTGCCCTGATCCTGAGGAGCTATTGGTGGGCGCCACCCCAATTAAAGCAGACTGGGCCACACCAGCTTTGCACGGATTCTTTTCATAAGCCAATTAGCTGCAGGACATTTGATAGAAAGGAACAAATCACTGAAAACTCAGCTCCTTACAATGTTATCATTTGTGTTCAGTGCTAGTCTAGTGCTCAAGAGTGTTTCTTTTGTTATACCTCTGTAGACCTGCTGGAAAGAAAAATGTTTCCTGCTTCTTGTTTGGCCTATGTATTCTAGAGCTACATTGTTCAGTGTTATCACCTTAAGAAGCAGTTAAGATTAAAGTGAGATAGCACACATTTGAGTTTAGAAAAGCAACCAGAGAAGCTGTACAACTTTTATGGTCTTCATCCAAAATGCATTTAATTGTGGGACTCTTTTTCAGAAAATTGAATTAAAATGTAATATTTCAGCTGTTCTGTATTTCCATTTATACTCTTCATCCTCTAAATCTGTGCCATCACGCGGCTCTCTACTGCTGGCCAGGGTTCCTGGGCCAGCCCTCAAGAATATGGAAATCAGAGAACTAAAAAGGGGAAGAGGATGCTCTGGCAAGCTTATGTTTATTGGTTACGGATAGTTGGCTATCTCTGTGGTACCCCTTGGGATTATCATCTGCCAAAACCCAGAACTCCATTACAGAGGGGATTATTTCAAGGAGCAGAAGCAATTGCAGAGTAGTGTAGCAGGCAGCGCTATGAAGTGATGCAATTTTTTGGAAGTTCTACTTTACTGTGGCCATATGCCTGGTAATTACTGTACTTACTCATGTACAAGTGAAAAAGCCTCTTTACTTAGAGAAAAATACTGTTATTTGATTACTAATATGGACAATTGTTACTATGCTTAAAAATAAGACCATCAAATTAGTTCATGAAGAGAGGAGAGAGATTTGCATGCAGTGCAATGAACAGGGAAGAAAGAGAGATGAAGAAAAAAAAATCTGTCAGAATTTTAGCATACGCTTGATTGGTGCCTGTTTAAAAAAACAGGGTTTTTTCCCCCAGGGATTGCTAAAAGTTATCGGTCTTATTAAAAAATTGAAATAGGTATTTTAATTGCACAGTAGACTCAAATTGTGAAGCATTTCATGCTCTGTGGGTGTCACTCTAGAAGGTTCCTGGTGGAGGACAGGTAGCCAGGGAGACACTGTGGCATGAATAAAAGGGCTGAGGACAGGCATGGCTCAGCTGTGCCAGCTGTGTGCAGAGCTGGCTGGAATGAGGCTGAGAGGGCCTGAATCAAGAAGCTGAGCAGTGAAGAAAAAGCAAATAGGCTGGATAGTGCTGTGAAGCTGATAATTAATATTTCTGAAGATGTTCGCAAATGAGAGGTTGGGAATCCTTTGGTGTCTCTGTAGTTGTATTCTTCTGTTGGTCAGATGCAGAATATGGGCAAGAACTTAATGAAATTCTGCATTGCTGTGCTCATAAACAGCTATTTCTTCTTCTACAGTCCTCTTCCTATGAGTTTCTTAAGACTGACTAATGAGATTCACTTTTATCTCTGGATCTTTAACGACTCCCAAAAGACCAGGAGCTTAGTTTTAAATCTCATCAGCAAAGCAGAGAGGCTTCCAGCAGCACAGTGCTTCCTGACAGTGTGGTGGAGCTTGCTGCAAACTGGATCAGAAAGGAAAAGGATGCCAGCACTAGATCCAACACTGTTGCTTTTGGCAGGTCCTGGATGTTCGGTCTCTGTCTTCCATGTACTGAGCTATGCCAGCATTGCATTGCTGTGTGTTTTGTGCTGCTACCCAGCCCAAGTCCTGCTACCAGGTCAAGAATTGGCTTGAATGCTAAGGTTTGAACTCTACTGTTATTTTCACGCTTAGAAAATGAAGGTGTAGGAATTTAGATATCATATTTGAAATAGTTGCTTGAAAGTATATATATTATATGTCTTTGCTCATTATAAAAAGTGCATTAGCATTTCACAGCAACTGACTCTTCAAAAAGTTAGTGAATAAAAACAGTCACATGACACAAGAAATCTCAAGGATGACCCAGGACCCAGAGGCTGTACAGGGGCTTTTACCTAAACACAGAGTAACTGCATTCTGCTAACAAGGTGCCAGACAATGACATATGGTCACCTCAGACGTACATTGCCAGGAGGGGACCCGTAAGGCCCCAGGCACTTCCGTGGTGGGTTCAAATCAATTTCAGTGAATTCTAAATACTAAATTTTCACATATGAATAGTGCTTTTGATGATACAATTTTGGGTACTGAAACTGACCCTATAAAAGAGAAGTTATGTTTTAAAAGGACAGATATTCATCTGATAATGAAATTTAAGCCTTTTTTACAGGACTGAGCCATCAGAAACTCTGGCTATGCACCTCACTTCCTATTCTTGAAAATATGTCCTAATTCCCAAGTACCTCTTTTATTTGATGTATATATACTTTACAGATAGCTGTATAGAAAGGGACAGTTTAAAACAAAGTAATTTGGCATATTTAAAGAGAAGAGAAAGGAAGAAGGGAGGATCAGTGCTCAGAAGCAATCAAATAACCTCAAATTTGAGGTCATACTGTAAATGCAAAGTATAACTTTTTTCCCCAAAAATCTCATGGGTCAGGAGGACTCATGGGCAGGAGGACTTAAACAGAATTTAGAGACTTCAATAGAAATTGCTCCCTCAATCCTTAGAACCACTGAAGTTCCTGAAAGCCCTACTTTTGAATTTAAAAGTTGAAACTAAATGCATCTGTCCATGGATGGGAGGAACTGAGAGCTGTGAAATGAACGTCATCTCTTCCTCTCTCCTGCTAACAAGTAGTATCAAAGTGACCATTGAAAATCTAATTTTTTTGAAAAAATTAGGGTGACCGACCATTCAAGGTGAGGTTGTCTTTCTTCAGGGTTAGAATATGCTCACAATATATCCAATCCAGCACTCACATGCCCTTTCTTGTGGATTGGAATCCAAACACAATCCCTTTCCTTATCAAGCAGAATAACCAGTATTTTCCTTCTATTAGGAATGATGGATAAACCAAGTAGCCAAGGATGAACTGATGCTTAGTGGGTTTTCACTTGTTGATTCCCAAGAGTCTGCTTATCCAAATTAAAAAAGATTCCCCTTGTTTCCAGTGAGGCTTTTAAGAGCCTCTAAAACCCAAAAGGGCATCCATTATTGCAAACCAGTAGCCTTTCTGTTGCCTTCCCAGGATTGCTTCTTGAAGTCCATTACTGGTTGTGGAGGGTGAAAGACACCTTAGAGCATGGTCACACCTTCTCTTCCACTGAAAAGTGTCTATGCCCCTCCCCTATTTGCTTGCTACCCCTCCTCTGGTGGGACAGGTTGGTCTGACCTCCCTCACCTCATGCATGAGATCAGTTCTGCCAAAGCCTGGAACAGATTACGCTCACCTTTCCCACGCTAACAGCATGGCTTAGTTCTTCCTTGTTGCCCAAGCCTTCCTTGCCTTCCCTAAAAGTCAAAGGCTGCCACAAGATGGTCTCAAGCATCAGTCTCTGCCCCGGGTTGTGTCCACAAGTGCACACCTCCGCTGGGTGGGGAGTGTCGAGTGCCAGCCCGGCAGGCGGCCCGGCCTCACTCCTCGCTTCCCCGCAAAGCACTGAACCTCCTTAGGAAAGCTGAATGCTCCCAGAAAGTACCACTGGGGTAGCAAACCAGTTGTAAGAGCCTATTGATCTGTTACATTTGTTTTCAACGTGCAAAAAGAAGATTCTTTTGTTCCGGGGCTGGCACCAAGCTCTTGCTACAGTGGGTTCAGTGTGTCTCCGGACAGTGCGATCAGGCACCTCGCAGCTGAGTCTGCAGAATATTTGCTTATTACAGGAGGAACTGAAAGAACCTGGAATTCACTTGTGACTAGCCTCTTACTTCTTGAACAACTGTTTCCCCCCTTTCTTTTGTTTCTGTTTTAATCACTGCATTACAAACGCGATTTAAGTCCCCCTTGCAGATGCAGGCTACAGAATATGAGCACACAACAGTCAACATGTATCAGGTTAAAATGCCAGCACTGTTTGCATGATGTGGTCTGTGGTTGCTGGGCTCAGTTCCTTTTTAAATCAAACTTGGAACAATTAAATGGCCACAGCAGTAATGCGAACACAGATTTTTGCACATCCAATAATCAAAGGGAGGAAAAAGTAGTCTGACGCTGTTTTGTTTTAATCATATTTGATTTTTATTTTAAATGAAAGCACAAAGGTAATTTTTCTGTTGCTCTACCTGTGACTCCTTAAGTCATGGTAAACGTGCATTATGATCTTCTTAAAAGAGTAAGAACATTCCTTGTTAATTAATTTATACAGCTGTCAGTGCAGCTTTCTATGTTATTCATACTCTAAGTGTTTGACTGCCATAGATTTTCTAGCAGTTTCTGGCAAAGCTCCAGTGAAAGCCTGGGATTTATTAGGCTGACTTGGTGCAAAGTCTATTGATTGTGGCCTCGAGGGTAATAACTAAATAGAGCTGGAGCAACAAGTCAATAACACCATTGTTGCTACAGACTCCATTCACTTGAGGAGTTAGATTGTTTTACAGTGGCAAAGAGTAATCATGAGCAGATCAGCATGTTCAACAGGCTCTGTACCATGTTAGTGTTGGGGACTGTTTTAAAGCTTTCAGCAGGACCACGGGAGAAGTGAGGTGGGTTGCAGGGATTAAGAATCCAGTAAACTCCTTCATTAGGACTAAAAGGTTTCAGCATTAGCTTTATCATCTTGCAACAAGAGTCCTCATGCCTGTGTTGGTCCAAATAGGTGTTGAAATCCTTTGCCCATGAATCCATCATGGCATGGTAGAAACTTTTTTTACATTTTGGCTGAGGATATACATGTGGTGTGTGTGTCTGTGTGCTTGTGTGAGTGAATGCATGTGCATATGCCTTAGCATAAAATAATATTTTAGCTAGCACAAACTTCACCTCTGTGCACTAGTATTTCCTGGCCATGGCTGGAGAGAGACTCCTATTTTCTTAAATTCAAAATGAGGAAATGCTTTTGTTTATTGCTTCTCTAATCCTCCCGTGTGTTTATTTACTTTTAGAATTCTTTACTTTTGCAGAAATATATACAAACCTACTAGAGGAGAGATGTTTATTTCCTGAGAGTTTTATCATTTATTTGACAGCCTTTGACAACTCACGTTGTATTAAGAGCAGATCATTTTGAAAAGTCAAAATCGTGAAGACGGGAGATTCAAAACCAGAACTGGATGATTTTGCACACATCTTGTATCTGTTTCTAGGAGTTGCAGAAATGTCAAGTAATCAGAATGAGTTTCTTCCTAACACCAGTTAGTAGCGGCCTACTCCTTTGAAACATGAAAGATGGTACAGAAGTAATAATATGAACCACATAATATTAAAAAAGGCAGATGTAATTATGCTTTGTAAAACAAACCGAGTGGTCAAGCAGCAAGCTTTTGTGTATTCAGCAGCTCCACAGACTCTTCCTCCCTTCACCTATTTCTTTTTGGAAAGCAAGTTTTTCTTTTTACAAATAGTGTTTCTAACCCCACATTTTCAGAAATAATAGGAAAGAGCAAAGCTTTCTTCCTGAGTCTGCAGTCATTTTAAAACACCAATATTTTAGAGACCAAGATCTCAATAGAGGGGTTGATTTTTGGATGTGGTGGTGACTATGACATCTGACGCCAGTTTATTAGCAATTTATCTGTCCTTTTTTTTCACTGCTTCTCTTGCTTTATTATAGCTCATACTATTTAAAGCGCAAAAAGGGGTGGAACTAGAAAGGAAATCCTGCAGCCAAATATTCAGGAGAGTATTGGGCTTCCTTTGGCTACAGGCAGTCCAGTGAATGTTGCAGTCAACTGGGGCAGATGTCTGAGCAGGAGAGATGCAAACGTGGTGAATGTGTCTGTCTTTTTCTTTCTTTCTTTCCTTTTTTTTTTTCTCTTTTCCGTATGTAAGCAGAGAGCTTGGCAAGTTTGTAGTGCTTGCTCAGAAGCTCATTTAAAACTTTGAGAGGAGTGAATTGAATTTAAACGACTCTCAGGAATCTCTTTACCCCCAGGCCTCAGACGCTGCCTCCCATGGAAAGAAATGTATCAGATGGTTCATAATCTGTACTCTGTCAGGATGTTTTAATGAGAGGTCAGTAAATACCATATATTTGGAAGCAGACAAGCCAAAGCTGGGCCTTTTCTTTGTGACTTCCACACAAGTTTCTGGCAGATGCTTTCGCTTTGAATGAAGAAATTATATCTACTCTGCTTGGGTTCAAGTCTGTGATCTCAGCAATTTTTGACATATCAAACCAGCCTAAAACTTAATTAGCTGTGGCATAGGAAGTAAATATGTAAAAGAGGTTTTGCAGAAGTCTTAACACTTTTCCATTAAAAAGACTAACCTTGGTTTTCCTGCCTGATTGAAGTGCAGTGTGCCACCTCTATGGTGATTAGGTATGTAAGAGAGGCACTATTTCCACCCTACCTCTTTCAGAATGAAGAGAGACTGGTAAAAGCAAAAACTCCTTCCCAAAATGTGAGGATTGACATTTCCTTTGAGTAGCACTTTTGCAGTATGAACTGTAGATTTACAGGAATTAAGGCCAAACAGTTAAAGTATTCCTCTCCCCCTCCTCCTTTCTCCCCTCCTTTTTTAAAGTGTCTTCATCAATCAAAATCAACACAAATGAATAATGGAGGCAGATAGAATGTGAAGAAACAATAGTGGTGTTGTTCAAAATTGGCGGCCATAAATCCATTGTATCCTAAGAGACTGCACGAAGTAAATACCTGCTCTTGCCCACTGCCAGTGAGCCCATGATTCAGAATATCATTTAAGCAAGTGCTGATGTCCCATTGAAACTTCAGCCCATTAATGCTCCCTTTATTTTAGAGCACCAGGGCTGCAATGAGGCAGGGGGACTTGCAGGGTGAGGGCTTGGAGTGACAGGGGAGTTGCCCCTCTCCTCATTCATTTGTTAATTTGGGATGACAGAAATAGAAATGGTGTTCTTACAAGCAGGTCAAAGGGTTTTTTGGAATCAGAAGAAAACAAGGAAGCTGGTGCAAAGGAAGTTACAGAGCGCATCATTTCGAAATCATTAAAATTTGAGACCAGCTGAGGTTTTCTCTGTAAGACAAAGAGGGAAGCACATCTCAATTGGTGCCACAGAGCCATGTGCAAGGCTGGAGAAACCCAACAGAAAGCAAAGCCAAGAGGATTATGTACCTCAGTTTCAGAGGGGATGACTTGTGGTGTGGATTTGAACCCTGACGTTTTTATTCAGGTATGATAGAGCTGAAGTCTCACGAGCTGCTCTTGTAGGAATTTGACACTGAGGGGCAAGAGCCTCCGGGGTCAGCTGCTCTTTCTGCCATTCTGAAATGCCAGATCTCAAATAGAAACTTTCCTTCCTTCCTTCCCATTAGAAAGGCCCTTCCAGTTTTGGGTGCCTTTTGGAAGCAAGCCTGTGGGAGCAAGTGCAAATATGATTCTTAGGCCCAGGCTCACACGTTCAGGAGGTTTAAGTTGCTTGTTTTATTTTTGGTTCTTCTGTAATTGAAGTTTGTTTGGCAGAGCATGCCAGACACGGATCACTTGCTCAGGGCTCGTTAGCACCACTAGCATTCCAGCTACATTAGAATCTCTGAGTATATCTACCTCCACCGTATTTTCATGCCTTTTATGATTTTTGTTCTCCTCAAATTGAAAGAAAAAAAACCAACTGAGGCAAATAACCTGGCAGAAAGGATTGATGACCTCTCTGATGAGACTGGGGAATGCTCTTTGAGACCACAATGTCAATAAGCAGAACTCCTGACAGCATAACACCTCACTGCAGAGGGGCTTGAAGGTGCCAGTTCTGTTGTGAAAACAGTTTATTTAGTAGTTAGTGCCTTGACTTCTCTCTCTTTATACTTCTGAAAGAGGATCTCTTGCAAATTATGAACCCTTAGCCTTAACAAAGTACTGATCCTTCTATAACATTTTCTTAATTGAAGCTTAGAAGTAAAAAAATATAGTGTAGTATTTTAAGAGTGACTGTGTAGCACCTTTCCAAGTTTGCATGCCTGTCAACAGGATGTCATCCTGTAAGTGTGAATGAATGACTCTATTTCCAGTTCAAGTTTCCATTCCTAGGCAAAAATAGCACCAAATACACTATACTTCCAGAATAGATTTTTTTAAACTATGTAAGTCATACCACAATAAAAACTAATCAGTAGTTATGTCTTCATTAAAAATGTTCTATATGTCCAGTAAAAAGTGAAAACTGTGAAAAAGAGGAGGCACTGCTGCAAATGACTGAATAAAATCACAAGAAATAATTTTTCATTCTGTTCTAACTAAGCAGACTGTATTTCATAAGAATATCAGTTATATTTAACATTCTTGAAGTTTTCTATTGTTGGGCTTTTTTTTCCCAACCAGCATGAAGCACTGAAGCTTTAAGTATCCTGTCATGATGCTGATGTTTTGTTGAAGAAAATATCTGTTCCTCAGCTGTTGCAGTTACTTCAGCATTTGTGCCTTTTCAGGTGACACTTGACCAGCTTTTTAAAATTGCCTAAATCCCATGTGCATGGTGATGAGGACTGAGATTTTTAAGGGCCTTGAATTATCTAAATCATGACACAGGCTGTCCAACTACCTCCAAAGATTTGATTCTTGGATCTGATTCATTTAGTCTAGGAGTCTCAATGTCCTAATTATCTAAACTATTCCTTATGATAGGATTTGGGGGATTTTTTTGTTGGTTTTCTTTTCTGCTAACAGAAATAATTGATAAAGAGTTAGCAAAATATTCTAATGATGTGCATTAGGGCTGGATATGAAGTAGTAAGCAATAATGAGGATTATAAATAACTTCTTGATCTGTAGAATTCTAAAATAGCCTCTTAAATTTGATTAACTGACTTAATATATGGTTAAACATCTAAATCCTTTATAAACTATTTGTAAATGCAGCCTTGACATGAAGCATGACTAGTTTGTCTGTATTTTATGAAACGTGACAATTCTGTTGAGGAAATGGAGCAGTATTTCTGCAATACAGTCAGTGTAATTGAGAAGGCAAACTTGGTGTTCCAGGTTTTAATAGCAGAAAGTCAAATACTTGCGGTTTCTGAATTGCCTTGTGCAAATTTGTTGGGCAAATGTAGTATGGAGTAGCTGCACTCTTCTTCAGAACAAAGCAGGCAAAGGGAGGTAAAAGGAAGGAGAGTTCTAAAATACTTAAAACATGAAAATTGAATGATTTCAAAATGTTTTGACCCTCAGCTCTGTGGTACAAAACCATCAGCATCAACAACAGGGTCTCTTGCTCCCAAAAGTACTCACTGCTGCCCCTATGATGCATCCAGCTGCTTTTTTGTTTACATGGGCACTTCTGTTTTCCAGTCAATGTCTTCAAATTGAATTGATTGAGTACAAAATAGCTCTCCTCTCCATCCTTTCCCGTTTTCTCTTTTTTTTTTATCCTGGATTAATTGCTTGATCTGATTCATCACATGGCTGTTGGATCAGCACAACTGAAGTTGGCATGCTGCAATGAACACCAAGAGGAGTACAGGGTGAGGAAGAAACAGACTTGAACATGACTCCTAAAATTAGTATTGCTGCTAGATGCTTTGCATCTTGGAAACATGGTCTTGGCTTAAGTCAGAACATTTAACCTATAAAGTCCCTTCTAACCTTTGACGCCCTTAAACTTTATTTTTGCTATCCGCTAAGTGGGAATAACACTAGTTACCTCAGGGATGTGCAGATTTACTAATGGCTGTTCAACCAATTAGTGCATGAAAAATAGGAAGAACTGCTTTTTATACGCCTGCATTTTGCTGAGATCATTCTCTCATGTTAATGAGCTACATTTAATTTGTAGTAAAATAGTTGTTTTCGACTGTGTTCCTCCTATCAGAAATATGTTACTAGAGAAAAGACAGGTCCCTGTTCTTGTAACCCAAGTGTCTCTATTTTTAGTTTTAAGATGTTGGCTGCATCTCTCTTTTTTTTTTTTTAATTTAGTTATATGTATATATTTATAGCTCCTGCTACTGGAAGAGAATTTCCTGCAAACAGATTCATTTCTGTGGAGCTCTGTTCCAACATGAAGTCCCTTGTGTTCCACCAAAAGATTGCTCCAGAATAAATGTCTGATGGTAGGATCAGCCTGGTGAACTGTAAACTTTATATTGCCTTCAGCACATAGTAGATTTGCATGTGAAGCAGGTATTAGCAACAGGGCATCCGATACTTGGCAATGTCACATCTGAAGACGTGAGTGACAGGGGAGATGCAGCCCCAGCTCCAGTGTCCTACTGAGTCGTTTCCTCTTTGGATAATTCCATTCTCAGCTTTCTCTGCAGTTTTAACTGGGGGGGAAGTATCTGTCTTCGCACCCTCATTTAAAGAGGTGAGTCTTGTAACCATGCACCATGAAACAGCTGCCACATCTCACCCAGAAGGACTTTTTACATAATGTTCATATCTGGTTTGCATTCCAAGCTGCACAGATCAGCAGTAATGCTACGTGGGTATCTGAAAGCAGGATTTGACCTGTACTTGGGTTCTGGTTCACATGCAGTGAGTAGCACTTGCTCAAATAGTTTCAGGGACTTCAACAGGACTTCTGGTATGCAGAATCAGGCCCCTAAGGATCCTTGGTAATGAAAGGTATCCTGTAACTGTAAGGTGTTATTATGATGACTACTCTGGAGAACGCAGAGGTATTGAAGTCGGCAAAATGAATTACAGAGTTAAATGTATAAGTAAACCAAGAAGTGACTGATGTTTTTTGCATAGTAATAATCTTCATAATCACTTCATTTGCACAGTTATTTCATTTTAAACTTTAGGCACAGTTTTGAAGCACAACTCAGTGGAGATTTTTCCTGTAATCTATAAACTTTAATGAAAGCTAATTGGAGGACAAATTTTAATCTAATTAAAATGTGACTGCATAAAACAGAAAGGATGAATGAAGCTAAATGCTCTATGGGGCACAGTTTTCAAACAATGATTACCCTGAATACTAACTCAAATGAAGCTTTTGTAAAATGATGATCATGAACATTGCCAGCCAGAGAACAACCTTGAGAAACTGCAAATGAAAGTTTTCATGTATTTAGTTTAAAAAGTGGACATTTGACTCACAACTGCATAAGGACTTTTTAAAAAGACAATAAAAAGCAACACAAATGGTCTCATCTAAAAACATAACAAGTAAATTAGCCAAAGGTGTACATTCCATCTAAGTTCTCATGATCAGCAGATGCAAATGTTTGCAGTGCGCCGATGAGTTATAAGCCCTAATGAGATTTCAATGCTGAGCAAACAATAAAAATTTATGCATTGCATAGTTTTAGTGGCCTTTGGCTTCATGGTTAGTGTTACACCCTTTCAACAGCTTCAGTAATATAATATCCAGCTGGCTTTGGAGGTAAGGAAAATTTTAGGGGTGAACTGAAATTGTGAGAAATAACGTGATTGATTGCTTTGTCAGAATAATGCATTTCCACGGTATAATTGTCCGTAGTAATCTTAGCCTGGGTATGGATACATAAGTTCTAGTTATGTTCAGACACAAATTTTGAAGGATTCAGGTGAAGAATGGCTTTTCCAGGATTTGAGCCAGACCGTTTCCTGTGCTGGGTACATGTCCAAGGGTCTCGCAAACAGCCCGTCTAACAAGAGCATTCCTGTCATAGTCCAATAAACGGGAGAATTGAAAAGCTGCACTTTCCCCAACAATTGTCATGTGTTGCAAGAAAAGAAGTGGAGCACAAGCACAAAAAGAAAGGCACAATAGATATTGAAATGTATGTATGTAATGGGGAGAGGGGGGTGGTGAATCAGGGAATTCAATTGTTACAGTATGAGAGTGAGTTCAAATAAGTTAAATTTAAAAGTCCCATTTGTGGGTTAAGCTGTTATGAATCCAGAACCTTCACCATAATGATTGCCTGCATTACCCTACATAATATTAAAATCTTAGCGTGTGATTAATAGCAGATTCCCTGCATACGTGTCACAACACACATCTGCAGCAAATCTGCCAGTATATTTCTGTGCTAGTTTTACTTTGGGGCCATAAAGTAATTCCTGTTTTGTGAATGAGAATAAACCTATTATGCACTAGGTTAGCTACACCCAGTTTCTTCTCTGCAGGGAAAAAGAGCTGCTTATTTGATACAGCATCTCAAATTTCAGTGTTCAGAAGTGAGTTTAAACCTCAGCTAGATTTGCTTGAGGAAGCTGTTGGGATTTGCCTTCATCATTTCTTAGTTCTGTGCTTTCCAAAACCTTCTGTGCAAAGAGTATTGAGAAATTTCTGGGCAGCAGTAAACTAGTGGACTTAATTGCAAGGTGTTTATTGCTAAATTTGTTAATGAGTCAACATGCAAAAAAAGATATATTTATCCCTGTTTCCTCTTAAAGTAGTAGTAAAAAATAACTTCAAAAAATCTTTTTCTTAAGCTGTTTGGTGATGCAGTTTTGCTGTTCACAAAAGCCCTTTTTCCCATCCACAAATAGCTACCTTTCACTTTGCCCCAAGGGAACTGAGCATAGCTCAAATGAAGCTTAAAAAAAAATATTTTTCCCAGTTGTAACTCAAAATCTCTACATATTCACACATGCACACAAAATACAAAGGAAGATGCAGAAGCATTCCTCCAGTCTGCCCTCTGAAAAGTCCTGTTGACCTGTTTCACTCCCCAAAATGAAAACAGAACCCCATGAAAACAACTTAAATGACAACAAGAAAACATTAGGAAAGCAACATCTGTTTTGCATTCTTGGCATCAAGTCTGTCCTTGCAACACAGGGTCTGACACAGATGTACAGGGTTATGACACCACTGAGTACTGCTTGATTTAAAATGGTGTAACAGAGCAGAATCAGGGCACTGAGTACTTACAACTGTGCAGAGCTGTGGTGCTTGATCTTCTTTGCAGATGTGGGACTCAACCCCACTGAAGTTTTAGGCATCTCTCCATTGACTGATGCAGACTGTAGAGCAAGTCATATTCCTGCTCCAACCATTTAGAATTTATTATTGACTGTGTTTTTTCATCGTGTATATTTTGTTGTCTGTAAAATTGCATTGTTCCAGTAGGCTTCCTTGCATGTAGCCATGTTCAGAGAACCTTTCAAACGACATTACATAATTAACCTCTGCAGGTTTTAACCAAAATAAAATAATAACAAGGACAGAGACATTTAAAGGTACTCAGAAAGACAAAAAAAAGGTCCGATTTAATTGAAAAGAATCAATAATAATGGAAATTTGGCAAGCCAGATTTGCCAAGAGAGCAACTCTCTCTCCATGATTACGTGGGATGGCACAGAGGGAGCAATCCTCTCCCTGTTTGGTTGCCCATCCACAGTTGTAACAGAGACAAAGTTAGCTCACCTCACACCTGACATGGCTTCACCGGCCTGCGGAGCTGTGCCAGGTGCTGTGACATCGTGCAGTGTTTTCACCTGCCACTAGATGTCTGTGTGGGCTCTGAAAAGTTCTCGAGGGGATCATGCCCTGGGTAAACACGAGAGACAAAACGGGAACACACTGTGGGGAAGCCTGTTAGTTCGTAAGCGTAACGTCATTATTTTTATTAACCTAGTGTTTAAAGCAATTTATGCTGTCTAAAACTGAATTTCAGCCTTTCTCATTTGAGGCAGATAAGGAAAAGGTACTTTTCCTGGTCCACATCTGTTGAAGACAAACTGTTCCTTTTAGGTCCATGTGAAGAACTGAAACACATCCTACTGTTGTGAGTGTCTTGGAGAAAGTTGCTGAGATGTAAAATAGGTTCATCTTATTTCTATTCTGAAATGATGAAATGCCAAAATATAAAACATCTGCTCCATAAGTGAACTGGTAGAACCCGCTATTTAATTCTGCCCCGTACAGCCCAAACCGCTGGACTGCTGGAGCCATGTTTTCACACATACAATACATCAGTATATCTGGGTGCACGGAGGAAGGCTGTGCATCTGATGTTAAGTTTAGTATATTTAAGAAAAAAAAAAAAAAAAACAGCAAACAAACAAAACCTCTGGAAGAGCAGTCCTGGGTACAGAAATCTATTTCCCAATTCTGTTTCTCAGCAACCCGGCAGCTGCCCAGGGCAGCTGCATCTGCACCAGCTCTTCTGCAGAGTTCTCCCAAGAAAAATGCAAAAGTAATCACATTTGCCTTTCATTTATCTCTGTCAACCAGGAATAAGATACAGATAGTATCAGGAGCAATGAAAGATATATTCTGATATTATTTTCAAGTTTTTTTGTCTAGGCAGAGAGAAGCAACCACTTGTATCTCCATGGAAGATACAACCCCCTTCCACACTGACAGCCTAGGCTGAAGGCCAGAGGGAGGTAGTAGACTGTCTATATTAAAAAAAAAAGTTTAAAACCACCACCTACTCATCAGGTGACTGGAGACTGTGGTTGTAAAATGTGCTGCAGGCAGAAGTTCTGAAAAATCCCAGAAAGTGTTGAAAACATCTCTAAACAAGGTATTTTTCTCCTGCACCTTTCTTGCTAAAGGTCCCAATTGCTGCCAAGAAAACTAGTGAGAATGTTAGCTGCCAAATAAAAAATTTATGACAGTGTTTGGCAAAGGATTGTATCGCTGCTTGTTTTATACATTTCCACAAGGCTCTTGAAGGGCTGTTGGACACATACGACTGATCACTGTGCTTTATCTGTTCTTTAATATATTAAATATATTCTTAAATATATTAAAAAAGCAAGCTTCAATAAACTATGATTTAAACAAAATTTAAACAAAAAATTTTTCTTTTAATAGCCTCCTATAAGCAACATCCCATATATTAAAATTTTTTAAAAGCCCTTTACCTGACAAAGTTTCTTGTTGTTTAAGTCACTTTCATAGTAAAAATACATGAATTTTTCAATTAAAAATGTATTGCTTTTTCAATTGTGCTTGTTATATGTTGGAGTCTGGATCAATAAACCTCCTGTTAAAACATAAAGAAGTCCATTCAGTCAAAATTGTGCCTGCCATTTATGTTTCAAAACCCAAGAAAATAATACATTGGTATTGCATTGCTCACCAATATCAATTAGGTTTTCAGCTGTATCATGAAATTAATGTTAGGGGAGAAAATTGTTCCAGTGGATTTGGTGGAAAAAATATATTTTTGAATACAGAGTTAGCACATTGACATTAATAATTAAGCTGGCCGATGCTGAAGCAACACCCTTAAAAATGTTTTCCTCCACTGAAGAAACAAAATGGTCTGTCTCTGTCTTTTCAAAACAGTTATCAGATTAGGCTTCCAGCTGATAATTAGTGCTGTTTAACACAGATCTTGTTGCTCAGAAATCTCAAAGCCTGAGCGGTTTACTTTTTCTCATTATCATGTGCTGCTGGAGGTGGGAGTTTTGGAGTGTGGAATTATATCTCCCTGCACCACTTTGTCAGGAGGCAAAGAGCCTCCCCTTCTCTCTGGTGGCCAGGAGGTGGTGGGACACAGTCTCCTGCTTTGAAGGGGGCAACCAGAGCATCTAGACCCTGTGCTGTCCCAAAACCCCCCCAGGCCCCCACAGCTCTGGACTGTGCTCGTGTCTTCATAGCACAGCAAATATTCTTGAGCAGCCAACAGCACTGCAAATGCTGTACGCCTTGTGTATGCTTGTGTATTTCATGGTGTTTGATATAAAGTACTCAAGACAGACCAGCATTAAGAGGATTATTTCAGACAGCATTAGGAGTTAATTTACAGAAGATTAGCTCTAAATCAGGCAGATATCATAAGCAAATTAGCATCAGTTGTAAAAGATTCAGAATCAAAATGTGTGGTGGTTTTAGTTTTCCTCTGTATGTACTTAGTGGAAGAGTAGTATCTTTATCAGTTTCCCACACTAAGGTGTTACATCTCAATGGTGAAGAACCACCTATTTTTTCCTACATGCACACTATTTATTATCATGCTGTTTATTGGCAATGAAACTGCTTAACTCCAAATACCCTTCCTCTTCTGAATATTTTATATTTCATGCTATTTCTTCATTGAGTAATGTTTTGTTTGGCCCTAGAAATGATATCTCTGTGGTGTGTTATAATATTTTAAACAGGTGATACTCAGCTTTACTTCAGAGTAACGCACTTAATCCTTTCTTTTTTTCTCTGTTAAAATGAGTCACATTTTAATGCCAACTCATAAAAATGGAGTATATAAAATGCTATATACCGGGGTGAAGATTACATCTACTTAAAAATGGCTTCCTTAATATTTAAGCTTGTATATAAAGAATTTGTTTTATTTCCACAGCAGTGATGGTTAATTTTTGTTAAAATGCAGATTCTGTTCTTCAGTCAGTTTTCCAGACATGCTTTTCTGGCAGCAGACCAGCAGTCTATCCCAGATGCACCTATCCCACCCATTCTCGGTATCACAGTTTCAGGAACACTTGCCCAATTAGTGGAGAAGATGCTGAAATGGATTGGGCCATGATATTATAGCCTGTGCCCTGAGTTGTCCTTGGGATTCAGAAAGTTTTGAAGTTTATGAATGGGATTCTGATCTTTAGAGAAATCTGTGTTCTGTTGTCCAAGAGATTAAACTGCTTAGTCTTCAGTGTGCTTCTTAACATTTGGGGTTTTAACAGGGGAGGGAAGTCTGGGTGGTGTTTTATGGTTTTTTTCCTCTCTTGATGGATGAAATTCCTCTTGACCAGGTTTGCCTGAGGTCATGAATGTCTCCCTGTGCTCACTGAAAGAGGAATCTTTGCTCCTTCCAGGAGATCATGAAAACTTACGCCCACTCTAAGCCAGGCTGGGCTTTGCAGGTCCCTCTGGTTACAAGACCCACAAATGCTCTTGCACCATGACTTTGTGCCCTGTAGATTTACCAAATGCATGGAGGCTCAAGGTGGTTATTAAACCAAAGTGTCTGAGGTCATAACAAAGTAGAGGCTTCTCTGGTCCCCTAATAGAAGTACTGTAACATGCTGAAAAGAAAATACTTTCACAGTGGTGAGTATCTCCTGTCAACTAATTTGATAGTTCTCTATCAGGTAAACCATTTGTGAATACATCGATTCTTTTTATTTTTCACTGTTCTGTCTTCACTGTTCCCAGGTTTTCTCTGAACTGGTTGGGCAAAAATTGATTTTTATTTGTTCCACTGGCCTTGTGGAAAATTAGCTTATGAACTGGTTTTTATAGGAAGACTCAAAGCACAGAAAAGGTTGAAAAATAAGCCTATAGCAGTCAAAATTGTTGTCTGAAATGTCTTCAGACTGGAAGGCTGAATTTATTGCTCAAAACAAGTACTAGCATTGTGGAGGTGTGCAGTCCTGCTCATTATCACTGGAAAAGGGGGAACCAAAAAGCACAGTAAAAAATTAAATTTTAATAATGCTAGTGATATTTTCTAAATCCTTCTTGACAGAAAGATTCTCATTATTTTTATCTGTCTCAGACTAGGCTCTTTTAATGCCATCTCACAAATGGCCTTAGCCATGATTGTTTTCCTTTCTTTTATAGCATTTGAAAAAAATGAATACATACCAAAAAAAATTCTATTCTATCATTCAAGAAGTGCCATGAAATGGTAACATTTTGGATAGCACATCTTCAGGAACAATTGCTGCAGATGCCTTCAGGTTTTTACAAAAGAGGTCAACATTGTTAAGACAATTGTAGAAAGCTTGCCATAAAAAAAGACGCCCAGTCAAATATGGTGTGATAAGGGGAAAATAATGCAAGAAAAGTATATGTGTCCAGTCTCCAGCTTCATCACACCTAAAAGCTGTAGAGGAGTCATTAATTAAATTCAGGCAGGGTGAAAAACATTAGTTCCTTTCATCTGTGTAAGATATATCTTTTAACAGTTTCTAATGATTATGGAAGTTGATAAAATGCAGAATTTTGACATTTTTGTTTTCTTTAAATTGCACAGAATGTAAATTTAACTATATTTATCATAAAAGCCAATATGAGATCATGTATGCTCTTGTCATTTTATAGCTTGCATACATTTCTTCTGCTGGATAAATAATTGCTTTAGCTTCGAGTGCTGACGAGAGGGTTGGGGTTGGGGCTTTTTTTTCCTATTAACCATTTGGGGACCAGGGCTTCATGCACCCAATGTGCTGAAGAATGCCATTGCACTGACAGCTGGGCTATCCACCCTCCCTTAGAGCTCTTTCTAAAGCTCTCATAATGTTTGCTGGGGCCTATGGTTCTTAGTCATGCTCAGGTGACTAAATGTGTGATTTGTTCTTCTTGATACTTCAGTACCCTGAGAAAGGCTGGCTGGAGATTAATACAACCTTGACTCTTTCCACTTGCAGTTGCCACTGCACACGTGATCTTCATTTAGACTTGCCAAAGGGATCTGGTGTTGCCTCTGCTTTGCATGAAATAAGTTAATCCCCCTGCTGTTTTGGTTGGTGAGTCTCTGTAGCCCCAGAAGCCTCCCACTGTGCCTTGTAATGACAGTCATAACCTAATTGATTCACTCTGTGGAAGGAGAGGACATGGAGACAGGAGAAAGCTGAAGTTGCACCACAACCATGTCATGGTCTCTCAGAAGCAGCAAGATACTTTTCATCCTTCAGAAATGCCTTCCAATGTGTTTAAAAAATAAGCAGTGAATAAAATCCAAGCTAAAACAAGATTTTCAGCACCCTTCCTTTTGTCTTTTTATCTTGGGTACCACAACCATGAGGTCCTCGTTCAGGCTCTCCCTGTTCTTGCATGTTTGACTTCCAATCGTTCCTGTAGATCTCTCTAATTCCTGGGCCAGTCAGTCCCCCCTCCCTCCCCAGGCTCCACTGGCACCTGGGCACTGTTTGCATCTCCTGAGACTGCCAGCTCCTCGAGAGAGGACTCACGTAAACCATGATAACCCTGATGGCTACCAAACAACACTATACTCTAATGCTGTTCATATAATTTTGTTACATTTGGAATGTATTGCAAGATTTATATTATGTGTTAGATATATCAGTAAGTATTTTAACTATCAGATATCATAAAGATAATTCTAAATTATAATCTTAATGGCAAGATTGTCAGAAGGTGACACATCAAGATAAAAAACATAGTTCCTTGAGCCAAGGAAGGCCAGTGTGTTTCAGGACACACTCATCCCAGAGAGGGATGTCTCTCCTGTCTTTCACTCCTCCAGAAAATATGTCAAAAGAAAAGTATATTTGATTCCGGTCAGAATTTAATGTGCAAATATGGGGTCCATAAAAGAAAGATGATGGATCTAGGTCTTTAATGGCTAATTATTGATTAGCATCTTCTGTTTACTGGTGAGTTTCATCTCTGCAATATTTCTGATTAATGGGAGATTTCACACACTTCACAACATGCCTTTCCTGTATGATTTTGCCTTCAGAGCTAGCAAGCTTTCTTGCTTGGGCCTCATGTTCAAGCTTTGAGGGGCATTCATTCCTGTATGGTAGGCACCAAACCTACTGAGCTAACCTAACTGACCAGCTTTCCTGGGGTGCATGTATGGTCAGGAAATAGAGAAGGCTGTTCGGAGTAGGACTCAAGCTTATATATACAGGGAGCTGAGAAAGATTAGCTAGATATAATTTAAGTGTTTAAAGTTGGATAGTGTGACTACTTCCCTGCACCTGTTATTACATGACTCATTCTTTCATTCAGGGCCCAGGTGGAAACACATTGATGTGGTTTGAGTGTAATACTGTAACTAGAGATTGGTATCCACATTATTACAAGTCGACAGCCCCAGCCCTTAAGACTTTAAAGCTAGAGGATGTAGAGCTGCACAACGCCTTGGCCCTATTGACAAAATCTTAGGCACCTTGTATGGCCTGGCCCTTTCTAAAAACCCTCCTAGTCATCTAGAAAAATGCCATCCTTTTTTATTCTCCAGTCCTCCATTTTTGAGGCTTTCAATTCATTATTGGCTCAGTTTTCAGCAATTTTTAATGGAATTTTCCAAGGTCTTACACATAAAGAACTAGAGCCCCTGTCCACAGGGAAAGAAGAAACTCACTTGGGAAGGAATTCAGAGAACACGAAAGAGGCTTCTGCTGGGGACAGTCTGTCTGCAGACTGGAGGTGGACCTCAGGCAGTGTGGCCTTTTCATCACTAAGTCATGAGTAGTCCCATCCTGTCTCCATCACCCCCAAAGCCTCCTGATCTCTGAATATACAATGTCAATGACAAGGTAATTAGTTCTTCTGGCTTGAGAACACAAAGACTTGGACTTGTTTTCAGACTTTGGGGTGTGGGAGAAGAAAAAACTTGAGTATTTTCCAAATTCCTCATTTTTTTCCAGGGTCAGCTAGAACAGAGCTGAAGAGTCATATGCAACTTATACAAACTTTTTTCCCACTGGTTTCCACTGGAAATTTGCTAATTTCAGTTGTCAGTGATAAAAAATGTCTCAAGTCACATACTTCCAACCAGCTGTAATTTTGCTAGACAGGGTTCTCTTACTCTTTTATTATAGTAGATTGCCATGTCTTTATGTTTCTGCCACAGCCTGTCTCATTCTTTTCAGTTGCTTTTATTTAAGAAAAGCATTCTTAAACCTGAAGACGAAAAGATGAATTGTTACTTGAACAGCCCCCAGATACCCTGAACTTGAGATTTATCATTATGTATCTAAGGCTTTGCTTTACCAGTCATAACACTTTATTCCCCTGTGTGGGGTCTAGTGCTTCCATTTTTAAAGCTCATTGTAACAAGGATGTCCTTATATATAGTAATAATTGTGCCTGTTCAGAAGGTATGTGAGTATAGCTATATTACTTTAAATTCACATTTAGTTTTGCCTGGGGTGTTTTTGCCTATGTGACTAGCCCTACACTTTGTGTTTGTTTGAATCTTCTGATTTGCACATGAATATTGGACACTTAAAAATCTCTTACACTGATTTCCATGCACATATTTTTTTCATGTTAGCAAAAACTGCCAGTCAGAAATAAAAGGGCACCAAAATTGCAATAGCCAAGTAATCAAAGTGACCATTTAAAATGTGGTCTTGTATGCAGAAAACAAGCCTTTCTGCCCAGTAAACTGATAGGAATCACTTCTAGTTAAATCATAAATACATATTACAGTGAAACACTGTTGGATAGTGCTCCGTCATCAATCAGTCTGTGTTCTTGAGGACACTATTTTTCAAGATGCCTCCTCTAAGAATAAAGCCCTGTGTTGTAATGAATGTGTGCTAACTGATCCCCCAAGCCATTTGTATTTTTTTTATTTGTATCAGTGTCAGAGTTGAGCTTCTGTAAGAAATTTTTTGCAGTATTATATTTGTAGTCTTCATTATTTCAAGTTAAGGACACAAAACTCTTTATGCACCCAGAGTCTGCACTGGTTCGTTTATATCCCGAATTTTGTTAACATGTTACTGTGATTGCTAATTTTCATTACAATTGTTATTGTACCATCAGTGCTTAATGGCAAGGCATCATTATTCAATGCTGGTCAATCAGGCACTAAGACATGTGCAAGACATCAGGCTGAACCCATATAGATGTCGTGCACTCCCCTGCTAATGAATGCAGTTTTGTAAAAAGGTTTAAACACGTTTGGCATCCTTAATGTAAGGTTTGCAAAAGCTTATTCGGGAACCACTTTGTGTTTATACGGAGCAGATCTAAACATGGCACAAACAGAGTTAGGCCCTTTGTGTGTATGTGTGTGTGAAGCTACGGAGAAAAGTGAATCATTTTGGGTTTTGAAGGGTGGAAAGGCAGCACAATTCCTGCCATGGCGGGAGTGAGTGGGACAGATTTGCCAAGAACGTCATTGTTCGGTAACGGATGTGGGACCTGTTCTGCAAAGCACAGGTTACCAGGTGCATCAAGGAGGTGATCCTCAAAAGCAGACAGTGTCATAAAATTAGCACTGGCTGGAGGGACCCTCCAGCACAGCAGGAGTTGGAGGTCAGGCATCTAGAAAGGTGGAGCAGAAGATCTCAAAAGGAGAGGGATGTGTTTTCTGTGTTGTTAGTCCAGAGTGCACTTCCAGTATGTCTGTTAACATTACCCTTGCATCTGCTTTAGTTACGGTTTCTATGTGGTTTTGCACCCAGATATTTCGGGCTGCTGTCCATAATAAACTAGATGAAACTTGGTTTAAAAGCACAGATTTTTCATCTCTTCTAACTCAAAGTAGAATGAGCCCTTGTGCTCATAGAGCCTCAAGTATGAAAGGAACAGTAGACATTGGCTGTTAACGAGCTCCTGCGTGCAGGGCTCCAGCAGAACTTGGTGTGAATTCAGTGCCTAAGCTGCATCAACTAAATGGTTAATTCATCTCATATCAACAGCACTATGATTCATAATGTAAACTTGAGGAATCCTTGATGTTTCAGTCACACATTCCTCTTAATTTGGCCATGCATTCTTTTAAAGCTACAGTGTGCTAACTTAATAAAATGCAGCATGCAAATGCACAAGTTTTTGCCTTCAGGCATTTTAGCCATGGATGTTTCAATGGGTGTCTTCTTTCAAGTATATATTCTTTTTTAAATTATTTACCCTGTAAACATGCTTTGCATTTTCAAAGAAAAATCTGGGCTTCCTCATTCACCAGATTTCGTTGAATTTAAGGTGTAATAGAGATAAAAGTCTATCATCTGCTTCTTCTGAGCATGTTAGCCTTTGGGATTTTTTTGCAGTGAATGTTAGGCCCTATTTTCTTCTCCTTTGGTATTATCTCTCCCTCCCCCACTTAAATTCCTTGATGCTTTGCCTAGAGCAATACCCACTGGCAGTGTCTGGCTGTGACAGTACTATAGGCTTCCCTACAGATGGGTCCTGCCAATGCCAACCATTGTTCTACAACTGTGAGCTGGCTTGACTGTCTTGGATCACTCAAAAACCCCTTTCCTCTTCATTTTTTCTTTACTCTAAAGGGTCGCCCTTGCCTGTTGACTTTAAGATCTGAAACATGCTGACATCCAGAACTTGTGTTCTCAGTCTGAGCAGCAGCTCCCAGACTTGGACTTAACAGGCACCATTAAGTCCTTCTTGGGACTGTCCAGCTGCTGCCAAACAGCTCTGTCATTTTCCTCCTAGCCCCATCCTTTGGGCAGTATGCAGTTAGTTTAATTTTACTTACTCACTTGAAAGAAAAACAGTGAAACTCAATGTTACTCTTTTTTTTAAAGATATAAAATTAATCTTTAACTGTGGGCTTGAATATTAAAAGTATATAATGCTTCAGTGTAGGAGTCTGTTGATAACATCCATCCTATTTCATGATTAATTTGTTCCTTTTAATATGATATTCTTTTGCTGCACTGTGCAGACTAATTCAGATTCCTAGAAATTGAACTTTGATATGTATTTCCTAGATTCACACCGTAAGTGAACCTTCAATTAGCAGATACAGGTGGTGGCATGCCTTGCTCAGTGTTTTCTTGACAAGGATTTTAAAGACAAGGACACTGATTAAATAATCTTACAATCAGGTGTGTACTGCCAGAGTATTAAAAATAAAGCGTTTGGAGTATTTGATGCTCTTTTTTATTTTTCTTTAGTTTTACTTCTTAGTCGAAGCAATGATTTTTCGGTGGGCCAGAGATAGGAGGAGCTGATTTAAACATTCAGCGTGTTATGTATGCCTTTGCCTAACTATGTGTTAGATTAATCGAGTTTCACTCACAGTTAATCCTTTGTAAATTAGCATTATGGATGCCTTGGGGCCCACATCCCACAAATAAAATGGTTGTCAACCCAGCTGCACTGTGTATTACTTAAGGCTGAATGTTTTAAGAGTTTTCATGCTTTTAATCTATTTCACTGCTGAGTTTCAATTTTGCTGAGTGTCTTTTTGGGAGTGATGAGGGCTAGTGAGTAAATATATATTCTGGTTTTCGTGCATTTGCCTGGGCAAATCGTTTGTTATCAGGTGTTTGGCAGAGAATGTCACACCCCACCACAAAAGAGAAGCTTGTAAGTTCAGGTGTTAAATCGAAGTGCAAACCAACAAGAACCAAAAGCCCTTAATTAGCTTTTATTTTGTTAGCCTGCTACACTTTTTTTTTAGGGGGAAAAAAAAGAGTGAGAAACATCCCTCCCTCCTCCTCATCCTTTTGGCAGAGTAAATATTGCCTGTTAAGTTTGAATTAGCTGTCATCGCAAAAGAATTAATGCTGTGGTTGAGCCTTTCTAGTGAGGAAGGGAAAAATAAACGAGACAGATCTTAGTTCAGCTTTAAGTGATAAATGAGGACAAAGCAGCCCATTCATCTCCTGCTAGGAAAGTGGACACAAACACTAAAGCAGTTTTGCGGAAGACGTGTCAGCAAATGTGATCATTTTGTAACCTGTCAGGAGGATAGAGAGCTAGTCCTTTTAGACTGTCACAGGGGAGGGTGTCTGTCTGATGTGACAGGTTTCATCCATCCATTTACTGCTTTTTCTTTAGGTGGGGGGTAAGCAAGGAGAGAGCTGGAGTTGGTTAAAACTACATTTTTCTTTACACTTTCCGATATAATTTATATGTATATCCACCCGCATCCGAATGAAAAACATTTACTAAAGAAAACTCCCCTCTGCTCTCTGGAGTTTCTTGTCTCTTTCACTGCATGAAATATGCTCTTTTTAACACATTACACTCCCTGTCTTCAAGTTGTACTTGGTTTGATGTTTCACAAAACAGAGTTTTACCTCTTCTTACCGTTGTTTGGTTGGTGAAGGCTTTGTTTTGTTTTGTTTTGCAGAAGCATGAGAAAAAATACAAAAATAAATATAACTTGGAGTGCTTTTGTTGCATTTGGTTGTTGGGTCTTTTTGCTATACCTCTCCAATTCTGATGATAAGCTTCATGTACAAATATATTTTGCAAAAGTTCCTGTTTTCTGAAGACCCTGTGAAAATATTGTTCCTGCTCTGTGAGAGTGGAATAACAAATGCTGAATTCTTACAATCCAAAATCCTCCCGTAAAATGCCTCAAATTCTCCTGTTTCTTGATTTAGTAATTTTAACTGACCTATTAATTTCAGGAAAAATCTGAATTGATGTGGTGTCTGATTTTAGAAGCAAGAATTTCTCCCAACAAATGATTGAAAAATATTAGGACTTTCTACTTCTGTCATCTTTTCACTTTCACTGATTTCCATTTTTTTATACTACATATAAAATGTAACATTTGCCTATTACCATAAGTAAAGGTATGCTACAGAGACAGGAGATGCTTTTACAACATAAGCTTCACAGTTTGACACTTGCTTCTTTATATCATCCTTTTCTTCAAAACTATCTTTTGTACTTTTCCCTTGGTATTTTAGTACAAGTAACTATCTCATTGACATGTGTTTCCTTGAAATCTTGTTCCTTAATAGTAAAATCCCTTGAAAATTAATAAATTGTTTCTGTTCAGATTAAAAACACCATGAAGATTTCAGAACGGTTTTAAAAAATACAGTGATATTTACTATTACAGACCACCCTGCTTGGATTGCATTGACTGAGGACTAATTATTTCATTTGTTCTTAGAAGGTTAATAAATTGGAACATAATGTTTTTCATTTATTCTAATATGTGTATAAGTATATGCATAACTAGAAAAAGTCTACTTCTTTCCTAAATGCAAAAGTTGAATTTAAAAGCTACGTCAAGAAATATTTGGAAGCACTGAAAATTGGGAGAAGTGAAAAATAATCAAGATACACAAATTGATACAGTAAATCCTGAATTTGTGGGCATATGTCTTTTCTCCGATGTATTTGTGTGCCTTGTTTTATGATTTCTTTTATATGTATTCTGCTATTTTGTTTTATTTTGTTTTATTCACTGGGGGTTTTGTCTCTTCTGCTTTTTTCCAGGATCATCCAAAACCGGATTTTGATCGTTGTTCTGGCAGTCATCATCATCTTCACCACCATGATGGCTATTTTTTTTTCTGTCAAGGGACGCTGATACCTTTGTTCTTCACTAAGCAGCAACAAACTGCTTGTTCTGAGTAATTAAGACAAAGTGGTCACATGAATCATTCTCTTGCACTGACAGAGTCTCCCTCTCTTTTCCACTCTTCAACTCAGGTGCAAGTGGTGTAAAATATTTTGTATTATTGATGGCATAGTTGGTGGTATGTGGGGCTGTTATTCTCTTACATTTTTTGTCCTTATCTGAGTGTTTTCAGGATCTTAATATTTGTTGAAGTAAGGGTTTGTTCTGGTATAAAAAGGCTTAATGTGAGTCGAATTCAAGCCCAGACAATTAGTCTGTAAGTTGCCAGAGTTTAGTGAGGGAAGAGGGGTCTTTGCACTTTTCTTGTGCCATGAGGGGTGTATGAATATCAAGCAGTATCTGACTTTCTGTGATATAGAATATAAGTAAAGCAGAGACCAAATGATGTAGAAAGTGAACCTGTCTCCTGTGACTAACTCCTGATCATGCATTATTGTAATAGATGTAACCTGGTTAAGAACTGTAGCCAGTTTTAAAAAGACAGCAACCTTAGGATGATGTTTAATATCTGATGTGAATCCAGTACTCAATTTGACAGGTTTTTTTGTTTAAAATTAGGCTTTCTTTTCTGCTTGTTCAAAGCAATTCCACTTGCATCAAGAACATGAAAATGCGTCACTTACCTAAAATGTAGTTGTGACCACAGCTCATCTGTTGAATCTCTTTTAAATCTCCCATTGTTGATATATGTATTGATAAGCATACACACTAGGCCCTTAATGAAGACATATAAAAATACTCATCTATTTGTCACTGATTGAAAAGAGATCCTAAGTAATAGTTCAGTGACAAATGTGTGATTATATTGCATTAAATAAGAATCTAGATTTTTAACATTGGCCTGACAATGTTGAGACTGCATGTTGGAAATATTTTGAGTGTATTAAATTCTGGTGTGATACTCCCCTTTTTAAAGAGAAACTGTAAAAATGTTAATTTATACATGCTTTTAGCTGATACAATATATCATAGTTTCATCTACCTGTGTGTAAATGAGCTGTTTCTCTTTTCCTGTTGGCTCTGCTCCTCCTATAGACAGGTTGAGGTCATTTGGCTTATAATTTAGCTTACAACTCCAACAAAGGTCTGTTGCTAGTGATGTGATACAATAATTTTCATGATAACTTTTAAATTCAATTTTTGCAAATCCTTACAAATATTACAAATTGAGACAAATTTTAAGCCCTTGAACTCCAGCCATGAGATCTTTCCAGAAAGATGTTCAAAGAAACAAAAAGCCGGTGACTTTTAAATTCCTCCTACATTAGGTAGCACCAAAATCTCATGTGTGCCTTAGTACTTTTTGGGTTTTGGCATCTCTGTGGTCTCTGCCAACTTGCTGTGCTGTTCCTAGGAGCTGATTTTCGGAATAACGTCTGGGAGTTGATTTTGGCCCTAAATATGTTTTCTTTACACAGAAACAAATAACTCAGTTAAAAGGATGTGACACTGATGCCACAGCTAAGACACAGAAAGATGGTGATAAATGTAGAATAAAAGGATGCACAGGAAAAATGTTACTCATTGAAACAAATGGAAGCATGTATGGTCAGCTCTGGTGTCTGAGTGCTACATGCAGCTCACAACAAAGTTTAGAGGTGGTTTGTGTGCCAGTTTTCCCCACCACCTCATGTCAGTGGCTATAGACTTGTGGTGGTACCAAAGTTCCTGGCTAATCCAGACCCACGGTTCCAGGAGGTGTTGCTCTGTTCAGCACAGCTCAGTCATGTTCAGCTCCTCACCTTGATGACTCTGCACTGTCATGAGGTCAGGGGACCCCTCTGGCTGCCACCTGGGGCATCCTCCTTTCATCCTTGTGAGGTGTGTGGTATTTACCACATGGGTCTCAGACACAGAAATATTTGGGTGTTCAGCTTCCAGCCTTCAGTCACAACGTGCACTCAAACTAAGCACTTTGGGTTGTGTAAGAGCTCTGCCCATTACCTTGAAGTGATGGCACTGAGCTGAGTTCAGACAAATTAGGATGAAGCCTGGCAGCTTTAGGAGGTATTTGTCCTCTCCTCAGCAAATTAGGAGATGCATATTCTGTAAAACAGAAAACTGTCAAGAAGGAAATCTTAAGCTCTGTCTGTTGCCTACGCATTTTCCACGTTGCCTCAATAATTTAACTATCATGGGAATTGATTCATGACTACTGATCTTAGCAGTGACCTATGACTAGGTTTTGCCCTCTATCTAGCCACCTGCTGGAATCAGCAAAAAGCTGAAAGGAAGCTAGTTTTCCTTATCCCAGTATAAATCTAGGGCATAGTGTCACATCAGATACATCCACTCAGATAGGAATGAGGGAGAGAGAGAGACTGCCACGAAAAGCCTTCATCTT
>WEIV01022023.1:87859-148246 GCA_013390005.1 Calyptomena viridis
ATATTTTATCAACCACTGCTTGGCAATGGCTGTTATCATAGGCCTTGAGCAGTCCTTGGTTGCAGTGGCTCCTCGCCGTACCCACAGCCTGACGTGGGTGCACAGTCCTGGCTCTGTGCGTTTCAAGAAACAAGAGTTGCATGGTGAGAGACACTTTGGCATCCTCAACTGCCGTGTTTTGTTTGTCACACATAAATAATGAAGGCATGTACAGGAGGAGGGGGGGGAAGAGCTCGTATACTGAGAACCAGTGAACTTGTGCACTCTTCATCCCTTCATCCAAACAACTGCCTTTGGCGTGAATAACGGCTCAGCTGATACGAAGCTCTGTATTGATCTGTTGCTCAGGAAGGTCCGCTGGTAGTTTCTTGGACTTTTCCTGAAGGTATGGCCGTAACAGGTCAGTACTGTTGGGATCTCTGCTTCTATCTCCATCTCATGCCAGACAAGTTCAACAGGGACAGACCCAGAGAGGGGGAGCTCCCAGCCCTCAGTCTGTGCAGCTCTCTGTCTCGCACAAACACACAGACTTGATTATCCCTTCATGTCAGAAAAACTGCTTGAGAGACTGTTGTGCACAAATATAAGTAAAATGTTGTCTGCAGTTGGAGAAGCATCCCGGGATGGATTTGGGGATAGCTTGCTCTTCCCCAGGCAGTGATAATTTTGGAAAATACTCTACATAACCTACAAATGCTTCTTATTGTATGGGGTAGGCTAAGTGTGAGGAGATGTGTCATCCACAGTTGGTACCTCTCCACTACCCAGGCACTGTGGTTTTTTGGAATACTGCTGCAGATTTATCTTGCAATTCTGGGCGTGCAGCCTGGGTGCTCCCTCAGTGCTTTTAGCCTTGGTTTGCCACAAGAAGAGATGCTAAAGGTTGTGGTGGTGGTGTAACTGGTGAAGGACGTGGACTCTGCAAGCCATTGTGAGGTTTCCCATGAGACTAGTGCCTGTTTGTTAATGGGACATTCAGGAGCATACAAAGTGAAAGCATTAGCTGGATGTCTGTCCTGCCAGAGCAGTGTTTAAAAGTGAAAGTTTTACACATTTTAAAGGGCTTAAGAAGTTCTGAGCCATTAAACTCTGCACAGGAAAGGGGGCTGTCCCTGCTGTCCTGTGGTCAGTGAGGTCAGTAGTGCTGCCAAACCTGCATTGCCAGTGTTATGGTGCATGCATCCTGCTGGCTGCCATGTTGTGACTGCTCTCCGGGACCAAATCCAAAGAAAACCATCTATTGCTGCTTCTTTGTTCAGTTGCTTTCTCCGTTCAGCCCCATGACCTTGTCAGTCAGCAGTGTCCCCAGTGAACATGATCTGCTTCTGTGGATTTAATGAACTTTCCAGTTCTCTTCTGCACCCAGCTAAATAACATTGCCTCTTGCCTAAGCTGCATGCCCTGCCTGCATGTATCTGTCTGTATGTACTCCTTGCAGGAGTTGCGGCCAGACATGCCAACCAAAGCAGCAAAAAAATACCCTGTGAGTTTACCACAGCTCTAGAAAAATTGCTCGTAAGTGAAAATAGTATTTAACCTTCTCTTCTTAGTAGAAACAGGCTTATATCTTTGCTCTGTCTATTTCGATGAATTTGTCTTCCTATCCCCTCTTAACTTTGAGACTTTGACCAAATTCAGACAAATGTAATAAAGGAGCAGAGCTCCCAAAAATTCCTGTTGGTTTCAGGAAAATGAACAGCCAAGAAGAGAGACTGGCGTCCCCACCAAGAGAAAGGCTGCAGCATGACATCCACCCAAATTGGACACTACCTGGGAGGGAGAAATTATAAATGTCTCTCTCCCCAGGAAAAGCTCTCATCCCATTTAGATACTAGAGAATCCAACCCTGAGGAAACAAGGCCTCATTAGTGTCATTGCTGGAGGAACTACTTAATTAAAGGACAACAGAGTTGAGAGCATTGTTATGTAGGCCTTTGTTCCTTACACCTGGTCATTTCCATTGATGTAAAATGTCATCTTTCTGATCTAGTAGCATTTTGCACCCACTTTAGACAAGTATTCCTGACCAGCCAGGAGGTGCAGAGCAGGGAAGAATCAGACCTTATTACCGAGGTAATTACAGCCTCACCTAACCATCAGGCAAAAGGTGTACGCCTCTATTAGCCAGTGCTCCCACAAAGAGAACAAAGGCTGGCTGGAAAGTGGGAGCCTCCCAGGGAGCATCCCTGTGTCCAGCCACACCACTCTGGGGCAGCAGACATGCTGGGGAGGTCATGACCACAGGCTCCTGCATTGCCCAGTTTCCTGCTTGCTTTCCTTGCTTTAAATCCAACTTGACTTAGCAATACTGGTGAAGGCCATGGGATGGGGAAACTGAAACAGGGAACAGTACCATCACCGAGGAAATCAGCTCAGTTAAAATGCTAAAGGAGGTAGGGGGTGGCTTTCAAAGCTTGTCTCAGCAACTAGCCTAATTCTATTTTCAAAAGTCACTGTTGAGTGCTTTTGAAAATTTCATCCTAGATGCTTGGCTCAAAGACCTTAACCAAAGATTTTTTTTTTATTCTGCTGTATGAAAGCTAAATATAAACCAATGTTATTGAACAAGAACCTAACAAAACCCCTGTTGCAGGTCTAGAAAAATCTTTACTCAGAAAATCAAATTATTGGAGACCAGCATCTGAAGTGTCCTTCAGGTTTGGATGCCTCTTGTTTTGTGTACACAGTTTGGCATACAAAAAAAAATATTTCTAACAGCAAATATTTGCTATCCATTCTTTTTATCTTCTCCTATTTGCCTTTTGTTCTCTTGCCCTCAGAAAATCAAGACCTGAGTGTCTCCGGATGAGGAGCTAAAGTTGCTTTAGAACACATGGATTAGTCTATTTTACCCATATGAGTAGGTGCATATGTGTGTCTACTGTTTGAATAGCGTCTTAATGACTTTTCCACTGATTGCCTGTGGACCACAGGCAAGTAATAAAGCTAGTCTGTGCCTCAGTTTACCCACCACAACTTCATTAATGCTAACCTACCTCACGAGGTGTTGTAATGTTTAATATATTATGTGCTGGATTAAATGCATTATGTAAGTGAAAAGCACCCATTTGATGTGTATGTAAATGCTGCAGTATTATAGGTAGGAGGGTCATTTGGGTGTAAGTGTAATACAAGCGCTGGCAAAAGGCAAAAGGGATTCCATTGTATTGACTTATTTTTAAAGAGCTTTTTATTTACTGAAATGCTCTGGACACCCAGAAAGAGAGACATTCCTCACTAAGCAGCTCTGCTGTTTCATCTGTCTTGGAGTGCTTTGATAAATGGATTGAAACTTGTCAGCCTTTCCTGTAGTTTCTGAGACTCCCTCTGGAAACTCTGTTGAGATGTTATTATTGTAACTTCTTAGAGCACTATCTAATGAATTGTAACAGATATCCCTTCGAGTCCTGCAGATGCCACGAGGACTGCACTTCCTCCTCTTCCTGCAGGAGAAGGAAACCAGTGCCACACAAACACATGGCACAGAGTGCACATCCCCAGCCACCAAAAGCAGCTGGTCTCTCATAGGGATAACAACTCTCACCTTTATAAGGCTTCAGTCCCGGCCTTGTGTCCTGGCTGCAGGATCTATGGGGCTCCAGGGACATTGAACATAGCCAGATGTTGTCCCTTGATTTGGAGATTAATTTCATCTTTTAAGAAGAAACCTTAGGAAGGACAACGAATTAGTGTGGGTTTAGGTCTGTGTTGGTTGGTTTCTTCTGTCTCTCGGGTGAGATGTTTTTAGCAGTGCCTGAGCTGTCCTGCAACTTGGATTGATGATTTGGACAGTCTGAACTGGCACTACCCACAGGTCCTACCTGCCCTCGGAGCAGCTCTTTCTCAGGCAGACAATAGTTACGTGATGTTACCATGTGGAAGATGAGATGGATGGAGCAGTAAGTGTAGCACCTCCTCTAACACACAGGACTGACCCACCAGGGCCATTAGATGTGCTTGAGGAAATCTGCAGAGAGGGTGGCAGGAGGCACTTTGGAGGGACATGTATGTAGCATGGAGCTAGAGGGTGGAAAGAAGTCAACCATCTTGGGGTCGTCTTGGACCCCAGTAACATCTTACCCTGTTTCATCCCACAGGGGAACAACGGGAAGCTATGGTGACTTCTCATTTCCTGTGTCCAAACGATTCAAAAGAATCTTGCTCCTCCTCTGCTCACTCTGAAGGGGGGTGGTTGTGACCACTGATATACTTGGTTTGGCAGCTTGTGCTGGGTAGACTCAAAGATCCTTGTCCTGATGCAATGGTTGATTGAAAGTTTTTTGATTTTTTTTTTTTTTAAATCTTCTCACTGATTTTCAGTTGACCTTGTTTCTGTAAGAATACGAAACAGAGCTATTGATACCCAGGTTGTCATGAAGTGCAGAATGGCCAACTGCACAACCCTGACAGCATCAGCAGCTCTGCCCCTTGCCCTGCATGGTTCAGCTAGCAGGTGCCCACAATAGACAGTGCTGCCCATCTCCAGCCTGAAAAGTAAGCGTGTGCCTTCCCCTGGCCTCCAAACAGGAACTTGGGCCATCCTGAGTGAGGTCCTCAGGAAGACAGGAGGGAGTTTTGCAGGAGATCCTGGTCAATGTGCTGTAGGATCAGAACTACGAGGTGGCTGGGTATAGGTCACCTCTCCTCAGAAAGGCCTCAGAGGTGTCTCCATTGCCCTTGGCACATTGAGGCCATCTTTGATTATTCTCAGCCCTTTATTTCACTTTTTATTAACATTTTGCATATTAAAATTTGTGTAGGCAGCCAGAAGAGAGCAGCATCTACACAATACTTGATGCAATGGAGAGGATTATGAGTCAGTGGCTCAGTTCTTTGGGACCTGAAATAGGGGGCTATGGGGGTGGTAAAGTGTTCTTTACACTACATTTTAAAAGTATTTCCAATTCATTTTTGTGTGTTTTCACAAAAATGCAATTTATTACCAATACTGCTTTGTGGTTTCAGCTGATAGTTTCAAAAAATTAAAAATTAAATATAACCAGGATTACCTTGGACTTTTTTTTGAGCTGTTCACATTTGCTTTTAAAGCTTCTTCCCTCTCCTCGACAAGCCCAAATCTGTTAGTTCCCATACCTAGGTATAGCGACGCCAAAGTAAGAAATTATTTTCAAAATAGTGGCTAGTGAATTGGGATTTTTCAGCTGCCCTTGCAGGAAATTCCTCCAGTATTTTTATTCACAATAGGATTCCTCTGGGATTCAAACCTGCTAAAGGTGCCTCTATTTATTCCTCCCAAAGTGAAATTATCCATGTCCTCTTGTCCCTTGTGAGATTGTGGAGGAAACTGTCCGTGCACACCCATTGACACATCTTTGGTGCATTCCACACGAGCCAGTGAAATTACACCAGAAATATGAATTTAGCCCACACAGCATGTGCGTGCTGTGCTGTCTGTACAGGGCACACACAACCCCCCATCAAACTCTCACATTTAAATTTCAGAATAAGCCCTTCAAGACAGTGCTGTGTGATCCCTTTCATGGCTGTGTTCTGTCTCAAAAACAAATAGGTATCCCGTGAATTTTACCACTTTGCAAAAATATTTGACATGGGTTTAGTTGTTTTGCTTATTGAGGTTTATGAAATATCAGTAATTGTCATGATTGCTGTGTGTTATAGAAATTAGAAGGAAGCCTGGGCTTTGGCTTTGAAGCTACCTGCTTCTAAGAGTACATGTTTTTAAGTTTTCTTTTTAAGGTGCTTCTTCGTGCCCCAGCTAAACTTTCCCCAGATTACGTGTTAGCTATCATAGCTGCTCTATAGTTAGATTTTAATCAGCCTCAGTACACACTAATGTTAAACACTGAAAGAGCTACTAATTAATCGCCTTTCTGTATGTAACAGAGAGATAAATATCCATCCCGGAGGAATTGTAATTTCATGGTTTCTAATGATGGTTAGATTACATTATCTGGATCACTTAGGCTGTGGGTGTCATAAAAAATGCTCAAAGTCATTTATATTCAGTTTAATTTTTTTTTTAACTTTGTAAGCCTGAGAAAATAATGTGGTGTTAGCAAGTCTGTTTCATATTTTAGTTAAATATACCTTTGTTGCACTGACTGAATGGATTCAGATGACAGTGACAAACTCAGTTCTTTTCTATTTAACATGCACCTTCTGCAATCAAATTAACAATGTACAAATCTTCATTGGGCTGCTGCAGAAGGGTCTGTTGAGTTCCTCAGCGTTGTTGAGCTTTGGGGAAAGATTTTCTTTTTGGATGTCCATTTGCAATGAGTGTTTTCTGCTAATTCTTGTAAGTGCTGTAAAGTCTCAGTTGTCTATCTTGAACTAAAAATTAACTGGACTTTTGGGTTGTATCAGGCTGTGGCTCAAATAAAATAATACAATCCAACAGCAGTTTGAACCTCTCATTTTCCCCTTGCCACTTTTAACTGATGGGAGTCCACACATGATTTGGGGTCCTGCACATTTGCATCCATGTCACACTTAAATTTGGTAGCTACAAGAATATAAAAAAACAAAAAAATCCCACTCCATGTGTGTATTGTAATAGCTAATAGTTGCATATTTTGAAGTTCTGCTCATTCATATTTAAAAGGCCGAGTCTTCTTTGAACTGCTGTGTTGGAGGGGGAAGTTAATTGTTTCTGAATGAGGATGATACTCCCTTTCCATATCAATTATGTGTACTCCTCCGAATTATCAATAATGCCCATTTCCAAACTCCATCATTCACAGTTTCACGTGCGCTGGCAGAAAGTTGCCCGGGCTCCAGGGCTGCAGCCCCTTCCTGCATCCACTGGGAACCAGAGGTGGGAGGGAACCCCAGAGGAGCAAGGTGAGATAAAGAAATGCGATATATTTCCAAGAGAGAGTTTGTCGTCAGATAGCTAAAATTACTTCTGAAGTTTTGCTGGCAACTGTTTTACATGTCTGACTTAGTGACGAAGGAACTGTACTGTCTTAATAGAGAACTCCAGAACTTCAGAAGGGTTTCTCCTTGTTTGAATGCACAGCACAATGAATTTGTACCCACAGAGCATTCACCACTTACATTTCAAAACCTACAGCACACTAAACGTGAAACTTTTGTTCAAATTTCAAGGATTTTGATAGCCCAAGTGAATAGACACTGCCTATTGATTTTTCCCTTACAATGACTCTTGGATAACCTATTTTCTCATTTATTTTTAACGACAGCTCATGAGATTTTACAGCAATTCTGCCCAACCTCCTAATATCAAAATCCCTCCTTGACCCTGAAAATTGTAATTCTGCTATAGATCACAGCTGCTGAATATTACCTTTTACTAAGCTGGTTAAATAAAATATGTCCAAATCACTAGATCCCACAGGCCATGACTGCAATTCTAATTATACAGGGTCTGTATTTCTGCTCTACAGTACAGAAAAGCACAGCTCTCTCTGAGTCCACACCAAAGTGTGGGAATCCAGAATATTGGTTCTAGTTTTGAATTTAAAAAAAAAAAAAGTTACACTGCTCTTCAGTGATTTTCCTGTAAAACTTTTACAAGGGAACCAAACCCTTTTGATGTGTTCCATACAATAAAATGCTGTGTAAGTCTGGAGGACAGAAGCATGTGGTGAGAATTTTCTTGTGTCTGGGGGATGGGTGTATTTGATGTGTACCCATTCAAAATCAAAAAAAAAAAAAAAGTCTCACACTACTCTTAGGCTGCATATTCTACACAATGGCTCGGGAAACCAGTGTAAGGAAACTAATTTTGGCCATTAAACATATCCTTTCCCCTCCCACTGCTTATTCAAAGAGTGATCACATGCTCCCTGCTGCAAGTTACACCTTTATAGAATTTAGATATGGAAGAAAACTATTAGATTAGCCATTCTACCTACTGATGGGGGATTGTTCCCTGGAGAACCTTATTCATTAGTGCATCCCTGCCTAACCTTGTGGGCACCTGTGCCAAGAACATCTTGATTTTGTTCTGCTTTTTCCTCTTGTCATTTCCTTCTGGTGCAGAGAGAGCGTCTGGGGAGGTGGTTTGGTGAGGAGCATGGTGGAGAAGGTGGGATTCTTCAGTTTCATAGTCAGGCTGGTGGTTTGGATGCCTGAGGTGTACCTACTTTTGTGGATGACTAATATGTACACTTTTTTAATTAGTATCCAAGTGCAGAGGACTAGATGAGGCGTGATCTTTTTCAACATATTTCAGTGTAAGATCTTCTGGAGCCCAGTGATCTCCTGCAGCAAATTACCTTCATGGCTTGCCCTGCAGTGTCCTCAGATCTAGCTTCCATTTTACTTTCTGCTTTCACTCTTTTGTGAGCAGATAGAGCCAAACTTTCAATTGCTTGTCTGCCGGGGAAGGCAGCTTGGCATTTTGCTGCTTTTCCAGGACAGAAAGTTTTGTTCTTTGGTCTGATCCCATAAAACTCTGAGCTCTCTAGTACAGCTGTGGGTGCTTGGAATGTCTCAGGGTTATGCCAGTGTCAGGGCACTTCAAGCTTTTCCTCTCAGACCTTCTCTTGCACCTTTTGTCCTGGTAACTTTTCTTAGCAATTCCCCTATCCAGAAACCTCTGAGGACCTCAGCACCAGCCCCTTCCCTGGGCCAGCCACTCGTGATTTAAAAGCCTGATTCAGACCCACTATTGAAGCACCTCCAGTCTGTCACTTTGGGCAAGTTTATTTGTTCCTACTGTGTGGGAGCTGCCAGCTCTCCCACACTCGGAGGCTCTGTGGGTGTGAACCCTGCACCACACTGCAGCTGTGCCCTCCCTCCATGGGCCACCCACACCTGCACTACCTGTTCAGGCCTCTGCAAGGTTCCCAGAGGTGAAATCAGGGTCTGACCACAAGCAGACATCTGCTGACCCCAACAAGGACCAGCAGAGCCCAGACCAGGGACAGAGCCACTGCCACACAGGATACCCTGAGTCCTTTGGACATGCACTCCTGCTTTGTCTGAGGACTTGGTCTTTGGAGCTTCCCTTCAGCTGATGGAGACTGGAAAATTATGGGAAAGGGAGGGGAGCAAAGGCAAGCGCTTCCATTCTGCAGTTTCAAAGTTCTGGTTTCTGCCCTCAGACTGTAATAAATGGCTGCTCAGTTACTTGACATGGAGCTAAAGTCTGTAGGGTGAATTTTCAGAGCAATACACAGGAAATTATATGCACAATTACTGTTGTTAACAGAGCCTGGGCATGTAACTCCCTGCACAGCAGGCTGGAAATCTTCCCCATGCATGTTTAATGGGGTTTGGGTTGCTACATTCCTGGGGCTGTGTCCCTTTTCTAATGCCTACTGTCCTGAATGAAACAAAGGAAGTACTGAATGTAAAAGAGATTTTAGTCTGCTGTTAAAATAATATTTTCTTGATCTGCAGCCTTCCTCTAATGCCAAAGCACTTCTTTCCTCACTCAGTGATCCTTTAACCTTTCTGTTCTGTGAGGAGGGGGAAAAAAAAGAGAACAAATTCACATATTTATATATTTCTTCTTCTTCTAAATGTGTTCCACATAATGTGCTCATCGATGTTCATACACATGAGTATATACATGTTCATACAGGCAGTGCAGTTATTCTAGTGATGGATGTTGTTGAAATAAGTGTAGGTCAAAACAAGAAAATATCTGTTTAAATCTTAATGTATAAATGCTTCTGAGTAAATACTGTATTTGCACATCTTCATATGAAAATGAATTATGTGTGCCATTTCACTAATCAGGCATGTATTTCAAATGTCTCTCTGCTCAGGAGGTTATTAATTTGGTATTTAAACTTCAGTAAATTGTACGCTAGGAAGGGTCTGTAAATTTGGGACTGTCTTTTGCTTCCATGCTGTTTATTTAGTTTTATGTACTGTAATTGTTTTCCTTTCCCATGAAGAAGGTTATCAACTTCTACACCTAGATAAATTCAAGTAGACTTTAATTATCGTTGATAAAAATTCAATTACTCCTCTAAACTAACAGTTTTGCAGCTTCAAGGACTTTATATTTAGACCTGTGGCATCTCATTGACTGAAATATTCTTCTACCACACTGGGCTTGACTCTTCAGCTTTCTGTGAGGTCTGAAGGCAGAAAACAAAATGCGGTAAACAGACTAGAAACACGGAAGTAAAAACACACACATCATATATATATATATATGTATACATATACAAGTTTCTAAAAAGTTTCCATCATTTCATAAAAGGTTTTAATCATTCTAAAATTGCACGTGATTGCTCTTAGGCTCCCCAAAATGCTTTCATCTAAGAGCAGAAAAAAGTGTAGTTTTAAAAGCATTGTTGGGGCATGTCTAATAGATTTGTCTGACTTTCTCTGTCTTGATATATGCAGGACAGTTGATCATATTCTCCTTAGCACAGATCTTGAAACTGTAAATAAATTTTTGAAGTAAATAGTCACGATAATTGCTTAATGAAGTATCACACACCAGCAGTTTTGAATACAAAAAAAAAAAGTTCAAAACTACTGCACAGTGTCTCTTTCTACTGCAAATGGGCTTTTACTTTTAAACTTCTGTTATATTTGGAGAGAAGCAATCCCACCGAAAATGATACCACTACTAATAGGGAACATATTATCTTTCATGTGGGTATTTTTTTTCATGTTTAAGGTTTCTTTGTTATTATCTCAGTAGCAAGACTCTCCACAGTCTTAGGCAGAAAATCAAAATATGCCTTAAAGCAATAATCTTTTAATAAGTATCAAATGTCTTTTAGTGAGATAAAAGAATTCCGTAGCATGCTTATATGCACACACCCACACACACACACCCTTACTCCACCATTAATCTTATTTTATACCTTTTCAACAATACTTTGGGGAATATCTTCTTTTTTTTTCTAACCAAGACTAAACCCTCCTCACAAATCTTAGATAATTAAATTTCCAAATGCTACTAAAAATTTTGTTAAAATTCTTTTCTCCATTTGTTATGCCTCCATATCCTAAGGACTTCAGGAGATGGAACCATCTCCTGTGGCCTCAGATGTTTCCATTGGCCGAAACAGGGGTGTTACTCCACACTTCTTTAAGACACCAGCTTGAAGAATTAAGTCTTTTTACACTGATTTGTCAGGAGTGCAGGATGGAGGGTATTCACATAGCCAGATTCAGAGGAGGTGCTGGGAGCTCGTGTAACTCTGCTAATGGACAGCAAGGGACACTGGGTTTCTCCATCTGGGCACGGACTTGTCCCACACAACATTAGTTCTTACCCAGGGAAGCGGAATTAGAAGGTTAGTGAGCTGAGGTGTCTTCTCTAAGTGGCAAGGATACATGGGCAAGATCCCTAAAATTAGACTGGGGAAATGCCCTGCCAGTCTCTTGCCAAGGAGGACAGGGGTGACAGCAGCTGGCAGGGTTGATCTGCAGGGGGAAGCAGAGAAGGTCTGGGTGCTGCTGCTGAGGGGGACAGGATCCTTTGTTAATCAGAGGGAAGAATATTGAATGCTCTTAACTGTCATCCAGCCTTAGATTTTGATCTGTTTGGTGAAAGGAGAAAAATATTTATCTGTGTCTGACATTGAACTGCAGTGCAGACTTCTCAGCCCCACCACTTACCAGTGACAGTGGCACATGAAGTGCAGCATTCACTGGGTGCTGTTGGAGGGCACATGCTTTTGTTCAGTCTCTCCTCCTCAAGGTGAGAACCTGGAGTATTTCTGCCCAACAGAAATTAAGTATGAAGGAGAGGAGCTACTGCACTGCAGAGTGCAGAGGTCCTGTATTCTGCAATTACTGAAATGGGACCTTGTGTGAAGTGGGAAAAAGTTGGTTATTTTGCAAAATGGTGCCTCTTGCACCTTGGCTTCAATGAGAGCAAGCTGCAAGTTGCCTAAATGCCACAGGTTAGGTTGTCAAAGTGGTTCTCTTCCGTAATGCTCCTTATGACAAATACTCCTAATTGCTTCTTCCTTTCATAGTTTTCTGTGCCTCCTGGCTAAGATATCCGTCTGTAGCCTTTACGGTTTGTCTTTCAAAGTGTGGCCTCAGTTGTGTCTATCTGTGTTTTCTGTTTCTTTCTAGCTCGAGCATCCCCTCCCTGTCTCCCCATCCCTCTGTGCCTGCAGAGCAACACGTGGGCACCTGCCAGCTGCTGCAGAGACCGAGCTCTTCCCACCTTTCCCGACAGCTCAGCATCATGGTGCCCCGTGTTTCCTACACCTTGTGCATAAAGATGCACAACTGCCCTCTCTTTGAATAACCCAAAGCATGCCTGCCACAATGAATCACAAAAGAGAAATGCTGTCACCAGCTACTGAGGGGAAAGTGCAGTGAAAAGAAAAAGAAAATGTAACCAAACGTGGTTTGGCGCTTTATGGAGATGGGTCCAAATTTCATACCTCCTGAGCCAGACCTCCCTAATATATATGGTGGTGCTAATTTGAGTTGCGAACTCATGATTACTTGTGTAAGAAATCGACATACTAGTGTTGCAAGAAGGAGACTTTGAAAGCCTTTTAAGTATCTTTCTCATTAATTTGCTTTATCCTCTGATCTCGCCTTCTTTTAAGTTGTTTATTTTTAAAAGAAAGACAAAAGTGAGCTGTAAAGCTTTGTTACTGAAAAAGAAGTCTTAAAAACTGTATGTGATACAAAGTAATTAAGAAAATATAAATATAGGTGTACACAAACACATGGAGTTGGTGTGCTGGGAGAGCTTCCTCCACTGGCTTTAAAGGGAAGCAGCGGACAGAGTAGCAGACCTCAGCCAAAGTAAAACTTTGCTATCTAGTCTTTATTGTCTTTCTTCAATATTTTTTAATGCTGCAAGATATCAAAATAAAAGGGTTTTTTTATAGCATAGAAGGTGGAAGTACATACTATATCTGATGGGAACTTCAAAATTTTCATGTTATTTTTTGTTCTGAGGTGTTCTATGGCAATTTTCAAAAGAGCCCTGACGTTCCAGATTCCTGCATTTCAGAGTGCTCTGCTTGGGCTGTGTGAGGAGATTTCTTTTTCACAAAGTTGCTCAGCCATCTCTGGAAAGCAGGTCTCTCCACAGTGCTCAGCACCCAAAAAACAGAACCACCAGAGGCACCCAAACCCATCCTTTCCTTTTAAAGATTTTACTCAGCTAACTGGGACAGGGCAGGCCTGAAGTTTGGATGAAAGAAAACTTAGATGAGCAGGGAAGTTGCTCCCCAAGGACTGTATCCTCAGTGATGCTATGAGCCAGCAACCCCCGTAGCTTTCAGCATCTCTCATGATCAGACTGGATGTCTTTTGCCCGAGGCTGAAAATATCTTCCTCTCTAAAACCAAAGAGATGTTGGCTGTGAGTTATGATTAGTAATAGAGTCCATTTGTGGTGAGGTGGGGGGAAGGGGAGATGATGGACCCAGAATTATAAGACTTTATACACTTGGCTTATTTCCAAACAACCACGAAGGACTGCCCTGGTCTGGATAGTTCATTCACAGAGGGTAAAAACTAGAAGAGAGCACAGGGAGAACAAACAAGCAAATTATATGTAAGTAGTTTGCAGTCTTTATAAGTGACATGATTGAAATACAACATGTTGAAAGATAAACTCAGGGAGTTTATCTGGCTAAAAGTCCTCCTGGAAGAAAGACCAAGATTGCTGGGGTGTCAGGAAAACAAACCCAAACAAGCATATTGTCAAAACACAGTGGGAAGATGTCCAAGTCCCTGCTCAGAGCATCAGCACCCCACTCCTCTCACCCACGGAGGAAGAGGACAGCAGCAGGCTGGTGCTGACAAGGATGTCAGACACTCATCCACGATCAGCTCTCACCGACGTGTCTGGGTGAGCTCTGAATGAAAGTGTTCCAAATTTGGAGGCCCCGAGAGGGGATAAGTTGTGTTTGGCCAGGCTCTAATTGCATCCTTGCATTACTATGCAATTAATTGCTGCCGTGGTCTGCTGGAGAGGAGGGAGTGTGCCAGCTCCATTCCTGGGCAGCCCTGGAGGCTGGAGGAGCTCATGGCTCTCGCTCCAGGGGGTGACCTACTCGGATGGCTCTGCAGCAATGCTGCCAGCCCTGCTGGCAATACCAGTCTTTCCAGGATGATGTGCTTTCCTCCTGCAGTGTGGTTCTCTTAGCAGGCATTAAAAGTTTCAAACATTGCATAGAAAATGTAGGGCAGGGAAAACACACAGATTTTTCACTGATTTCATGTATCTTATGAAAGAGATGACTAGAGAAAAAAAATGCGAGCACAGTTTTCCACAGCATTTTATATGACTGTTTCCAGTGCATATCTCAAAAGGAGGCAGTCTTGCAGAAAACAAAAATAATTCCCCTACAGAGGGGAAAAGAAGAATAATTTTGCTCTGGCTTTACAGATCACTAGAGTTGTGATGTCAAGAATAGCATGGAAAATTAGCACAAATTCCTGAATGAAAGGAAAAGCAGTATTTAACCCCAAAATTGGGATGTGCTCCTCGTTTCTGACATGTCCTTCACTAAATCCTTGCTTGTAGGGGAGAGACGAGAAGGATGAGGACAGATTTATAATTCCAGTGTCTGGGATCGCCAGTGTTGGCCTCAGCTTCATCTGCTGGTATCACAGAGGTCTGAGGTACAAAGAATGGGTATAGAAGAAGGTGGCAGAAGAGAAGCTCCCCATGAACCCCAACATCGAGTAGCAAGTCAGTCCTTTGCAAATTTCCCTTCTTTAACTCAGTGGCAGCAGCACCAGGGATTTTTTTTCTGAGTCTTCCTGAGGTTTCAGGTGTGGGCTGGCTCCTGGATTCCTGCAGGAGATTCCTTTTATTCCTGGCCATCCTCCCAGTCTCCTGGGGAGCAGCTGCAGCACACGACAGTTTTTCCAAAGCATGTGAGTGGCAGACAGCCCTTGGCCAGCCCAGAGGAGCAAGCAGCCTCTGCTGAAGCACATCTGGGTAAAAACTAAGAGGGTAAGCCTGGTTTGTATGTCTGTGTTTCATCTGGAAACCCTACCAAGGGCAAAAGGAGCTCAAGGGTCCTGCGCCTTGGAACTTCTCTGTCCTGGATACCTGGCAGCAGGTGCCACTTCGTGCTGCAGGCAGGTGGTCTATGAATCATAGCATCATGGAATCATTTACACTGGAAAAGACCTTTAAGATCATTGAGTCAAACCATGAAGAACGTGTGTGGCATGATTCCAGTTGCTCATTTCTTCCTTCAGAAGCAAGTGGACAATGCCCACTTTGGGTTTATGGCAATGAGGAGGTACAGGTGGAGGACAAGCAGATGGGTGGTGTGCATGTCAGGTTCCAGGAGGTGTTTTGCACACCTTTGTGGGTTTTAATATTTATTTTATCTTAAATATAGACATTTGAATAAACATAATGCTATGCTGAAAAAACCCCTATGTAGTGTCACCTTGGTGTATGCAACTAGGCACACAAAAAAACAAGGTTCCCTGACTGGGTGGGAACAGCTGGCATGCAATCCCTCCATGTGTACCTAAAAATAGGCCAGGGCTCTGAAAGAAAAGAACCATTTTCCTAGTCAAGCCTTTTTGTCAAAAAGTAGAGGAAAATGTTTTATTTATTCTAGTGGTTAAATTACTGCACACAGAAAGTCACCTCAGTGAAGCGTTTTCATGATCATTCCAGCCTGGGGCACCAAGAGGATCCAGTTCAGCCCTTCGGAAAGATGCTGGTAGCAGTGGGGATTTAGTATGGATTTGTGCCACCTAGAATGAGTAAACTGAGTCCTTCAAGTTGAGCATCTTAACAAGTTATCACCCACAACCTGCCTGAGAACTGAAGTGTCTTGCTACAGTCTGGCAAAGTTATCGCAAGTTTGAAACAATGAGGAAAAGGGTGTCTTTTTAACCATTTTCTTTGGGGACCCTTTTGTTAGCCATTTTTCCTGCTGCATTTTCACCCAGTCCCATAAACAAGCCAGGCACATGTTTAGGTTTGATCCATTTATCCATCTTATAGTATCTAAGTCGCTTCTGCAGATGATGAACATTGTCACCCCACCACCTGTGCAAAGGATTTGAGGAGGAGTGGAGTCTGTGTTGTCAGGGAAGTTATTATCTTAGGTTTTGCTTTATGGAAAGGAAAGGAGGAGAATGAGAAGGCACTGGATGTTCCCCACCCTTCCCTACCCCACCCGCTGCTGGTGGGCTTTGTGCCTCCTTCCACGCCGCATGCGACTCAGCCCCAGCAAACTTCAGAAGCTGGAGTCTTTCAACTGATGTGATCCTTCCCCTTTTGTACCTTCTCCAGAAGACACACACACATCCCAGCTGGTGATGGTGTGTCCAGAAGGGCTGAGTTGGGCATCTCTCCAGAGGCAAGGCCAAATTACACTTGGGACGGAAGGCAATAAAGACTAAATAGTGTTTGCCTTACGTTTCTCATTCACAGCCTGCCTTAAATCATTTGTAAGAGGGTCGGGAGGGGGTGATGAGGGAGAGATATTGGGATTGTGTGCAGTCTAAATGCCAAAAAGTGTGTTCGCCTTCCCTGAAGCCTTGCAGGGTGTGATCTCTTCTTTGGTAATGTGAACACAAGGAGCAGAAGCACAAGCAAGCAGCACAGCAATAGCATTAGATCAGGGGATTTGGACTTTGCTGTACTCCCACGCCCAAGTCAGACACAAAAATACACAAGCATACATTTGCAGATGTGCATATGCGTGTGCTCGCAAAGGCTGCTTCAATTGAAAAAAGGAGAGGAATTACTGTTTCTATCAAATAATCCACTTTTGAGGAAAGCTGCAGTGTGCTGCGAGAACCAGAGCCACTGAATGAAACTTTCTGTGGGAGCCTGTGTGAAGTCTCTGATTTGGACTCTTTTTTTATTGGAGTGGTAAAATGAAAGCAGGTGCCCAATTCACAAGCAGGGCATCAAAGTACACCTCTTGTATAAAGAGATGTTCAAAACTAACCCACAGGCTAACACCCAAACTATTACTTTGCACAACTGGATTTGCTCACATTGGCTTGACTCTCTTTTACGTGTGGTTGCATGTGTGTCCATGACAGTATTGTACAGAATAAACAAGGACCACGTTCCCTGCCACATTTGTCAACTGATTTGTTTAAAGGTTAATGTATAAATCCTGGTAACAGATGATAAATAAAAGCAAAGTGAAATCACCTTGAGGAACTTGCCAGTTTGGCCGTTTATGAGTCTGGATGGGTATTGATTTGAGGCGAATATTCTAAAGTTTGCATTACCCTTTGAAAAGTGCTAATGTAGTTCTTGTCACTTTATATTAACTTTAGATAAGAGGGACTGACAGAAACATGGAGATGTGTGAACTATATTTGACTGATATTCTGTCAAATATTGCATGGGGTTATGATCCACAACTTTTCCCATCTGCTGCTCAAACCTGAATCCTTGAATGCACAATGGATTAATTACCATATTTTGTCCTGATTTCACTTAGTAGTACAAAAGACTGTGAATGTTAAATGTACCCTTACCTGCCTTCTTTTTCTAAGGGTAAGGTATAAGAGGAAGGGAGGCGAGGTGTTCTATCGCAATTTTTTACAGCCACATAGACTGATTCCTAAGTGCAACTCTTCTCAAATAATTAGATTCCCAGAAGTTAACCAGAGTAACACAGCACTCAGAATTTCATTCACTCCTTTCCTTGTGAGACTCTTTTCCCCCTCAGTAATAAAACAATGAGCGCTGATGTAGCACATTCCATCCGCTGCACTTTACAAGCAGCAGCATAATTACACAAGGCTTTGCCATTCAGTATCGTTGCAGAAGGATATGGCGTGGAGCACTGGAGGTCAGCACTTTTGACTGATGTTGTGTTTCCTAGAAGGCCTGACATTGATTCTCCGGTGCCACCTGCGCATCCCAACAACTCAGACTTACACTGTATGTAGCCTGCCCCTTTCTGTAGCTGGACACACAGAAAGCTGGATGTCTTCAGTTAAAGACCCCTTTGAAAATAGGGCAGTATTAACTTGCCAAAAGCCCCCCAGTGTTTCAGTTTAAAAACTCAGAAGCCTTTAGTTAAAATTCTTTTTTTTCCTCACCTCCTCCTTTCTTCCCAGTGCTATTTAGATGAGTTATCTTGACTTTCAGCTGAAGGAATTAACGTCTACTTTAGCTGATGTACTGGATAGGTAAACCCTGGTAATATCTAGTTCCCTCACTTTGCAGTGTTCTCAACACATGTTTCTCTTGAGTAATTTTTTCTTTAAGCTGACACTATGCATTGCAGTGACATCCTGGGTCATATTCTGGCACTGCACTGCTTAACAGATAGAAAACATTTCTATGTGTATTGGGTTGACTCTAACATTCCCGTGCCAGTGAGAGAGTGTGGTTATCCAGAAATAAGCAAACTCAGTGCTGGTGTGAAAGGCAGATTGAACTTACGAAGTCAGACAGACTTGTAAAATGGAGAAACAAACCCGTTTCTTATTACAGTGAAGTCCCTTCTGGAAGAATTTTATAATATTACACTTGGGAGTAATTGTGAACCCAGTCCTGTCTTTTATATGTTTTGTCAGGTTTTGGAGATTTAAAATAACATTTTCCTTCTCCAGTACTAGAATATTACATAGATTCCTCAGACATATCCATAGCTATTCCTCTGCACTTTTTCATTTTCCATTTTTTTTTTTTATGTCATTATTTTCTCTTCAATCATTTTCTTACAAAATTGTCAAGCCTTGATTTGGGAGTTCTTTGCTCCTGGTTTCTTTCTGTGATTACCAAAGCTGGGGCATAGCAAGGGAAGATCCTACATAGGAAATACTTCTGTTTTGTTTAGAAGTTCTGGTACAAAGTGCAGGTTTGTCCGTCATATCCTTCATATCCTTCATATTTAATTCTGAGGGGTAAAGAGGATGGAGAAGATATTATGTGAGCCAAAGGAGGGGAAAAAAAGGGGGTCTGAGATACTCCTGGAATATTTTAACAAGTTCTCACTCTCTGGCTGGAAGTTAATCCTCAGACTGAGTACATTCCTATCCTCTTCCAGTATCACGTAGGTAAATGGCAACCAATATTATCAAGCCCATACCTGGTATCTACAGGACAACTAAAGGGCTCAACAACCTTTCAAACTGTGCTAAGAAGCACTTGGCTGATGATGCCACCCAACACTAGCAAATGCTCAGGTGGCATTTTGGAAAATACTTATCATTAACTCACCCTGCTTCTTTTATGTCAATCCCACTGAAAGCTGATGCCTTAAACTCTGCTGGGGGGTCAAAGGAGGAACTTTCTGGTTTAGTGCTGCTTTTTGTTTTCTCTTCACCTAGCTAGCATCTGACCCAGTTTAATAATCTTTGTTCTGAGTGGTGTAAGGTCATTAGCAAAACCCTAATGGGGACAAGGGTTGCAGCATTGGACGTCTATTTAGGGAATCTGTTCCAAAAGGAAAATGTATGATGTTTCTTGCAAGTGACATAAAGATTAATGAGGGATAGACAAATGCCCTTGCTCCAAAGTCAGCAAAAAATAGAAGGTTCTGTTTAAACTTTTCAAAATGAATTACAGTCAGGTGCTGACTATCAAGAAACAAAATGAAATCTGAGTTGGAGAGTCTGGAATAATTCTCTGGGTTTTTCCCCAACCCTGTCATTCTTTTCTATGGATATGAATACTAAAGGGTAACAGAGTCTGAAAATCCACATATCCTGAGCTTGTGAGGCAAGCTGAGGACTCAAAAAAGATCACTTGGGAACTGCAAAGGTTGTTGGATATTTAGCAAATATCAGTGTTTCTACCTGATTAATGAATGTTGAAGAGGAAAAGTTTTTGGATTTTGTGTCTGTTTTAATAGTCCAGATTTAACTCTTGGAGCTGGTAGAAGAAAGGATGAAAACATCTTTATGCATATGACAAAGGCTAATTATTGGATGTTACAAACACAGATTTTTATTTTATTAAGGCAGTTCAGTTCCATTTGAATTGTTTAGGCAAGAAAATTTAATACTATATTCACGTGTTTGTCTTGCAATACTACAGATTGTGTGTTTGTAGGTGCTACAAACATGTTGTGGAATGGGTCAGAACAGTTTCAGAAATGTATGGTTGAACAAATCAGAGGCAGATAAGAATGAAAACTGAGTAATGATCCACTATTGCTGCTTATTTTTGAAGCAAACCACCACATCATTGTACACCAGCTCCTTGCTATGTTCCAGAATATGTTCTACAGGCTTTGCCTTTTTTAAACCTTATTTTTAACTAATTTTATAGTGTTTATAAATGTACAAAGCCCTGGTGTTATTCACAATATAGACTGCTAGCAAGTTTCATGTGATTAGGTCTCTTCTTTAAGGTGGAGTTAACACGTATCTGCCAAGAGAGATGGTCAAGTGCTGTACTGTTTGCAAAATGCATTTTTATCTGTTCTTACATTGTAAAATATTTTGATAGTGTCATATTTTCAAATGAACAATTTCTTTCTTTAAAAAAAAAGCCAACATTGTTGAATACCATTTGCAAAATACAAGTTATCATGGGAAACAAAAGATTATTCTCAGTTTAGCAAACTCTTAGGCAGAAACTGATGACCCAGTCTGCTCGAGACCACTCATGCAAGTTTATACACAAAACCAATAAATGCTCCCACAAATGACTTTGGAGAGAATTCTGAACATTTCTTCCCTTCCCCTTCCTGCCTCAACAAAGCAGTGTGCATCCTGACAGAAGAGAAACCACAGAATGTGCAGAATGTCAACAAGATCCTGGGGTCTGATTCCCACTAGTTCTACTGGGCTCAGAGTCGGGTACTTGCTGCCCAGAAGACTAGACAATAGGTTCATTCCTTCTCCTGAAGAAGCACAAAATGAGGCATTTCCTCCACATATTCCCCTGGCCCTTTGCAGGACACACAGACCATGTACAGTGCACGACTTGCTGCTCACACCCAGCAACACTTGTACAGAATCACTGTGCACTGGTACTCGCACTGCCTGCTCATTTAAACTTCACAATCACGTGAACATTCATTAAATCAATTGGGTACAGGTGGTTTTTGCATTGGAAACATGTGAAAACGTGTGTTTTCTATGTTGTTTTTTTTTGTATGAAGCCTTGTGTCCAACAACCTAATTATTTTTATTTAAGTATTACATCACTCTTCCTAGCACAAGCAGAGTGCCACCACCCACTCTTTGGTGCTCTCTGTAATGTTTTCTGTGTCCTCATCTATCTTCCAGAATTAAGGGAGACCATTCTTATCCTGAAGGAATTTAATGCATGGTCTTCATCTGTGCCACAGCAAAGACTCAAGCCAGTATAATCAGTTCTTTGCCTATTGAGGTTGACAGAACTAACTCATGCTTCTGTACTTGAAGTATCCATCTTAAGTCTCCTAAAGACATCCAAGAAGTCATTGCATGTGAGAAACTACAGACCTTTTGATGCCTTTCAACAGGACTTTCTCCAGATCAGTTAACAATCCCTTCTCTTTTAAAAAATCTGTGATGTTTGGAATGATCATTTTTCTCAACATCTTGTAGAGAGAGGAATATTAGAGGTAAAAAAAGATATATTAAATATTCCCCTGGTTTTCTGCAGCCACATTATTATTGGGAAAATCTCTCATATGAGTTTATGATCTTATTCCTGCAATATCTGTCAGAAAACCTCAGACCTGATGAACAAGGTAGGGCAGAACTGCTGTGGAACAAAGAGCTTGTGTGAAGGACTACAGAGGCAAACTGAACTATAACTTGTAGAAAGACCCACCCAACCCCTCAGTTTCCATTCTTCCTTTTCTGAATAGCACCATCATTCTGCTCTTCTGCCTACAGTCAGTCTTCAGTGTGCACCAGGCCCCCTGCTGTATCAACCCTAATTGCCTTGTCCCATACCCTGTCCTTGTTCCAGCAACTCTTGCACTCATGCTAGCAACGTGTTTAACACCCCTGAGGAAACTTGAACTTGAGTCTTCATGTTCCAGATCACCAAAAACTGAGTTGGCTGTCTACCAAGTGAATAATTTCTCATCAGCTGTCATACTTCTCTTTTTGTTGAATATCTTCAGTTCCTTTTAGATAGCTGTTGGTTCTCTTTATGTGCCACTCTCCTTCAGCATGACCATTAGTTCTTCTCTCCTGCTATAACTTTGTTGCCAGTCTCCTGCTCTGAATTGCCCCAAGATCCTCTGCCATGATCTCATGCTTCAGACTCTGGTAGAAATTCTGTGAATAAGCTGATTTCCTCCATAAAAATCCAATCTGTCCTTTCTCAACTCTGATTTTCACAAACTGAACAACTGTATTTTTGCTGCATGAGGACACTCTGACATCTATCTAACTCCCTCTGAAAACTGGTTTCATTTCTATCCATTTTTTTCTCACATAGGAGTTCACCTTCTCTAGTTTAGCATCCACCTGTATCAACCAGTCTAAACATCTCCTTGTCAGTGTTCTTAGTGTCATCATCTCCTATCCCACCTTCAACCTCATTAATCTATCAAGTGCTTCCAATGCAGATCCCTCAGCTCCATGTAAGTCTCTGCTTGTTTTCTCTCTCCTCCTTCTGTATCTTGTTTTTGAGGGATTTTATCCGTGTTTTATTTCAGCTACCATCTTTCATTTCCTTATCCCTCTTTCTACTGTGGTTTGTTTCCTTCTATCCAAGTGAAAATCTCATCATTTCTCTGGGATATCTATTTTTGGTGTCCTATAAATAGTCGGACTTCTGCTGGACTGTTCTCTATTAATACTCTCCATCAAAGTTACCTTTGTTGTCCTTTCTGTACAACCTCTCGGAGATATTCTTTTCTCAAATAATTTGCTTGTTGAAGCTCTACTCATCTGATTGCAATACCCCTTTCTCTAGGCTAGCTCTCTGTCTCCTCTCATACTTATTCTGAATGGTGCTCAATTTTCATCACATGGATCACATCAATTTTCTTTTTGCCTTCCTCCTTATCTATTATAGCAACTAGCAGCACCTTGCCTCTGCCTTCAGCACCCTTCAAGGTTTCTTTTCTCTCCACCCATTTCCTGTTGTTCATTTCCTCAAAAGCAGCTCTTATTCCAGTTGATTCAGGATGGCCATAGCTGTACTTTCACGCCAGATACAGTTCTTGAGGAGCACTCTGCATGCATGCTGCAAAGCTGCTGACTTGTTCAACTTCCAAAAGCTCCCTTAGAGTTATAGTTATCTTATAGTTATCTCCTCTAACTGAAAACTGATCACTGAAAACTCAACTATGCTTTGGCCACTAGAATCCTGTTGACAGTCTAATTCTTTCCCTGTGCTTCCACATTTCTCTGCAGCTATCTCTTGACTCTGAACTGTAAACTCTTTATTTTTATTCTGTTTGTGCAGAGCCTTTCACTGTGGGCTCCTAGTCCGTGACTCCTGGAGTGTCAGTGCACTCAAGTGAGAGGGAACATGAATACTGCAATGAAGCCAAAACTCTTGGAAACCTTAGTGACTCAGGGTGTTCAGAATCTGAACCTAGCTCCAGCCACAGATTTTCCAATTGGCCTGCAACTCTTTGCAAAACTCATATTGGAACATCCTTGAAATTAAGGGGTGGTGTTGGAATCTGCATCCAAATTTCACAGCTGTAGGTCACCTCTCAAACACGGATATTTGGAAGACAGTAAGGACTGAGCTGTAAGCAGCTACACCGGTGATGAGATATTGTTGCTGTTTTTTGCTGTCTGTGTTTTTGAAATGCTTGCTACAAGGACAGCTGTGAGGCAGATGCTGTTCTGAGTTCAGATGTGGAATGTTACAGGGTCACTCTGCTTACCTTATCATAAAAGAGCATGCGTTCTTGTGCTCTTCATGTACTGGAAAACAAGTCCACGACAAATACTGTATTGTGTGCAAGGGCTGGGGATGGGGGAGAAGAAGGGAAGGGTATCTTGTCCTTAGGGGCTGCTGGTGCTAGGCACCACAAAAGAAAGCCCTGTTTGTCAGCCACACTTAGAGATACAGGGCCCAGCATGAGGCACCTGCAGCAGCTTAAGGATGGCTCCGTGGGCAAGTAACTGTGTACCAGTGGCTGGAGTTTCTTGCCTGCCACGCAGAGCCAGAAGGAGTGGTGGAGCTAGACTGCTGCAGGAGGGGAATCCAGGAGGTACACAGCCTGACAGACAAGGGACCAGGAATTCTCAGGTGCTTTTAAAGGATTTCTGCAAGAGGCTGAATATAGTGTTGTCCTGGCCTTTGGTCTGTGCTGCTACACACACAAAAAATGATGTATCTTGAACTGGTGAAGGGGGAATACTTGTACTACAGGATGTTGATGCCGGTGTCACCAGATGGGCAAGGTGAAAGTTTGAATCTGGAAACTGCTTCTCGAGTATAGAGGGAGTAGAGTATAGAAGAGGCTCAGAGGTGGGATAATACTGTTGGAAAGGAGCCAAGACTTGGTGTGCATGATTTGGGATGGGATGATAGAAAGTGAGTGGGTTTGAAGCCTAACAAGACATGGCAGGAGGTGTCAGAACCCAAAATTGGTGAGGATTCCTGAACAAGGAAATCTGGGCTGGAGGATGGGAGCTCCTGTGGGGCTGGGCACTACTGGCAGGGAATCTGGGCTTCTGGGATTGCTCTGCTGTGCGACAGGGATGTGGGTGATGGTAGGGATGGCACAGTGAGGAAAGGCTTGTAACAGGGCCAAAGTTAGGTCAGGGAGAGGGGAGAGAGGCAGAAAAGGAGGAGAGAAAAAGCCAAAAAGAAGAGATGCAGGACTTTTTCTCCATCTGGCTCTTTTCTACACAGTGAATAAGCTTTCAACCCTGTGTCTTTCTTCCCAGTGTCCCTGCGTCTTGGAAAATTGGGTTGAGCTATGTGAGGGAGGATAAGACAGCAAGGATGGAAGAAGTCTCACAGTGTTGGAAACCCACCAACTTGTCTGGGCAGCTGTTACTGCTGATTATGTATGCTGTATTCATGCATGCAACATTTCCCATGTTAGCTGCATGGTTTGGAGCCTGCAATTGCAGACAAAGGTTTTGGGCTGTGTTCTTCTAACTTACCAGCCGGGGCAGTTTGTTACAGGAACAGCTACGGATTCCAAGGCACATGACAGACAGTGAAGATGGAGACTTATACCTTCTTGCTTGTCTGCCTAATATATCTGTCTACCTTTTGTAATTATACGGTTTCCTTCATGGTAGGGTCTTAGCACCTGTATAAGTTGAATGCTAAACATACTTGGCACAGCCATCAGTATGGAAACATTGCCCAGTGCCACATTTGTACACACAGTTGCCAAGACAAATATGGGGTCGTATCCTACTGCTGTTCAATGTACAGAACTCCTATTAGGAGTCAATGAGAGTTGTGCATAAAAAATCAATGGAAAGATTTGACCCTTTTCAGATAGAACAGTCCATGGCACAAAATGCACAGAAGATAAACCCCACATTTTTTCCTGGCTATCCCTTTTTGCTAGCATGCCCTTTGGAATGTGCTTTTTCACCCCACTGTATCTAACTAGCATCATGAGATTGTTTTCAATAAAGGTGCAGTGAAACTATCCAGGATGGAGGTGCCTGACTGGCCTTTTAAACACACTTGTAAATATTCTTGCTGATTATTCACATGTGAGCTCTTTGCACGGCATGTTTTAAACTATATTATAAAAATTCAGAAATAAAATACAGGTTTTATTAAATGTGTGGGGATACCATCATTATACCTACAGGTAAAAATCACTGTCTCAAATCACCTCAGAGGGATGCAGACTGAAAGAAACTGCTAGTTTGGCTGGTGGTTTAGAGGATGTTCTATTGCTAAGCTACTAAATAAATCCCCTTTTGCCCTGCACTGCCTCCAGCAAGCCCTTAGCCTTTCCCACTCTGTCTTCCCCACACTGTTTCTCTATTTTTCCTCATAATCTCAGCCCTGATTCTCTTTTTCCCATTCTTCTGAATGTTGAAGTCATGACCTTTGTGGTTTATAGGCCACAAGAGACTGAGCTAAATGTGTTAGCACAGAGTCAAAACAAGTAATAGCTGGCCAATTAAATTAATAATCCATATTGTTACAATGTTTAACCACGGCTGTTTCCTCAGTGGTCTGTTTAAATCACAGCCAAGTCCTGACCTATTAAAATGAATAACTGGAATTATGAGAAACTCCATTTAATAAACACAGCAAGGAACGCAACACAATCGGTATGAAATATTTATTACCACTTTAAGCAGCAGCTAGTTGAGATTTAAGATTGGATTAATGACGGGGTTTTAATTTCTGTCTAAGGGTAGAAAGCTTAAACCTGGAACATTTCCTCAATTTCCTGGTATGAGTTTGCAATGGACAAGATTTGAGATGGGAGCAGACAATTCGATTCATGCTTTCCCCTTGCAGAGCTCTCTCCAGACACGTTCGATGCAGAAGGAGATCAAAGCAAGCAGGCTCCAGACAAGTGGCTCAAGTGGCTTGAAAAAACTCTGGGGAATAAGGGCTGGAGCACTAGACATGAGCCTTTGGATTTTAAAATGAGCACTCCTGCCAACCGCCATCCTATAGAGAGCAATGTTAATGGAAGGCTGGTACATTCCCAGTGACAACGGCTCGTGTGCATGCATTTTTTTGCAATATGTCTCAGGGCTAGAGGGGGGGGAGAGAAAAATCCCTTCTTTCTGAAATTTGTCAGACAAAATCTCAAGCTGGGAGCAAACCCTTATTGTTTCAAGTGGCCCAAGTATTGTTTTTCTTAAGTGCAGAACTACCAACGTCTTGCTATTTTTATTCACACTGCATGTTCATCTTCAGGGTTTCTCCACTTAACACAGAAACAAATGTTCTTCTTTGATAGAAACTAAAATGTTGCCAGGGTCCAAAAATAATCTATCATGCCCAAGGTCAAACAGGTATATTATTTTGTTTTTATTTATGCTTCTTCCAATGTAGTAACGCTGAGCAGGTTAATAACATGCAAATCCTGGCACAATGGAGTTGTCTAGAGGTACCATGTCAAGGAGCCTTGTAATAATTGCTCTGGGCTACACAGACACCTGGAGCATCATTTCTGTGGCAATGGATCCTTCTCATCATTTCCACCATAGTAGTTCCACACCATAGACCATATCCTGACCTGTGTCAAAAGCAACATGGCCAGCAGGTTGAGGGATGTGATTCTCTCCTTCTGCTCTACTCTTGTGAGACTCCACCCGGAGTGCTGCATCCATCTCTGGGGTCTTCAACATCAGAAGGATGTGGACCCACTGGAATGAGTTCAGAGAAGGCCACAAAGATGATCAGAGGGCTGGAGCACCTCTGTTGTGAAGACAGGCTGAAAGAGTTGGGGCTGTTCAGCCTGGAGAAGAGAAGGCTTCAGGGAGACCTTAGACCACCTTCCAGTACCTAAAGAGGCTACAAGAGAGATGGAAAGAGACTTTTTTACAAGTGCATGCAGTGACAGTAAAAGGGGGAATGGCTTCAAGCTGAAAGAGGTTAGGCTTAGATTAGGTATTAGGAAGAAATTCTGTACTGGAGGGCAGTGAGGCACTGGAACAGGCTGTCCAGAGAAGCTGTGGATGCCCCATCCCTGGAAGCACTCAAGGCCAAGTTGAATGGGCCTTTGAGCAACCTGGTCTAGTGGAAGTTGTCCCTGCCTATGGTAGGGGGTTGGAACTAGATGATCTTTAAGGTCCTTTCCAACCCAAACCGTTCTGTGATTCTATGATCCATCAGAAAGACACTGATGCATTATAACACTGCCCTAAATTGAGTAAATACAAGCTGCCATTGCGTCCAAGGGTCTTATTCTCAGCATGCGCTGTGATGATACCAAGAATCATACATATTTTCTCCTCACCTCCCTCTTTTGATTCTTAATTAATGGACCCAGCCTGAGAACTAGAGAAGCAGGAAGATTTTGTACAGCTATAGACATCAGGGCCATGGAATAAGAAATGTCTTCCATGCTCTTCCTATAACACATTTGAGCCTGAAGCTGGCAGGACTCATGACTTGGGGTAGTACAGCTTCAACACCTATTCCACTTGATGGATAAGACTGGCCATCAAAATCCTTTGCCTCTTTTGCTGGCAGCCTCATCTATGGCCCTGATTCCACCAACAGTTCTTTCATTTGAACAAGGTGGTAGACAAGCATTTTGTCAAGTGTTCAGCATATTATTGTCCTATACGTTAATTGGGCAGCTGAGGGATTTTTCCTGGCTGTTATTTCCCAGTTCAAGCCAGTTGAAGATTTCTGTGGTGCAGCATCAGATTTCAGAGTCTGAGTGAAGTCTGACTGCTGGGCTTGCTGAGCCTCTGCAATGCACAACAGTCAAGAGAAGTGAGCAGATCATGGCCTGGTGGTCACTAGAGGGCCAATGGCAAAGACAAGATGGAACCCCAAATTTCTTGATGTTTTTTCTTTGTCTTGGATTTCCGTTGGGAAATATGTTCACATTAATTCATTAACTTGGGATATTCCCAATGGAATAAGAACTGGATCTTCAGGGTTTTTTTATCTGGCTTCCGGTGTTGTTAATATCTTCACTTCTCTGCTTTGTTAATAAAAGTAGTTTTGCTTTCCCATGTGTTTTTTTTGTATGAGGACATAAGAAATTAAAGAAATGTCTTTAGGCCTAAGGAAGCTCCCTCCTTTGTGAGAAAACTACACCTTAGGCACTTCCCTGCTGCCTTTTGTAAACAGCCTTGTGCATGTGAGTGCTGCCTTGCTCACGTACAGGATACGTAGCGTACACAATGTGCAGCAGCACTGCGTCTCCAGGAATACACAGCAAGTTATTTATGTCCTGAACTATGCAAAAATCAGTGTGAATGGATGTGACATAGCTCAGATAGTTCTTCAGAGTCCCAGGCTCATTCCTGGTGTGACAGGGAACACCCCTGCTACCAGAAGTGAACTTTGGCTCAGGAAGTTACACCACAGTGCATCCAGGCCAGCTGACTGTCAGAGAGAGAAAGGGAAGCAAGCTTTTAGCCAGAGGCTGACAGAGACAGATCCTGCTGCCCTCATAGCCTGCAAGCTCGACTTGCAGGAATCCCACAGAAATCTGCCAGTCATTACACCTTCTGGAATCAGGAAGTAAAATTAGGGTTCTTCATGCTATCTCACTGCATTTTTGTTGGTTTATTCTGCTTTCCTTTCTAAGCCTTTAGGCTCCATTTCATGTTATTGTCTCTTGCTGTTCTTTCTACAGTTTCCTTCAAGGGCCCCTCCAGAAAGAAGACGGGCACAACTATCTGAGATGTTAAAACAGAACAATTCTTTGAGATTCCTCCTGTAGCAAGCTTGGGTCCTCGGAAAGCCCTTTATGTTGCTTATGTACCCTGTATGTAAATTTTAATCTGGGTTTATGTACCTGCTCTCAACTTAGCCTTCCCCCAGCAGGTTACCATCTCTCCTTGTGCCTTGCTACCTGCATGCCTCAGCTGATTGCTCCTTCCCCAGTTTCAGATGGAATGAGATGAGGAGAAATGAGCAATTTAAATGTTATGACCTTGTTTGGTGGCCTTGCTCCAGTTGGCATGGGTGCTGAAGGGCTGCCACTGGCATTTTAGGTACCATGGGTGTTTGTCATGTACCCCACAGTTGTACCCAAGCAGTGCCTGTGACCACTAACTTATATGGTAGATGTCCCAGGCAGATGAAGGGACTTTCCCAAGAGTTTGCAGCAGACAAGGCAGCCTGGGACCTCCCTCATCTCAGAGTTTCTTCCACAGTGCCTGCAAATGACAATCTCTCCCAAAGTGTTTGAAAATCACAGAGCTCTAGGGAATGGGAAGATTATATATAGGGCAGATTTCCCAGAAGCCATAAATTGATGTTTTTATTTAGGCTTTTAGCAGAATTGCCATGGGAAATGAGAATCTACTGGGCTACCTTGCAGAGAAATAGATGTTTGAAATTTCCCTGCGCAAACCCCCTGTCCAAGCTCGAGCAGTTTTTCTCAGTTTCCCTCTGCTGCTCACACCAAGTATCTTCCATTATAGACTGTTGCTCAGCACATGAGCAGTTGTTCAGAAGCTGCTGAGGCCCCCAGTATGGCATTTTAGAAAACTCATCTCAATCAGGTTGTGGGATATGATTCTTAAAATATCTGTGGTAGCTGGAATGAGGTCTCCCAACTCTGGTCAGCCCAACGGAACCAAGCTGGTGTCAGCAGTGGGAAGGATGCCCTGGAGAATTGCTCCAGAGCAGGGAGGGAGCCTGAGAACTCTCTGCCTGGCTACATTGGCTCTGTGTAAGCTGACCTGGGGAAAAACTGTTCTGAAGTTTAATGAAGACAAGAACTGGGCTTCTGTGGTGATTAGTGGACACAAGCAACACGATAAAATCAGGTCGAAAGAAAAAATCCTGAACCATTTTCCTAGGGTGAAAGAAAAAGCACCTGGTGGCTTGGCCATGGTGTCAGTTCCCAAGACAGTAGGGTGCTATGCAGCATCCCGGTGGAGGACCAGTCATGTGGCAACCTGAATTTATTCTGTGCTCCCTATCATCCTTCAATGATTTGCCCTCCCCTTTGGTATGAAATTTCTTAAGAAAGCAAAGCTTGTCTGATTCAATTTTGTTATGGAGTGTTTCAGAGCCCTCGCTATCAGCTTGTTGTTCTGGCTTGCTTGTTGCAAATGAGCTTAATGGAGGCATAAAAGGCAGGTCAGAGGGGGGAAAAAAAAAAGAAAGAAAAACTGTAAAAAAACAATGAAAAAATAACCAGACCCATATAATTTAAAGACAAATATTGTTATTTAATTCAACTGTTCTCTTTTGGAGTGTGATAACATAGATGTTGTTATTTTTTAAAGGAAGTAATATGACATCCCGTTTAATTTCCTCTGAAAGAAGACAATCTGGCTTACCAAATATAGCCTGACAAAGAAAAATAGAAATTGCCTGATCAAAGATCCAAGAGTGCAGTGCTCCACCTTAAATCCCTCCCACCTATTAGGTCCCCCTTTAGACAAGACAGAGAAACAAATTTCTCACACATCAATGATGCCTCCATAATCAATTTCAAATAGCCCCTTGCATAGGGATGCAAATCTTAGCTTTCTCTTAATAAAGCCTTTTAGAAGATGGATGTACTGATCTGATATTATTAAACGAAAAGTGGTCTCTTTTTAATCTAGAGATGCAGGGGCGTTAGTAACAGAGTGAATCAAAGGCCTGGTCTCTTTCTCTTCCTAATTATCAATAGTGTTTTATAATCTTATTAATATTGATACACAGTATACTGAAGATCTGTTAACGTATAATGTATGTGGAGGATAATTAACGAGATCCGAGTCAGATCAATCGCCTATTTGACAGAAAACGGTGTGTGGCTTATAAATTATACATATGCTAGGTATGGCTAGAAATGTTTAAAGTTTCAGTCCAATCCTTCCAGTACAGCACTGGGAAAACTGATGAACTTAAAGGCACAGTCCCTTGCCTGTTAGGTTTATACTGTACACTCTGAGGAATAACTCTTATTTAAAAATCAAAGAGTTCCATTAACTGCCAAGATCTCAAAGCAGCACAGAAAACACACCTTCTCCTTGTGAAGTGCAGCTAAACAAAAGGCAAAATCTTGTAAGAAAAAGGATGATTAATAAAAGTGAGGTAATTTTCCTTTTGATTTCTGAGAGGAGGTAGCATGCAGGATGTTCCAAATGACAGAAATGATCCCACATCTTCACACTGGCCTTTAACAAGGTTAGACTTCCTAGTACAGTAAATACAATTAATAATCCCAATTAATATTGCATGTTTTGGTAGGTTTGAGAGCATGAAAGCTTTCCACGGATTACTCTTCGCTCCCCAAAGAAGACGCGGCATGATGAGACGAAGGGATGGAAATGTGGAAATAAAACTTTCCTTTTTTGTTGTTGCAGAGCTCCTGATAAGCATGGGGCTGAGATGAAAGGAGATGTCAGATTTAACAAAAATAACATATTATTATTATCAATAATTTACCTCAGGGGTATGACCCAGTGCAATAATGACTGCTTGAGGCTGTGAAACTTCACCAACATTGTGAAAATGGCTCAGATTTGCTCAGCTTTTCCACAGTAGACCTTGGGGCAAGTTCAGCCATGGTATAAGGAGATATGATTCCCAAGGTGGAGAGTCTCTTGTGTTTCACATAGGAAGGCTTGAATCAGATTAACTAGGTAAAAATTCAGCTTCCTCTGGAGTCAAACTTCTACTGATGTCAGTGGAAGTTTTGCTTGGGGGAAAATACAGGCCATGCCAGATCACTCCTGAGGTAGGATATACTTCATCCAGTGCCCTCTCTTACAGGAATCAGCACCCAATGCTGTGGAGAAAGACATGAGATGGGGCTGCATTCATCCTGGTGTGGATAAATTCTCTCCGTAGCACATTCCAGACTGTGCCCATCACTGGAAAATGCAGGGAGGACAGAGTTCGTGGCTTCAGTCACCTTGGTTGCTTTCAACAACATATACCTTGCAAATCTGCCTGACAAGAAATTTTTCAGTAGGTATCTTTGGGTCAGAACCTTTTTTCACCTTACCTCTGAAAGCAAATTGTTTATCCACAAAAACACACCTTGTTTTCTTTGCTGTTTGGTTTTTTTGCTTTTCTGTTTGTTTGGGTTTTTTTCCCCCATGAACCACTATATAAGCTGTATGCCTATATAAATACCCCTCTACTTTGAAGCAAACCAAGTGCTCTCATGACAACATGACAGGCACCTAACCTGTCGCTAAACACAGTCTTTTTTGAAGTTAGAGACTCAAATACACTCAACTTACCCCTGGAAGCCCAATGATCCTCAACAGCATTACCCAAAAACCAGTTTGCACAAGCTGACAGTTCGTTTATAATTAAGCCTTTAACATATGACTATGTGTGACCTTGTATTTCTTGCAACAGAAGCCCTGATGGGCAGACAGGAGCCCCAGGCTGGCTACCAGTGTCAATACCTGGATACCACAGAACTACCTGATGAAGACTCTCAGGATTAGCAAAACTTTTCCTGAGTCATCCTTTGTACAAGCCTAGTAGGGCCATCTCAATCAAAGTGGCCAGCCCGCCTGTGGTGTGGTGAGTAAAAGACTTGCCTTGTTAAGGTAAGTGGGTAAAAATTGTTCTGTGCTTTGCCAGGTGAAGTGTTAAATACAGGATCCATCTTAGGGAAGGGCAGGAAAGGCTTTCTAGATTACAAAGGCCATTGCTTAATAGCTATTCTGTCCCCTGAGCCAAGGCTTAAAGTAAATTATTTAAATTATAATATTATGGCCTTTCCCCTGAGAGGTTCACAGGGCTGCACAAGCATGAATGAGTGAATGCTCTGAGCCTCCAGATGAGGCAGCCATAGCACACAGGAGCTCAGGTCAGAGTGCTCAAAATGGCCATAACTTCAGAAAAAATGGACCCCAAACCAAAAGCAGCAACAGTTTTGATACAAGTGAATTCCTCACAGTCTCTTAAGATGAGTCAGTAGCTAAATCAGGTAAAACTGCTCTGGTCTCCTGACTCCCCAGCTCTGTGTTTGAACCATTAGACTCATGCTTCCTTTTGTCCATTAGTGGCTTCATTTCTGTCTCATAGCATTAATTCAGGTTATGTTGCTTGCAGTGTTCCATATAAATGAGCTTAAGACCACACAAGTTCACAGGAATCAGTGAAGTCAGGAAATGCTATTGTCTCTCACTCACACCTGCTCATAAAGGATTCACTGGAAGATTTTTAATTGTGTCCTGTCCCCAGATCCAGTCATTGGTGTGGTCACCATCTGGACAGACTCTGGGTTTACGTGTCCCCTCAGCCTGCTTTCCTGTCATACTTTTCAGACTGCCTTCGTTCCCATTTTACACTTACCTTTTTCATTCCATATTCTTGACACAACTTAGCCTTGGTTAACTCTATTGAAATAATATGTCAAAAATATTCTTAAGTGGAGGTCAAAACTACTGCTACAGTTAAGGGCTCTAATCATGCATGTTTTCTGAATCTTTCTCAATGGAAAGTTGAGATCAGAAGTCTCCTTTTTGTCCCTGTTTTCCCTCAGACAAGTACTGTGACAACATTGCATTGCCCTCCAAGATTTCCAAATCTAAAAAAAAAAAAAGAGCTAATTTTTCAAACCCAGACCACTGAAGCCTTGAAGGAAAGACCAAGGTATCCCATTTGGATATTTACTAGCTAATGCTTAGCCACAAACTAGTCTTTAAACAATATTCTGTAACACAAAACACAATGAATTAACATGAAAGATAGCAGGAAAATTGAGGTACAGATCAGCTACAGGAAGGAACAAATTAACAGTAGGAAGAGAGCAGCAAGTTCAGATAGTGGGAAGCTGTGCTGGTTTGCAATGCCTGGAATGAAGACATCCCCTTCCTCCTCAAAACAGGCTCCAGCATGCCCATGGGTCAGGCTGTGAGATATTTATGGCCCAGCCAGCATCAGCCTGAGGCCATGCAAACGGAGCTATTGGATCCTATTTTGGATAGAGAGTTTCACAACACCAGGGTTTTTTCATGCAAAATTGAGGATGTGTATGCATTTTATAGCACTTTTAGCTACAGAACCAGCCCTGGAGCAGGGAGGCCTGGGTTCCTCAGCTCAGCAAGAACAGCTGAGCAGGGACCACCCCACCAGTCTGGGAAACCTGCCCCATGACCTACAGACCTAGTTGGTCAAAACTGGAGGTGATGAGGGCAGACTCTGCTCCTCACCCCAAAGGGCAAGATTTGGAGCAGCACCCAGCAGCCAGGCTCCATGCCTGAGCCTGGAGCTGCTCCTGAAACTCCCAAGTGCCATCCCAAACTTGACGTGTCAGCTGTCTAGGAGGAGCTTGTGAGGCCAAAGAGATCAGCTGAGCAGTACTTTCTCTTCCCTGTCCCTCCTCCCACTCTTGTATGCTTTTCTTTTGTCTGCTCTAAATTACAGTTTAATGCTCATTACCAAGTCAGGGAGTGTTAATGAGCAAGGAAAAGAAGGACATCGAGTGCATGGAGGCAGAGAGGAGAGGCAAGAGGCACAAGGAGATGACACCACTGTACCCCATGCAAGAGGCAGGTGCTGGAGGCCAAGCCTCAAGATGTTGTGTCACTGCCTTTTCACCAACATGCTCTCCTCTCTCTGCCTAGCTGCTAAAAACAGGGACAAAGAGAGAGGAGAAGGTGTGGGGCCTGTGGTGGCTGGGTGCAAGGGAAGGGGTGCAGGAGGACTCATCACCCAAGAAACGTGGCTGGCTGTAAGGAGCTCTTTCCTTAGCCAAGCCAAACTGAGAGGTCTCCTTGTCAAGGTTTTGTCAGAGAATATCAAAGCACCGAAGTGACAGTCTGTATCCTACCTCTATTTACCCCAATTTATATTCCAGTACCTTTCTCAATCTCTTGAGATAATATGCCAGATTTTACACTTGAGTGGCTGAGGCCCTGGCACGTGTCCCTATCTGCCAATTGTCATGAATGGAGGCAGGAATGGTGAAGGCTTCCATAGTCAATGCTACTCCAGTGAGAGCAGGGTGTGCCAGACCTCTAAGGCTGCTGTACCTGCTTTCACATCACCAGTTTGTTTAGAACAGACTGGTGCCACTTCCTGACGTGTAAAAATCCTCAGGGATTTTGATTTAAATCGTTTAATGTTGAAACATTTTCCCCTCCCTAAAGAAACAGTTTTACAATGAGATAAGTTTAATGGGAAGTCCATAAAGAAGAGTTAAGCACCTTGGCTAAATCCAAGGGTAAAACACACAGGTAGTAAATGGTTTGTGGATTGCATCATTTCCTGGAGTCCTTGGACAGAGTGTCTTTATATCTTCCTGGGTTCAAGCATGGTACAGTTTTATCAAAAGTCAGAATATTGCTTTAAGGAGCTCTACCCAGCCTGGAGCACAGAAATTTGAAGAGAGAAAGATGATTTTCAGAGAAGAGGTGTGTGTCCTGGCTGTGGTCTGGAGACTGACCGATCATCTCACTGCAAATCATGCCTCACACTCTGCATTGGCTTTGGAGGGAAATACAGGCACCAGCCTCCTTCATGCAGAGACACTTTATAATCAACCTAGACTGCTCTAGCAAATACTAGTAGAGTGTATTAAAGACCCATGTCTTTCCCTCAGCTAGTGCAGTTAACTAAGAAGCTTTACTTATTGAGTAAAGCCAGAATTTTACAAAAAGCTCATTTCCCAACTAGGCAGGAAAGGAAGAGAGCAGAAATTTTAAAGGCCTCAGCACCCTGGGTGCTCACTGAAGACTAAGTCCTTTTGAGAATCTGACTGTTAAGGTGTCGCCATGGGAGTTAGCAGAAGCATTGAGCACTTGAGAAAAACAGACCTGCCTGCAGGTATACTTACACAGTTTTTTTCTTAGAATAAGACTTCAAGAGAAAGTGGCTCTAACATAGTGGCTTGCTGCTCTCTTCTTTCTTCCCCCTCCCTTCTCACTCTTCAGTCAGGTAGTTTAGCTCACTCAGCCACTGGAACACTATTCACATTTTTTGCCAGTTGAGTTTTCTACCCTGTGGTGGGCTGTTTCAAAGGAGTGCTGAGCCTGATGCAAGGGACATGGTGCACAGGAAGGAGAGCTGGTGCCAGGAAAACCCTCTCAAACAGACATTCACTGAAAGTCCATGCTCCTCTGCACTGTACAATCCCACCAAAACATTGCAAAGCATCATGGCTGCTGAGATGGATGGCCATGTCAGCTCTGGTAGCATTTTAAAAGATGGCATGGACTTTGGGTGCTTGAAATCTTTTGAAAAATTTGTGCCAGCAGAGAAAGAAAAAAAGAAAGAAACTGTCAAGTGATATTGGCCTAATTTCACTTCAAAATCATGTTATAGCCACTTATGTACAATATGGACACTATTTTGTTCCCCTTCTTTAGGTAGCTGTGCACTTGAGGGCAGATCAATTGTTCTCTTTTAATTCACACAGAACCAAAATAATGATTCCTTTTCATTCACTTTCAAGATGTCTTATTTTAGGGAGGGATGCAAATACCCCACAGCAGCTTCATGCTAACTAAACAAAAACAAGTCCTCTCTTACTAGCAAGGCCAGCAAATCAGAATTTAGCAGTCCTCTTTTTCTATCTGTTTAGCACTCTTAATACTCCTCTCCATCTTTGCAAATCCTTGAGGGAAACAGATGAGCTTTCAGCATGCCCCCAGGTTCCTGTAAATGTATGTTTGTACATACACATTCACTGGAACCTTTGCTCTTCATTAATCCACGCAGGTCATGGTGAGCATACAAACCCCAGCCACCTTGTCCCTCAGCAAAGATTTACTAGTCAAGGCACTATGGTTAAGGCTACATTGACCTCTTGAAAGGTATAGAATATTCACTCATCTCATGTGAAATATTATCATAAATAAACAGAGGCACAGAAATGAATGAAGCACATTGCATTTGCTTCACATATTGCAGAAGACACTGTGATCAGCTGACTCATTGAAAAATGCAATTCAGTTTTGGAAGATAAATTACTATGTAAAAATTACGTATACGACACACATAGATACTGAGTTACTAAATATAATACACATATCAAAATGGTATCTGTGTAATAACTGCAAAGCCACAGATAAATCGTTTTGTCGTGCACCTTTGCCTTTATGTGTTCTGCTGTTTTCCAAGGGTTCAGTCTTATCCCTATACACTTTACTAGCATTGGAGCTTTGTACTTTTGAAAAGAAAGGGTGAAACTACAGCTGTTATGGAAATTAGTGAGAAAAAGCACTTAAATTTAAATGGGGGGGGACAGAATTAGAGTGAGTCCTTCAAAACCCTCAAGTACCACAACTAAAAATGGAAAATTTCAAACCTGTCCCAGGATTAAGAACCATAATCCTCTAAATTTTGAGGGGAAAAAATGTGCACATATGTTGTGATATCTGTGTAATGAAATGGTGAGTACTGCAGCACAATATAGTTTGATTTTTTTTTTCCATTTATACTACAACTTTGACCAATTTACTTGGACTTGCCACCTAAATTCCTTACACTTAAATCTATTTTACAATCCTATGGCTAATCCTTATGAAATCTTAGGATCTACAAAAATCTTGTTTTTGTAAAGCAGAACATGTGCATAGGAAGAAGGTCTAGACATTTATGAGACTACTACAGGAGCTTTGTACCACTGGAAGAAGATACCAAACTCTTGGTGAGGGTGGTCAGACACAGCAACAAGTTGTAAAGGAGACTGTGGCATCTTCATCCCTGGAAATAGCCAACCTCTTGGGCACCCTGCTGTAGCTGCCTCTGCTCTGAGAGGATGATCTCTAGAGATGCCCATACAGTGATGATTTATTTCTGCACATATTTTAGAATAAAAATGAGATTAATAAACTGTATTCTAAAGATTGCTGCAGTGTTACACACAGCAAAATAATATGATGAGAGTGGTGCAACATACGTTGCAATGTTTCTCTCCTTTGAAAGTTGGTGTTTGATGTACGGCTGTAAGAAAGAGGTGTTTTTTAAAAAAAGTCAACACACTCTCTCAAATACTTTTCTTGAGTTTTTTAGATCTTTTTTTTCTTAATGCGCTCAAATGCTAAGCACCATTCCAAATTCATGTCAATATATCTATTGACATCATTCTTGCTGTTTTCCTCTTCTTCTATTCTCTGTGGTATCAATCTTGCCAACTGCTCCTGAGATCTTTGGTTATGATCTAGCAAAGCCCTTAAGCACATGCTTAACTTTAAGAATGCAAACAGTCTCTGTGAATTCAGCAGGACATTTCCTTTAACTGCTTTGCTGGGCTGAGGCCAGAGTGCTTAGTGCTCTATATAGAGATTGAAATATAATAATTCACACACAGTTAGTTCGAAAATCACTGCAGAGAGTGAAATAAATTGGAACAGATTTTTCTCAGTCCTTTCACAGAATTCGGCCATGAAACACTACAAAAATTCTACCAGCTCTGAATATAGTTTATAAATGAACAGAATTCAATTCATCAACGTATGCCATGGAAAATATCTGGTTTATACACAAAGTTACTGTCACATGCACGTATTTTCTCTCCCTCTCACTCTCACACATGCACATGCACAAACATTCACATGAGACTTAGGCCTGCCTGGCTCTGTATCTTATGAACTGTGTTCCTCAGCAAATGTCATAATTTAGAGCTTCTTCTAAAGTTCAGAAAATCTGTACAAATTGTAAAAGTTTATGATACTTTAACCTCTTAAGAGACATTTTGGGGGAATCTGTATAGAAGTTTACCAGCACTCTGCAGATAAGCACAAACCAGGCAGAGATGCGAACACGAGACCAGTCTAGCAGGGTCAGGCCAAAGGTCCGAGTTCTTGCAGTACCAGGTGCCCAGATAAGGCACAAGAACAGGGCAAATGTATTGTGGCATTTATACATCCCGAGTTCATTCACTCAGCTTCCAGCAGCTCAAGTGGCTCAAGTCTTCCCAAGCCAGAATGGTATATCGAGATTTACTAGTATGTTAATTTTTTTAATGTTTTAAATTTCATTACTTTATCTTTTCCCATCTTTGTAAGCTTCTGGCACCCACTAAATCCTGTGGCAAGAAGTTTCACAGCTTGCTCCAGTCTGTGAAGGAGTATCACCAAACACTTCTGTTTCTTGTGAACACACTACTTGCTTGTCTCTCATGCAAGAACTAGGGACACCAAATGAAGCAGCAGTTCCTTATTCACCTTCCATGTGCCATTGATGATTTTATATTCTACTGTAACATCTGCCAGCTCTTTTCCTAGCTGAAAAATCCTCCTCCATCTAATCACTCCCCTGTAACATCCTTTGTACAAAGGAAGAGCTGATGTGCTGGAAGAGGCAAGCTGTCTGCTTCAACAAGGTGCTTCCAGGGGAATTGGAACTCCCAGGCTAATGAGACCTGGGCCAAGACATTCTGCTAAGTTGTGATTGCTTAAACTCTTGCATTGAGGTAATGAACACCTCCTTGTGCATTGACTAAAGTCTGCATGCAGCTAGTTGTGAGCTGTAAAATAATGTCATACATGAATGGCAAAAGCAAACCATCCTTTCTTTTTACTGCTGAAATGAGAGAACCATTAAGTGAAAAAAAAATTCTCAGGAATGTTTGTGTGAGGCATTCTGCTGATTCTAAGAACCAGAGTTTGTGTCTCTTTTTGTAACATCAAAGATACAGCAGTGGAAGTTTGAATGCTGGAGAAGAAGTCAGTTTCTTCCTTGACATACTTACTTCAAATTTTCTTTGTGGTTTTTTGCACAGTTTGTGGGTGCACATATATGTATGTCTGTGTGTGTGTTTGTGTGTGTCTTAATTCACTATATACTACTCTAAGGTTTAGGAAGAAGAACTAGACAACAAACTACATGACTAAAAAAAGGCATTATGTAGTTCAGATTAATATTTGAAAACAACAAAATAAATTAACAACCCGCCCTTTCAGCTTTTTTACATCATGCTAAAATTTCTTTTAGCTGAGTGTTGTACTTATTCAAGACTGCAAGATTACTTCCAGCTCTGATAGCTGATATTCACACATGCTTCCAGATGGGTCTTTTCTTCTGATAAAGATAGTTATTGTTAACCTGCTTTGCATTTCTTATAAACCGTGCTTGTTGCTGCATTTGTTCCCACAGCTTTCCTTAAAGTCTGAAAGGCCTAAATCTTATATTCCTGATATAATGCTTTGAGACCATGAGATGTATCACCAAAATGCCTAGAAAAACAGAGGCCAGTGCCCTGTCTTTATTTGCAATATGTGTTACCTTGTGAACCTCAGTTAATCCAGTATTAAAATGGAATTAAATTTTGGCTCCATACATGCCAGCAGCAAAACTCACACCAACATCAAGAAGTTCAGGAATCTACTGACTTCTGCCCTTTCAAGTGTAACAAATCTGTCTGTGCTGATATCTGTAAAATAAGACATGAGCTAGAAACCCAAGGATTCAGTCTCAAAACTTGGTGCTGCTATATGGGAATCTGTAACTCTTACAATGTGTCTCCTAATAGACATTCTTTCTTCTTTTATTTCTGGGCTGCTATTGAGTGTTTCTGGTGTGCCCAAGCAGAGTGAGCACTGGCTGTGCATCCAAATGTACCAGGTACAGTGCGTCTGCACTGGGATGTTAATGAATGTTGGCATCAGGAGACTGGCAAGGGAAGAGCCCCGTAAGAAAAGCCTTTTATTTCAAAAAGTTCTTCTGTGCCCCATGGCTGAGGGACAGGATTTAGTGCGTGTCCAGTGGGTTGCAGAGTTTCTCATCACTGTGCCTGAGGATTTGTGTCCTGTCAAAATTTGTGTCCCGAACTAAAATTTGCACAATGATCTGGAAGTGTCGACTCTCCAAAACATTGGGGGTGAACCTGGTATCTGCTCTCCACTCTCCAACAGCTGGTAAACCAGCTAAATGCATTTAACTGAATGTGAGTCTCTAGGATAAGTCTCTGCTGTTCAACATGAATAACAAAATCTCATCAGCTTTTTTCATAGACTTCACCTTAATTTCCTTAGCTAAAACAAACAGTGTTGTGGCTCTGCTTCCTTTGTGCTATGTAGAAATACAAATACAATCCTCTTGCATTAAGAAGATGTACTACAAATGTTATATACTGAGAGGTAGGACAGAGTGACTCAAAGATAACAATGGGTAGCATGGATACAGTTCCTACTGTATCCTACAGCTCCTAAGACTGCAGACCAGAGCAGACTTGATGTCATTAACTCTCGTTAGCACTTGGAGCTCAGACAATGGCACATTTAAAGTATGTGGGTGGCTTCAGTCCATTTCCTAGTGGGCAAGTGTCCACCTGACAAAAGCACCACTAGCATTGGCAATGTGTGGTGCACTGGCAGCTTACCCAGAGCAACCAACAGACAGGAACCCACAACAGGGACTCTTCCCATGTTTACAGAAGAACATTTCCAAGACAGGTTTGTGATAAACTGATAGGGAAAACAACTGTCCTGCCACTTGGCCTGTACTGCTAAGGTATAGGCATGGCACCATTCCCATTTCCTAGAGACACATTTAATCTTTGACAAGGTAGAGTGTTTGATAGCAGCGTTGTTTACATGTGCATGTGCTGAATTGAGCTGAGGTGTGCTGTGCTGTCAGTGCCATATCACTCACTGAACGGGCTTCTAGGGGCTTCTTCTGGTAGCTTTTACTGCTGAATGGAGAGAAAAATGGACACATTTTAATCATTAAGCCCTATTTTCTTAAAGGTAGCTCTGTCCACAAAGATACTGTCTATGAAATCCTTTAGTCACAAGAAATAAAGTCAATGATTGATTTGTATTCTGCAATGCACCCTCTGGCTAAAACGAAGTTATAAGTACCAAATGGTTGAGACGGGGCTTGTGAAAGGGCAGTTGTGTGAGTGGCAGTAGAAGAAAAATGTTAATAAAGGGCAGTCCATTGAACTGAGGTTAAATACTTTCATACTTCTCAACCAACCCAGAAATGTCCCTGAATTCTCATTAAAAATGCTCTTCATAATCTGATGTTTTACCTTATTAAGGAAGGGGGATCTTGATGATCAAGAAATATCACTTCCTTGAAGAGAAATAAAGGTAACAAGGATATAGCTTAAAAAAATCCTTTATTCTTTTCATTTCCTTTAAGCATTTATCTTGCCTTTTTGTTCATTTGTCTGGACTTTATTTTATTTTTAGAGTTTGGTTGGTTTTTTAAATGAGTGAACTTGAAGAAGTTTGGAGGCTTGTCCCTAATTGTGTGCAACTCTTTCATGCTCCTGAGGCAGAGCCAAGCCAGGAGGGCAGCCAGTATTTCCACTGCCATGCTGGGCACCAGTCCTACCAACAACCCTGCTCAGCCTCCCTCTCCCATCCCAGAGCCCTCTGCAGCACCCTATCAGAGCAAGAAAAATTTAGCCACAAAGAAGTATTTGAGGCTTTGGGGCTTTCGAGGCTGGAAGTCTCAGAGAAAAAAAAAATCTGCCAAGTATATCACACTACAGTCCTTCTTATAGGTTAAAAATGGCAAAAATCCCAGTATACTGGGAAAGGACTTTGCAAAACTTAGTAAATATCTGTAGATGTTGGAGTTGAGATTTGGGTTGTCATTAAGTCTGGCCAATAAAAAGTTAGCTTGCACAGAGTAGAAAGCTTGGGTTTAATCCAGATAATTGTGTGCCTCACTGGTAGGATTTTGGACCTGGTACTCTGGTATATCCTGCAGTTGTGCCAGTTTTCAGCTGTGCCACTCAGTGCAACCTGGGCTTTGGAACGCTTTGAGGATGCCAACACCTCATCTCTAATTTAAGCTCATAGAAAGTCCCAGGGAAGTTTGCTTTGTATTATCCTTGTCAAGGGAAGTGACTGATAAAAATGGTGTGAATTGACAAGCTAAGTCTGGCATAAGGATCCACGTGTGTCAGGGAGAAGCTGTGCAATGGACAGGGGGATGTAGATGAGTGAAGATTCCTCTTCAGTGGCCTGCAGAGCACTGACCTGATATTGCAAGTGGACTGACCACCAAGAAATCATTGCAAGGATGGTGTCTCTCTCCTTAGAAAGGGGTGTCACATCTGTGAAGAGTTTTCTCCTGCATTAGGGAAGAGCATATACCTTGAATTTAAATCATATACATGATAAGCCAACATTTGCTTTAAATTTTATGTTAGCATAAAATAGCATTTTTATAAATGCATGAGCCAACACCAATTTAGTTATAGACGGCATGTTTGAAAGTCAGGGCACATTTGATTCTGGGCTTTTCTTTATGAACAGCTTAACCTTTTTTGTTTAGCAAATGCTAGATTTCAAACAAGTCTGTCTGTATTGACTGAGTAGTATTTTTTCTGCTACAGAAGTGTTTAATCCTGAGAAAACTCAGATCTGAAAACCTCTTCGTTGGCTGAAATGTTCAAAGATTTAACAAATTCAGCAAGTGGGAAAATTAATCTTTGAATAGAAGAAACAATCTGACAAAATAAGCCATAAAAGTAGGTGCCAGGTGTCGTAAGGAAGTTCTTAATGCAGTACTTGCTTAATGTATACTCCAAATGCATCCACTTTTGTTCGAAGATCCAACAAAACATATGAAATTGGGTTACACCAATTCTCTTGATCTATGAATCTTCCACTGTGTCAAAGATAATACACCAAACAAACTTTACATGTAAATGGTGTGATAAAATGATCTACCGTATATATTATCATCCATTAATATTGTTGGGGCTAATGCATTTCATCTGTCATACACTTTGTTTTATATTATCCCCACCTTACTAAAAAAATACCATAAAACCTGCCAGGTTGACAGCCACACAGGTTACCTGCTGGAAAGAGAAAGTCCAAGGACACTGTTTCCCGTCACTGTTTCGCCCACACCTGCAGGTGAAGAAGGAAGCAGTGTGGTCAGGTTGTGAAGAAAGATGTGCTCTGCTCTGAGCATTGCCACTGTCCTCTGGGCATGTCACTTCATTTCTTTATGCCCATCTCCCTCTTCCACTGAGTGTGTTTGTAAATAAGTGGAGCTCCACCTGTTCTCACAGTAACCAGTGTAATGTGCCCCACGCTTGGCAGAAGCCTCCAGGCTCTATAGTAAGCATAGTAAGTGAAAAATAACAATTCATAATAAGATGAGAGACTCTGAGATCATTCTGACCTTGAATTCTCTACTGTCTTTTAACAGGGAGAGGGTGAAATTGGATAGAAACAGCCCCCTCATTTTGTGTAGAGTCACCAATGACCCAGGCTGCATTTGAACCACAGCCCTAGAGGCGAAAGGCTTTGCGTCTCATTGCCAATTCACAGCAAGAACATAACTTGAGCCCACACACTAATGCTAAGCAAGGGCTGAGTGTTACTAATCCTTGTTCACATATCTACACCTATTAAAATCACATGTGTGAAGGTTTGCAGGACTTGTTCTTTTATTGCAATGATTGGGCTTTTCATAACGTGCTCGTAAATCAAATAAAAAAGTGAATTATCTGCAAAAAGGAGAAATAAAAAGACAAATGCAAGAACAATATGTGGCTTTCTTCCTCAGACACACTGTGCTGAATGGCATTGTTTGGCTTAAACTGAAATATTATGTTTTCAGAAGGCTGAGAAGAATGTTTAGACATAGTGATTTAAAAGACTCATTATCACAGGTGCTGCACTTTATTCTCCAATTCATTCTTATTACCAGAAAAGCCACCTCCACAAAGGTTGCCTGGCAGTGTCCCTCCCACTGGAATGCTTGCCCTTCTCCCTGGCTGTATAATGTGTGGAGGGCAGGATTATCCAACTTGCTAACCATCCCTCTTGGCCCATGGGCTCTAGGATGATGAGGAAAATCTACTTGGATAAGATCTTTCAGATTCTGACTTTCAGTGACCCTGCGACAGAACAAGATAGAAAACCGCTGCTTTTTAAAATGCCAGGGAGCTACTTTCAGGTGCTAACAGATTTACTCATTCCTGACAGAATTTATAAGCATTTGTTATAGTTCTTCTTTTTCTTGCTGTAAATTATGGGTACCAGTCCTGAAAATCTTAAATAATTCTCTTGAAAGACCATTTTATCCTCCTGACGTTTGCATCCCCATGGACCAGTCATTTCACAAGGGAGACCAAGTGGAGTGATGGAAGACAAGACTGCTTTAAAAATAAATATTCTCTGATTTTTTCAGCCAATGATGGTAGCCAGAGGCGAGCAATGGAACTTGCTTGGCCAGTGCTTTTGTGAGTACAATCACAGTGCTCATTGGTTGTCTGTTATAACTGTAATTGCTTATGACATAATTTTGAGCCCTTTACTGGTACATGTGCAATCACATGCAATAAATCTCTTAATTGTTGCCTCATACATCATACTGTTTTCCCTGATGCTGATGGGAAGTAATTCCATGTAAATCACATCTGTCTCCAAGTTGAGCAGCCTGAAATGGAAGATACAAAATGCCAAGATTTCTTCTCCTATGCTCTCTGTACCTGTAGTTCCAGTTCTACTTCTTTCACTCCCAAAACTATGCCATTCTTTGATCCATTGCTTTTCCAGCAGAAAATCCTATCATCAATATCTTCACACATCTTATCAGGGATCTCAGTCATTTCTTTTAAAAAGTCATCTGTAAAGTGATCTTTTTTTGGCTATTGCTATAAAAATCACAGCTTCTGAAACCCTGTAGTCTGTGGGGGATGGATGGATGTTCTGGTGGGGAGGTGTCCTGTCATGTCATTCCAGATCCAAGCTATCATTTTCCAATGCTTCTACAGGCAGCCGGGTTCTTTGTTAGAGTGTTTAAGTTTAAAATATATCAACATTTTACTAATGATACTTTGTCACAAAAACAAAGAGTGTATTTTTCATATATTTCAATTATGACTAAGAGATGATCTGTACATGATGAAATCCTCAGAGCTATATAAAGAAGGTGTCCCCAGTAGATTGGGGAGCCCATTGTAATTCTTTATTAATTCACTTTGGTTTCATAAGGAAATAAAGATGCAATTTTCACTATGAACACATGTGATCAAATCAAGTAACCAAATCCAAGTTCTGTCATCAAGAAAAAATTCTGATACTAAAACCAAATAGGACCAGGAAAAGCCTCAGATGTCTTCACTTGCCCTGACTGCCAACACCAGTACCCAACTGATGTCAGGTATCAAAAAATGCAATGTATTTTTTGCATACACCTGTATTTTTCAGCTAAATTCCTGGAAAACCACCCCAGACTCAGTGAGAGCAGGGCCAATTGAGCAGTTTGCTCCTCATGAATCTGTAATGAGCTCTTGGGTGCTGTGTTGCTGAGAGTCTGAATGGGCCTCTCAGTGCATCAGTGAGCCCCCAGTTGATTTTCTGGTTTTAGCAAATACATATTTTCATTTGAAGCCACTGCAAAAATTATTTCATGCTGAAAACAAGCATTCCTGGATCTTATAAACAAACAGTATAAATAAAGACGCCGGGCCTTCAAGTGTGACTTTGTTCTAGACAAACATTAAATGTAGTGCATCACACACATTCACAGTCACTCTCCCCACACTCTTCTTAATTTATACTTTCTTTTATTTGCAGACTTTTAAAAAAGAATTACATAGCATAGCACAATTTGCCATCAAACTGAAAGGAAAAAAAGTAACCCAACACTTCACTCAGAGGTTGGAAATGCTGCAGACAGAAATTGTTAAGTCCTTAACATATCAATCCAGAGTTGTATAATTCACATCCAGAGCTGCTACCAAGTCACGGGGGTGGGGGGGGACTTAATATGTTCCCCAAAGTCCATTATGTTATCCATATCCAGGAAGATATCTGTGCCAGGGCTTTCTTGAATCAAAGCAATGTCCACCATTCTTCAACTGTGAGCCTGCTGAGATTTTTTTTTTTTCAGCTTCTGGCAAATAGATATCTGGCTCTAGTACATGCCAGATTGATGCACTTTGTGACTGATCCCTTAATAATATTCAAGTCTCTTAGCCCCAGAACACAAAAGCTCAGCAACTGCACAGATATCTACCTCTGATATTTTTTGCTGATATACAAAAAAAAATCCTAGTATTTCCCTCTCCCAAAATGCACTTTTCCTCTTGTGCTAGACCTCACAATTTTAAATATGTTGTTTTTGGCTCTCATAAAGGTCTAGCAACAAACAGATTTATTTTTAGTTTTAGCAAATGTGGGGAGAGATTGCAAGTGAAAGCCAGAGAGAAAGAGAGAGGGAGGGAGGGAGGAGAATGTATGCGTGAGTTTTACACTTGGGGGCCACATTACATCTATGCAATATTTTCTAGTACATGTATTCATATTAAGATGCCCTACATGACTTCAGGGCTTCCTCCATCATACACAGTCATTACTCTTAAGCCAAGCCTGTGTGTGGAGCTGTTTTCTAACTCTGATTAAAAATTCCAAGGTATCATTGTTAATGAGATTAACAACCACCTATTGCAAATAAAGCATTTTTTAGAAATCAAGAGCTAAAAGTAAACAGCCCAGTCTGACTTGATTTCTTATATTTTTATTGGTACACCCCTGTGAGACTGAATGGATAGAACTATTTTATGACATTGTGCTGCTGTATAATGCACTTTAGTTACAATATCATGATATATTAATACATATCTACACTTCAGTCTTCAGCATTTTCTTTCATCTGAACAGATGAGATCTAAGCCACTTTTTTTTCAGTCTTTTTTGATTTTTTCAGCCTCTACCAATTTCCAATCAAAAGCGTGGCCCCTTTTGGAATTTCCATACACAGAGATTGCTACATAGCATCTGCAAACCCCTTTTCCTTAACCTTTGATTAGTAAAGGTAGCAGGATTCTGCAGGTCACAGACAGAAAACATTTCCTAAGACCTTACAAGGTAATTAAACTGCAAACCCCTCACCCATTCGACCAGCAATGTCTTCTATTTGCAAAGGTGTCAGCAAAGGGACAGAGAGGATCATTGTCGTCACAAGAACACCCCCATAGACAGAAACTTTACCTGGGACACCAAATTTCCAGCTTCACTGCTAACCTTCAGTCTTCTTGGGCAGTGGAAGCTCTGTCAGTGTGAACAGTGTGCACAGAGATCTGGAGGTTTGAACACTTCTGGTAAATGTGCCTACAGTATTGCTTTACAAGGAGGATTTTGCTGTATTTGCAGTACTATCGAGACTTTTTAAACTGTAATCAGGCTTTACCCCTGTTCTTTGGATGATATAAAAATCACTGCATTCTAGATTATTTTTTTTTTTTGGTACTTGTTTGTCATTTATGAACACGACTTAAAAATTGTAGTCAAAGCAATTTCTTCGCTCCTTGTTTGCATTGCTAGTATAGGTCTTATCTTTCACAGCAGACTACTTTGCCACTGGAGTGCTGAAAAAAAAAAAAGAAGACGGACAACCCATTAAGTGAAGATCAGAAGTTGAACAAATTGGGAAGCTACTTTTCATGGAACTGTTAAAATCCTCCGGGTTTTGTTATTTGCTCTTAAACTATAACCTTGTGAAATACGCAATTGAGATTAAATCATTGTCAAAGTTTCAGCCCCGTGCCCTTCCACCACAATGTGTGAGAGTTCCCCCTGCGCATTCTGAGATAAGTCTGCACTATTTTTGTTAGAATAGTTCATGCATTCAGAGCGACTTGTTCCAGCACAGATAAGGCAAGTGGTGCTTTATGATGTACTAGCTGGTCCTGCTGAAGTGTGTGTTACAACAGGCTGAGTATCACTTCCCTGTCTACACTGCCAATTTGGAGTAAATTGGGAGATCCTATTTAAACTTTTGTAAAAAAAAAAAAAAGAAAAAGAAAAATATTTTATAATCCTCAGGTCAAACTGCTACAAACTCCAAGATGACCTCCTGTACAGAGATTCCCAAATTCTGCATAGGAGAGCATTGGTAAGTCTGTGGGAGGATGGTGGGTCTGAATGTGTTTATTTTCATTTTTTGGGGAATGCAGCTGATGAAAGGAAGATAAAATTAACAGAAAAGATAAAGGCAGTTAGCCATATGTGCATTATTTTCCCTAACAATTCTTCCAGTGACTGTAACTTGCAAGAGACATAACGTGATCTTAGCTGGAAAAGGAAAAGGTCTTGATATTTGAGTGGGAGAAGGGGTTTACAGTGTAATCTCTCTGTGACCATGGCATTAATAACACTTAATTAATAAAAGCATGGAGAGCAGTCTCAGGCAGTCTCCTCTCCATGCACCTTCCTCCATGGGTTCACTGCTCTCTGCCACCCACCCTGCCCTCTCCCTGTGGACCTTTCCTCCAATGGGTGCTAAGTTGGATCCTACTAATAGTTATCAAGTTGTAGGACATAAATATCTCCCAATCTCTTGTCATATTCAGCTGAAGTTAATCTGTGGTTACAAATGCTACAGCATGATGAGGTGAGCCACTTTTCTCCAAGAAGCCAAGATAAAAGAGGCAAGATTGTCAGCCAACAAAACTAGGGAAGGTTAAACTTCATATATCTCTCTGATGAAAAACAAGCAAAATAAATCTTTCAGAAAGTAAAACAAAACAAGGGTGCTCTGTGTTTTTAAGAGAAGCAAATCCAGAAGGATATTGCAGAAACTTTTAAGAGTTCTGGTCAAAGTTATACTAGAATATATTCTATGGAATTAATTTTGGTGCCAGTTCAAGAGACTGTATCCCCAATGTCACAATCTTGGCATTTCCCTTAAAACCACAGTTCCTAGATGTCTGTCTCTCAGAGTCTCTGTGTTTTCATTATTAAAAATTTGAAATGTCTATCCTTTAGGGTATTTATGGTCAAGATTTCAACTAGGGAATGCAAACAGGAATGTACTGTAAACTGCCTTAATACTCCAGATAATAAATTTAAGGCATACAAAGACATTTTCTGTTGTCAGCAAGTAGCTCTTTCCTTCTAGAAAGTAACTTCATTAAAAGTGAATCTCAGCTCGTAGGGATATAAAACTTTTGCGTGTAATCTCTGCCAGTCCTTCAGGCATTGGCTGCAGTCAGTGGAGGAAGCCAGGCACTGTAGCAAGGTGAGTCATTGTACAGTGGAGATGTTTTAGCCAGTTGGGGTAAATCACTCTTTGGGCCTCTCTATTAACTTTGCAGGACACTCTGATGGCCAGCTTAAAGACAGGCGAGACAAAATATTCTCTAATGTGTTACTGTTGCAGATAATGGTCAAATTTGTTTTCACTGTCTTATCCTGCAATAAGCAAAATATAAGCAGAGCCCTGGGCCTGTGGTATCTCACTGCTGCCAAGAAGGAGAACCTGAAGGCGTGAGGACCTGTTCAGTCATGGACCGCAGAATTGCACAAAAAGGACTGAAATCTGCTGGTGATGAAACAGCAATACAAGATGATACTCTTTTGGTTAGAACAAAAGGAAGATGAGTTTGAAAAAGAATCGTGGCACTTTTTCCCCCCCTTTTTTTTTTCCTTGTTTTTTCACCCACAGAGGATAATGAACAACTGCTGGAACCAAATTTGCCTAGAGTGTAAAGGGGATTCTGACGTGAAATCTTTAAAACCAGGTCAGATGTCTTTCTAAATAAAATATTGTAACTCAGCTAGAAATGGCACACTCGTGGCAGGAACCACTTGTTGAAATTCAATGACCTCTGTAATACAGGACCTCAGAGCTGAAGATAATAATAATCTCCTAAAAATCCTACTTTTATTTATCTGTATTAAAGTAGTGCTTAGATTCAAATAATGTCTGCTTACAGAAAAAACCCCAACATATTCATAAAAATTTTGTTGTGTTAAATCAAAACTAACATTGCTCTTTTCTGCTAAACATTGTAAATACACTTAGTAAAAATAGACCGTTATTGCCAAAAGAGCATATAACAACCATTTTCTAATATAAACAACTAACTTTGTGCACAGAAAGAACCTCATGGATTTTGGTAACACATTCATGCACACGACCTCATTGGTGCAACAGGATTTCTGGGCATGTCAAGTACCTGAGGTGCGATAGAAGCTCCCTGCATGTCCTGAGGTGGCTATAGATGGTCATTGATGACAGCACTTATTTGTCCAGATAAGAACATCTTAAGGTGTGATCCTGCAAGCTTTTGATCACCCTCCCAAACAGAGAAGTGGTAGTTCACCACTCTTCAGGTTTTAAATCAGGAGAAAGGAAGGAATTTCATATTCCTACAACATGGTAAACTGCTGCATTACCAGCTTTCCTGTAATTGTCCCATACTGCAACAGTGACTGTTTCAGTTATAAATGATTTTGCTCTAGTGCCACAGGAAAGTATGCAAAATGTGCTATTTTAACTATGTTCTCCACTCCTGCTTGGACACAGATTGCTTTAGGTCAGAGGGACAAAGAGAATGAGTGTGAGGACATGGGTATATTGATAACATTGTGCACAGTTCTCCCCAATCCTCTGTACATAGCCTTCTTCAGTCTGGGCCACCAAAGGAATCTAGAGAGCAGTGTTATTCTGCTTTCTTCTGCATCCTTCTTTGGCAAGATCATTGCCTCAGCTTCCTGCTTTTCAGAAGAAGGCTAAGCTAAGAAGTCTGGCAAGGCAAAGAAAGAAGATGGTGCCTCAGGCGAGCAGTGGTGATGCCAATTCTACCACAATGCCTTGAATGCCAGATTATGTTCTTCCCACGGATGCAGGAGATGTCCTAAGGGTGCTGTTGCCTGAAGAATTACAGTGGTTCTTGTACAACCATGAGTTGTTATAAAAAGGGTGAACGGAGCAGGTGAGTATGATAGATGTGCTGCAGATAAAACAGCAGAAAAAATACACAAAACACACAAAATTATTCTTGTGCATGCAGGACCCACCTTTGTTCTTTCTGGCTTTCAAATCAGAAAAAAAACCAGTCTCCAGTGGAGTTTTACATCTACCAAATGCCTTGGAATCCTAACACGGTGCATTTGAATTGTGCATTTGAGCCTGATGTTGATCGCAGTTTTTATATTTGCCTTTTGATTTCAAATTTCAACCTCGTTTCAGGTCATGGCCAGGAATCTCTGATCTGTAAAAAAGGAGCTAATGGATCCAGAGAGCCAAGGTGGAAGAGCAGAACAGCTCCCTGGCTTCCCTTTTGCAGATCTGTGCTTTCTGAAGGAGAAATTAAGTCAGGGAAGACTGTCTTGAAGAACCAGAACAGAGACGTCCTGAGATCTATTGCCTCTTCTCTTATCAGTCTAGCAGATGGAGGATGTTTGGAACTACTCCTGTAAATTATCCCCCTATACACGCCTCCCAGCTCCCATAGCCGTTGCAGGTCCATCTCTTCTGTTTCATTCCCTAGGGATCCTGCATCAAGTAAGGACGGGGAGCTCAGACACCAGCTCCAGTGGAACTAACTGCAATACTTCAGGCTGCAATAAGTTTCCCAGAAAGGACCCTGTTCCCGAGCGCCTGACAACTGCACCTCTCCAGAGACACTATCTAGAGGCGCCAGCAGTAGACAGAGCCTCTGATGCAATAAATCTTGGGAGCACTCCTGAGACACAGGGAAAGCACTTGATGTTGCTGATATCCTGATTGTTTTGGATAGCTCATTGTCACCTAATTGTACTGTAGGAAGGTCTGTCCATTCCCTCCTGTCTGCTTATTTATGCCCTCAGGCTATGTAAAGGCTGCATGTGCCTGGAACAACAGCCAACCACAAAGTCTCCAGTGCCACTCTTTTGGTATGCGCTAGCTCAGATTCCTTGTTGCAAAACCCCTTCTGTCTGTTGATAAATGGCAGCATATTTTAAAAAGAGAGTGAGACTGCTCTGCTCCTTCAGCAGGGCTCTGTCTATCTTCTTGGCTGACTTGAAACTGCTTGATGTAGTTGGGATTCCTCTGCCAAATGAGCAAGGAAAAAAAGGAGATATACACTTCAAATGATGGAAGAAAAGGAAAGACCAAAACAACCTTTAAAGCAGAATTATTATTCAGAAAATTATTTGCTAGGAAATAGTAAAATACAGTAAATATCTGTATTAAAATAGCCTGGTCAAGCTATTAAAATACTTGCGAGGAGAATTTAAGAAGGATTTTCCTGAGAATCCTTCTACTCAGCTTATGCTTGAATAGATCAGCTATCAGGAACTTGTTCGCACATGCAATGGCAAAATATTGATAACGGCTGCTTCCGTGGAGAAAAAAAAGTAAGTTCCTGTAGTTTTTTGTGAGATAAAATCTGCATTTCAGCCTGCAGTGGCTGTGGGGACAAATGCACTTCTTGTGGATATGTGGCTGCAAACCTGCAGACCTGGCTGGAGTTTGGACTGGGTGTTTAACTTTGGCCTTGCAGGAAACACAGCACTCATTCACTTCCTAGCCTAAATTAAAACTACCTGTCTTAGTCCAAAATGACATCCTCTGGGTTAGCCTCCATTGTCACCCTCACTGACTGCATTATGGTGCTGGCCATAGGCTGCTCTGAAGATCTGAGGTATTTGGGACACTAAAACAAGGGGCAAGAGACAGTGGTACAATGAAGAGCATGAAACATAACTGGACTGATTTGGAGAAAGACTGAAGCACAAAAGAATGCACTGACTTGCCTGTGGCCTGAGGATAGCTCAGCTGGGACATGGTGGGATCACTCCTGTGATTACATGTCTGTGAAGAACAGATACTGCCTCTTTAGGAAAGACAAGCAGAGAAAAGAAAAGAAAAGAAAAGAAAAGAAAAGAAAAGAAAAGAAAAGAAAAGAAAAGAAAAGAAAAGAAAAGAAAAGAAAAGAAAAGAAAAGAAAAGAAAAGAAAAGAAAAGAAAAGAAAAGAAAAGAAAAGAAAAGAAAAGAAAAGAAAAGAAAAGAAAAGAAAAGAAAAGAAAAGAAAAGGGTATACCTTCTATATGAAGGAGCAGCATGAATATATGGAAAGAGGAGATGGGCTGTTAGGAGCTTGTGGGTCAAGATCAGAGGACAAGCCAGTAAGGTAGCACTGTGGTGGATTTGTTAAGATCATCTGATTAGGGTGAAAGAGTCAATCATGTCTTTAAACAATTAGAAGTCTCCAGATAACAGTCCACAGTACTATTGGGAGAATTTAACCTCCCTGACTTCAGCTGTAAGGACAAGACAGTGGCACACAATAGGTTTAGAAAGTCTTTGGAGTTTATTGAGGAAAACTTCTTAACATAGAAGGTGTATGGCTTAAGGGTGGTTGATGGCCTCATGGATCTGCTTCTCACAAACAAGGAAGAATTGGACAGGGATGTGATAATCAACAGCAGGCTTGGCTGTAGTGACTAAAAGGAGCAGTGAATCTGACAGGAGTGAAGAAGACAAACAGTGGAGCACAAACCTGAGGCTTCAGGAAAGGAGACTTCAGCATCCAAGTTAGGACATTACAGTCTGAATAGGTAGAAAACTAGACACATAGAAATCTGTTTGGATAACCAAACTCAAATCACATTGGTAATGGGCTGAATCCCTGGTTATCAGTGGCAGGAGCAGTACTAAAGGGGCCTATCCTAGCACCTCTTCTTTGACATTTGCATTAATTACCTGGAGGAGGTCTCATCACATTTGCAGAAAATGACATCAAATTGGACAGTCCAGGTAACATGCTGTCCAGTGGGACCTAGAGCATCTGGAGGAATGGGCCAATAGGAACATGATGAAATTCAAAAAGAATAAATGCAAAGTCCTAACTCCTAATTTTCCTCACTTCTGTCCTCAGAGGCTTTTGAAACCTGACTGGACAAACCCCTGAACAAATGGGTCTGAATTCAGAGCTAAAACTTGCTTTGAGCAGGAGGCTGGACTGAAGGTGTCTTCTCATCCCTTCCAACATGAGTAGTTCTGCGATTGCTTGGTATGATCAAATAATCCTGCATTGTTAAACTTGATTTTTTTAAGGAGTTACTACCCCTGGGCTGACTATTGCCATCCATCAGCCAGAACTCCTACAGCTGGAATGCAGCTGGCACATGTTCTTGTTCCTAGACCATTGCAAAACTAATCCCTTTTACCTCATATTGCAACAGACTACAAATGCATACGCAGCTAATTACTGTGTGTCAGTTGAAAGGGCAGTCGTTTCTGGCTGAGGGCACGCTCATGGCTTACAGCTTGCTAGGTTTGTTGCCTACTGCCATCTGCCCTCAGCCTTGGTTCACCTACAGACCATCCTCTCTGATGCTCTATTAGTGCTAGCCAAATTATTATTTTAATATCTGTATCACTATATCATCTCTAAACTCTGTTTAGGGGCCAGTATCCCAGCAAAACCACTGAGCAAAAAGAAGGTCCTTGCTCCAAAGCCTTGACTGCCCAAGTGGGTGCCAGAGGCAACAGGTAGAAGAAAGAGGCCAGGGAGCCAGCCAGGCAGTGGTCTGCAATTTCAGCCAGCAACCTCAGTGCTCCAGGTCACAAATGCCATCTTGTATTTCTTAGATAGTTGAACATACTGTGCCTGGCTAGTGCTCGATGTTTGCCTGTGACTATATACATATAGGCACCTACACTCAACTCCTTTCCTGTCAAATCAGGGTGTTTTACAATGGGCTACTGTTTTGGCTGGTTTGGAAAACAGAGATATATGAATAGAAATCTAAGGTGATTAGCTCAAAAGTGTCTATTTATAACTAACCATGGCTAAACTTGCTGGTTCCGCTTATTTGTTTGTGTTTGGAGTATTAGATCCAGTCTGAGGCAATGGCCAGCTACATAGGTGCACATACATCTCTGTTGCACAAATAAATCAAGCTAAAGCAGCCCAGTTCTTGTAGACTGACATTAGGATAAGTATATCTTAAGAAAGTTCTTATTCAGACTTGGCTTCAGGCAATAAAACGTCATAGATGTATAACTCTAGTGAGTGAAATTTCTAGGGAGCAAATTAGGCTAAAAACATCTTCTAGAGACAGCTAGAAAGGAATCAGACAGCACCCGAAAATAAGGCAAGTTATGCAGTAAATGTTTCATTTATTGGATTTCTTCCATTACTATTAGGGTTAAAAGATGTGTTGTCAATAAAAATGGTATATTTATGGAGGGCTCTGTATTTCAGAAGCCTATTTCTTGTCATTCACTCCTATAGTGCTTGATATCACCTCCTGATAAAGTGTGAATAATCCCTGCATGAATGCATATTTCTACCCATTAACGATTTTATTATTTGACAGAATTATCTCTAACAAAAGCAAGAGGTAAAGCTGTGGTTTAGGTGCTAAAAGGGAGGTATGTTCCTACTGAGCCATAGCCATGACTTGGGAAGCAGAGCATGGATTGAGAGACACCAGGCTGTGTTACCAGGTTGAAAAACAATGCACGCAGTTTTCGGTATCTAATTTTCCAGTGTTTCTCGATCAAGTGCAGGCAGAAAGTCCACCCTGTTGCTCAAATAACACATTGTGACCCGGTCAGTATGTGCAAAATCTAAAGCCACAAAGAAATCCAGCAGTAGCACCAAATCTCATTGTTGATATTTTCCCTTTTGATAGCTTTCTTGAATTTTCATGTGTGCTTGTTTCAGTCAATGCAAATGACTGCAGACAGGAGCCACAGTTTCTGTGTTTTCATGCTGTCATCTTGTCTGCCCTAGAAAAAATTTTCCCTCTTTGCTAATTCTGGAAGAGCCAGTAGTGGTAAGACACTGGGCAGATGTGTTTGCTTCAAGTTATTGGAATGTTTTCAATATTGATTTTTTTTTTTTGACATTCAGAGCAGATTTAATGATCCAAGATTATTTGTAAACATACGGACTCCTTTGAGCTGTAGACTCAAATCCCAGCCTGGTCAACCAAAGTCCTTTTATCTTTCCAAAATAAATAATTTGAATTTTACACATTGCAACCTACATTGGGACCTTTTGGAGAAGACCATGAAAACGGATGACTCGCCCCAAATACGTAAACATTAGGCAGGAGATCCAGCTGGCAGTTAGCAGGCCATATTTCTCCAATAGAGACTTGAGCCTCTGGTGAGACATTAAAGATTCCAAAACATTTTTCATAAAACAATAAGCTTCTTTGGCTGCCCCTGGTCAACTCTTCCCTCTTCAGTTCATTGCAATGTGAACTGGCAGGCGAATCTGACATGCTTTCTCACTGCTGCTGTTCATGAGACTGCAGGATGCTTGGGACCAAAATGTTGGGCCAAATTATAAAATAGTGACAACATTGTTGGTAACCAAACCCCATCACTCAGCATTTGGTATATTGTATCAAGTTGTGAGAGTTGCAAAAGCTTGGAGAAAGGCAATTCCACTTCTTCATCTGTGCTAGAGGTCAGCTTTGGCAAGAAAGTCAACATCTCCTGAACTTGGAGCACCTGGCTTTGTCTTGCCAACTGTTATTTAAAATTGGGTATTCAAACAATAAATCAAGTTTTGTGCCATGAATTAGCTTGACTTTTTTTTTTAATATTGTGTTTCTGGCATTGTTAAACACCACTTTTTTTAATCCAAGGTATCACCTGTGAACATACTACTACTCAACAGGTGCTATTGACCCCTGGAGAGCTGTCAATTCCCTGATCATGAAACATAAAGGGCAACGATACAAATCAGATGCATAAACTATCCAAAGAGACTCATACTACTTCAATTAAATTGTGTTGGTTTTTTAGTAATCATTGGTAATTCTTGGACTTCACAATCACACTACCTATAAGCTGCAGTTTGAAAGCAAACCTCTGAAAGTTTGCAATAGGAAGAACTTGATGTTGCCATGAAAACTAGAAAGCAGTTTCCTGACCCTTCACGGGGCTCCTCTGAGTCCGTTGTGGTGGCAAACCTCCAGGTGTGAAAACATGCCCAGGAAACACCTTTCACAGCTCTGGGCCTTCCAGAGCCGTCTTTACAGCCAGGACCATCATGTGGCATTGGGCCAAACAGTGCTGAGCTCCCTTCTACCAACATTTTACTCACATGAGTAACATTACTTGCATGAGTAGTTCAGGTGTGTCATCACCCTCACAAATAGTCTGTCAGTGATGGTACTCACACACATGAGGCTCTACAAAATAAGGCCGTTCTTCTGCAATCAGCTTCAGGCAACAATTGGGTCAGTCTTGCACATCAACTTTTGATGATGCTTACTAAATAGTTAGCGACTACACCAGGACTGAAGCCAAAGCATGCTTGTTTAAGAAAAAATCCATAGCAGATTGTAAAAAGATCTTTGAAAAACAAAACAAAACCGTGCAACTGTTTTTGTTCATTTGGATCAAATTATAACACATGGCCCTGCAAAGTAAATAGGAGTCTGTCACATTTGTATTTCTAATCTCGTATTGTTCTGGGATATAAAGGCATTTTAAATATCAAAAAGCAAACAAAAATGAAAAATATTTGTTAAGGTGTCACTCTGCAAGGCACTAGTTTCCAAAGACAGTAAGTACATAATCAGGGGCAAATGGGGAGTGTGCATGTCCACAGACAGTTATTTAGTAAAATCTCTGAAAGTAAAAAGAAAGTTAGGCTAAAGACCAGTGGAAAAAGAAACTGTTCAATGCATTTGTACATGGAGTTAACAGTGAAGTATTTCATTAGTCATGTTTTTACTTGGTGTCTTAAAATAATCCCTTTTCTGTCTCCATATTCCCACTTAGACATTGTTCACAGACTTATTTATTTATGAAGTCTGAAGGTTAGTCCCTACCTGCTGAGACTAATTAGCCCTGTTCTTTGTGTCCTATGCAATCCTGTCTGATTAAATGTACACATTTGTTTTACTTCTTTTCATGCTTCCTTTCACTCCACTTCTGCTTTACTGATTAATATTAAAGTTGTAAGTTGCAGTGATTTTTTTATTTCTATTTTGTCTGCATCTTTCCCTTTAGTATGCAAATTTCTATGTGAACTTTTTAATGCCTGAGAATTCATGTTAGCCTTGTCGATCTCTGTATTATTATTTTTATTATTCTTTTTACAGAAAGCAGTTTAGCTGAAACCCCCAAACTCCCTAAATATTGCATGACAAATTGGCTTTGTTTTGGAAACCCTATGTGCTGAATGACCCTTAGCATGAGCAGCAGGTTAGATTTCTGGAGGAATGTTTGGATTATTTAGTACAGCCTGTCCCTTGCTTTCAAACACCATTTCCATTAGGCAATTTACTAATTCCCATTGAAATTACTGTCCTCCCCCCCACCCCCCCGCTTTTGTTCCTTGCCCATGTTAAAGTTTCCAATTGACTCGTCCATTGTTACAATTTGTCACTGCTGGAAGATCAATTTGTTTCCCCCTTCCCCCTCGCCACATTAGATTCGGGGAACAGATGCCATTTCTTGCATCCGCATGACTCTGCTCCCCATTTTGCTGCCGAGCAGGGAGAGCCCCGGCCGGCGATCCCCCAGCCCGGAGCGGACCGGGCAGCCCCCGCCCGGACCCCGGACCACCCCGGGACCGCCCGCTTTCACTTTGATTCCCCCCAGCAGTGCGATGTTTACGCCACCACAACTTTTCACTTCTGAAGTCTGGGAGTCCTTGATTCTCCGTCCTGCCATGCTAATTAACTTCTTAGCAGTCACATTCTTTTTCTTTTTTTTTTTTTTTTTTTTTTTTTACATCAAGGACCAGAAAACATCATGCCTTACTATAAGATAATTTGGAAATATCTGATCTTCAGCGAGTGATCTCGCACATTTTCATCCTGCGTGTTATAACCATAATAAATGCAAGGAGCAAGTGCTGCTGGAAAAAAAAAAAAAAAAAGGCTTTTACTATATTCTAGTGTTTATTATGATTGGAGTTTCTTACCTCCAACGAGTGGCATGTAAAATGTTAACGGTTTAAAAAAACCACCCACCCTGCCGTCACACGTACCCAAATAATAAGGGCACACACACATCCTTCAGGACAACCCGGGCTCGGGGGGCGGGTGATATGTTTATTAATGCCCAGAATGTGAAAGTTGGCGCTCCCGGCGCGCGGAGACAGGGACACCNGGGGAGCCCCCGCCCCCTCCTGCATCTCATTAAGTGCCTGGTGTGTTTCTCGCTCCCTGTCAATAATCCCGGATCCCAGACTTCTCCGTTCCTCCGGATTTCGATCCCCCTTTTTCTATCTGTCAATCAGCGCCGCCTTTGAACTGAAAAGCTCTCAGTCCAACTTCAACTCACTCAAACCCGAGCGGCACAGGCTCCCCATATCCGCGGCGACTGCCCCCCCGTCACAGCTGACTTCTGGGCTTGGTTTGTTGCATTATTTTTTTTTTTTACCC
>WEIV01022023.1:150214-194529 GCA_013390005.1 Calyptomena viridis
CCCCCCTCTCTCTCCTCTCCCATCCCCTCTCCCCTTCGCTGGGGAGGGGGGCGATTATTTTCTCCCAGCCGAGCCTGCAATCCGCTCCTCCAAACTCCTCGTTTTCCATGGTGATCCGTCGCCTCCTGCCCTCCTCCGTGGCGGCTGGGCCGGCTCCCCCTCCCCTTTCCTCCCCCTTAACCCTCTCCTGCCCTCGCCCGCCCCGGCCTGCGGGAGCGGCGATTTCATTGTGCCCCTTCGGGCCGCGGGTGCCGCGAGTTGTGCCGGGCTCAGCCCGGTCCGGCCGCCCCGATNCACTGGCGGGGGGGTGCGTGTGCCTGCAGCTAGAGCGAGGTTTAGCCCAGATAGCAGGGAACTTTGGGGTCTGCTGGTGCGTTTGCAGTCCCAGTTGTTTTCGCGCTCGTAGTGTCACCCACGGTGTGCTCTGCTCTGACATCAGATTTCTTAAGTGTTACCTTTTCTTTCCTTTTCAAGGAGCTTTAAAAAAATTTTCATTTTAAACGGTCAAATCCAGTGGGACTTCCAAACACCACTTCTAACTACCGATGGCTTTAGCATTGCTGTTTTGTTTCTTCTGGGTGTTTCTGAATCTGAAGCGTTCCCACCATCACCATGCGTGTTTATACACTTTTTTTTTCCTTGTGGTAACACGAGATAGCGATTTACAATAATAGATCTACTGTTGGGTAGATGTTGAAGCTCTGCTGATGACTGAGGGCTTGGACAACTTCAGTGTATCAGATCTACAAGTGTTTTAAAGCATTAAAATATTAAACATCGGGTCAGTTTTGTTTTCACTTAGTAAAACGTCAGTAGACACAGATTAGTAAATGCAGAGTGACAGGGAGGTTGTGAGGAAGGTTTTCTGACTTTGCATATATTTAGGGCTGTGGTAGGGTTTTATTTTGGAAGCTTATGAGGCTCTTTTTGCGAGGAGGTGATTTCTGGGACAGTAGCAGAGGAGTGACTGCAGTTTGCAATTGTAATGATGGGGAGGGGAATTCAAGGGCTGAATGCATTATATTTTTTCTTTTGAATACGGTCACCCACATGTATATGGATGATGTTGATAAATTCCAAATTCCATAAGTACCAGAATCCAGATGGCAAAACAATCTTTGTTACAGATCACTTTGTTAGCAGTTGTGAAGCTTTGTATTCCCTGCTTTTTACCTTCCATGCATTCCACTGTTCCAAGTGTGGACTAATAGGAAGCATACCTCTGCTGCCTTTTTCTTAAAGCATTTTTCTTACGACAGCTTCAGTTCTTTTTTTCCCTCATTACCTTTATTACAGATCCTTTTCCTCTTAGCATGTGGAGGTAGGATCCTTCAGCAGTTAGCTCTCCTGGAGTATTCTTCCTATCCTTGCTCCCCCACAGTTAAAAAAGGCCTCCATAGGAATGTTGGGTTTGTGTGAATTAAAGGTGCCACACAAAAGCTTACAGGTTGGTTTATTGTTGGTATAGCAGGTGGCCTGCTTGTGTTATCAGATGAATTCTGAAAGGATATTTCCACACTCAATAGGCAGTTTTCTTATTTCCACATGCAGACTCCAGCAACCTTCTCCTATCTTCTTAACCTTATTCTTTCACATTCCATATGCTTGTTTGTTTCCCTGCCACTTAATTATAGCCAGGAAAAATTAAAGTTGTTTATTTAGGCCTGAGAGCAGAATATTATAAAGATTCAGCGGGATAGCTGTTGTCTGTCACACACTATTTTTAGGTGGATTCTAGTTCTCTGCTGTACCAGCTTTCTATTCCAGATGAACTAGATCTTTCTCTCTCCTGTTTGCTTTTATTTTATTTTTAAATACAGGTTGGAAAGGTATAGATGATTCTGCATAATTACAAATTTTATTTTTATTTATGTAGTTTTTTCTGGAGCCATATTTGTTGAGTGTCAGAGCATGCAAGGTAAAGAGGTGATGCAGATATGTAGCAAAATTGTTTTTCTTTTCCTTTTGCTGTTGAAGAATCTTAAAAGTCAGTGGGTGTGGTTTTTTTGTTGTGTTTTTTTTCCTGGATTTTTGTTCTTTTTGTTTTATTTGGGGGTGTAGCGGGATTATTGTTTTGTAAATGTACCTGTAATTGTTTGTTGAAGAGCAAACTTGTGGGCAGCAATTTTTCCTTTACTGCTTCAGGAATGTGAAGAATTATGAAGTATCATGAAATCTGGTTATGATGAATAATCTGTTATCTGAAGGATAATGCTTTAAATACTGCAAAATCTTTATCAAGCTTGATAGGAATAATTTTATTTTTAACAGTCAAAGATTTTTCGCGTGTTAATCTTGCTATTGATAGAATACTGTGGCTTGCTTGTAAGAATAGATGTGTATTAAGTAGAGGTCTAGTCAAATAGTAATGAAGTGACGCATCTGAGAGCGCCAGTTCCATCCCTGCACTTGCATAGGGACTGGAGTAGCTGCCTGTTAGGGATAATAAAGGAGACTGTTTTCAGAGCTGGAAAATGAATGAGTGGTGTACTTAATTTTTAGCCTAAACTTGGAGCTTGGTTAATGCTTTTGGTGAGCAAATACACGCATTGTGATTTGAGAAAACCCTGCTGGCACATGCTCTTATTTTTATTAGTGCTGTTGCATCTTCCTTTCCCCTAAATTGTTGCTGTTTGAGTGAGACTGTAGGGGTAGGCTTGTATTTGAAGTTTGGGAGTTGGGAATAGCTGTGGTGGAGAGCAGCCCCTTCACCTTGATTTTTATGTTTAGGAACAAACATTTTTCTTTATTTGGCTTGAAAAATTGATGTTTTCCTTTATCGAACAACGTAATCCTTCCTAACACAAAAGCTATAGAGCCTGGGGTGTGAAGGGTTAATGGTGGTCCTTTTTTTTTTTCCCTCCCTCCAATTGTTTTGACAACACTTTTCAAAGTGTGACATTCCAAGCCCTTGCAATACAATGTAATATTACTGTAATTACACAGGTCATTACATTTTAAATAGAGAACAATAAAATGCTTATCGCCCTGAAAAAGAACAGGTGTTCTTGCCCTTCTTTGGTATTTATGCTAATTGTTTTTCATCTCCTTCAGAAATATTTATGGCTGGAGTGTTAAGGTTTCTGTCTCGATGTGACAATATTAATTCTTTACTAATCTTTATGGTTAAGGTTTAATGTCTGCAGTATGGATTATAGTATTAACGTCCACCAACTAGTTTAATAATGTAGATACAACTTAATATGTCAGCACTTTGGTACTTTATGGTACAGAGCTATTCAGTGGAGAGTGAATTATTCGCTTTGTTTAAAAAAAAAAGAAAAGAAAGTGGACATGCTTTTAATAAAGTTTCTGCACTTGTGTAAAAACAAGCTGTTAAATAAGAACTGACGATCCCTGGTGTGAATCAAATGGAACCTTCATAAAAAAACTTTTCTCGTGCTTAATTAGTTAGATTGCTGAATCACTCCGCTATAGCATTGGCATACCTGCTATACAGTGGCAAACAGACTGTGTTTGTTAACTTATTTTCAGTAAAGAAGCTGATTTATTTTTAATTCTACTTTTTTTTTACTCTCTCTTTTTTTCTTTTTTATTTTTTTTTTCCCCTTGATAAGATTTCATTCTGGAGCAAATGTTGCAATGCTTACTCCATCAGTTTCTCTTCAGGGGGCTATGAAAATTAGTTAGAAAAAGTTTCATGTTTCTGAGACCTAGCAAAACAATATAATGCAGTACTGTTAGTTGAGTGTACAGTATAATTGTAGGACTGCACTTCATTAAAAATAATATTTGCTTTGGAAATCGAACAATTTTAATAGGTGCAGCAGTGGCTGATCTGTACTTAAAAAAAATACAGTAGATGCCTTTCCAGGTTTTTTGAATGCACTCATACAAGGACTGAGGATGTTGAGTGGGGTGCTGTGGTTTATTTTTTCCCTTCTTCCCCTTCGTTTTTTGTTCAAATATGTGCTGATTTGTCAGCTGAGGGGGGGGGAAAGGAGCATGTTGCAGCTTTCACTGGCGCTTGTAAACCAGAATGTAGGTAAAAATGTTTTAAATTTGTCGAGACTTTCATGACTGGGCCCCAAAATCAGATAAAAAATGTGGTGTAGAGAAAAAGGACAGCTGCAGATTTTTTGTGTGGACGTGTGTTTCTGTACCATGACTAAAAACTCTGAGGACCTTTTCCCAGCTGTCTGGGAGTTATGTGGAAGTTGGATTATTGGCAGTTAAGCATGAGACAACCTGGATTTAGCAAATGCTCTCCTACACAGGAAGCAGATGACATTATCCTGGGGGAAGGGAGGAGATCCTTCTCCAGGCACAGCCTGAGGGGAGACGCCTGCTCCCCCCAGCCTCAGAGCAGCCAAAAATGAGGACTGGCGATAGGCACATATAAATATAACAGCGGTGAGGTTGTCAGTTTGGGTTTTTTTCAGGTCTCTTTTGGTGAAATCAGACACTTGCGTTGCACATTGGGGCTCTTGTGAGAAGTTTTGCTTTGAAGGGAGTTGTGAGGTTTGGGGGGAAGTTTAAAGCTGTGTTCCCTGGGCGTTCCCTCAGTCCCATGTCCTGAAAAATATGTAAGTAAGCCTTAAAACTTTGACTTCTAATTGGGCACATTTGTGAAGGAAATGGTTAATTTTACAACCAAAGGCAAACTTGCACCTCGACAGGTCTGCTGAAAGAAATGTGCCACAGTCGTTTGCTGGCAAGCACTGCAGGGTCATAAATCCACGGGGTTTATTTACAGCCTATAACACTTATGAATGTTAAGATATTTGACGCCACGCTGGCCTTATAATATCCAAGGTCCACAGACACTGGCAGTGGGTCAAATTTCTTTCACTAATTATAAGCAATGAGAGATGAAGTGTGGTGCTGGGGGTGTGTGGGGGAGATATGGAAATCCTTTCTCTCCCCACCTAAAAGCGAAGAATATTTCTGCTCCTCCTCCCAACTGCTGGTTTATGTTTGTGCCTTTTTTTTTTTTTTTTGTAAGTAGGCTCTGAAGTTTATAATTAACGCTTGCAGTGCTGTAGAGGCTGGGCAGTGGGTGAGCAGCCAGGCTGAAGGAGGGAAGTTTTTAGCACAGCTCGTGTCCTTTGCAGAGGTCTCGGCAGTATTGTGCAGTATTTCCTAGATACCGACACAAGCAAACATTTAAAGACAGATGACACCTGGAAATGTCCTTTAACTTGCTCATGTACTGCTGAGCTGGGGAGGAAAACAAAAATTGCATCAGATTTTATGCGAAAGGTGGATGCCTAGAAATAAGTATATTAGGCTGGTAAAACAGGGCCTCTTAAAAAGCAGCAAAACCCCACGTTAAGGAAAAACATGCCTTGAATGAATGAAGATGTTGAGGTTAGAGGCAGTTTTTAGGGAAGAAGCCCTGTGTCCTGCTGGAAGGGACAATGTGAGATAGATGTGTGTAGCTCAGCTTGGAGGGGAGTAGGGGGGACGTGTCAGAGGGTGGTGTTTTGGGAGGGGTTAACTGGGGGGAGGCACACTGAGAGCCAGGGGGCCACTGGAGAGTAATTGGAGGACAAAGGAGGGATATCGGAGCATGAGGAGAAATTGTAGAAACTTGGGGGGGCATGGTTGGTGGAAAACACCAGTATTTGAAGGGATGGTTGGAAGGGAAGCTTTGGATCTGGGGATTGACTCTTAAGTGTCAGGAAAGTCTGGGGTCTGAGAAGAAGCAGTGCTTGTTCAGTAAAGCTTGTTGTTCACTGCTCACTCCCTATTACACATGCTTTGCTAGAGTGGATAGCCAGATTTGAAGTGCTGATGTCTGTGCTGGGGAGATGTGTGTTTTAACAAGATAATGTGATTACTCAAATGTGCCTAGGTACTACTTTTAGCTTTAATTTCTCCAGCAGTTGATTTCAGGTTCCCTGTAGGTTACTATTGTGCTTGGAGACTAATTTAGGAAAAAAGCAGGGTTATGTGTGTGGTGGAAAGCTGCACTGCTTTGCCCATATGTTTTTCTTCTACGAGCCATGTAAAGCCTGACTTTTTTTAAAAAAAAAAAGAGGGGGCTGTCAATTCAGCTCTTCCACAAATAGCTGTACAGTTTTGTTGAAGGTTTTATGCATTTCCCTAATCAATGGAGCGCTGTGACTTATTAGTCCCCAGGGACAGATCCGAATCCCCCAGCACTGCGCTGCAAAGCTGGTGTGGTATTGTACCTTTTTAACAGGTTATCAACAAGGATATTCCTTCTGTTCCCAAGATGCTTCCTACCCCCTCCGGCATCTCTCCCCTCTGATTCTTTCCAGCAAAATCTGTTCAGTCTCACGCCTTTGTTTTAGGTCAGCTAAACCCTCGACCCTTATTCTTTGTGGGGTCACGCTCAGGCAACTGGGCAGTGCTGAATGAGTTAAGTCGCTGGCTGAAGTTTGGCTTCATGCAACTAAATTTGAGGCCTGGTAGGCATTAGCAGGGCACAGCACATTTACAGAGCTTAATTAGTACGCGCTGTAATTGTTCATGGTCTGCCAGAAGGAGTAATGTTCAGGAAAAGTGGAGTCGTTCTTCTGCAGTCTTCAGTTTTAAAACGATAAATCACTTGCATATTTGTGCAGTGATTCAAATGGAGCTGAGACCTCTCCATCTCAACATGTGGTAAATTGTAAAGTCAATGAATTGCAGATGTAGGGTACAGCAGATTCTCTAAGAAAATGTGGAATGAATGGGAACGGGAGATGCTGTAAATGCGTACTGAGAAGATAACTGAATTTCTGTTTGCTGTGCCAATTGTGATAAACTAAAGATATTAGCAATTTTGTTCTAAATGTGTTTATTTCAAATTTCTTTAAATATAGGAATACTATGTTACTTCACTTGGTTTTTTATTGATGCTCCAGAATAATGGGTTTCATATGGAAATGCGTGTGATAGCCATATTAATATATATTAATTCATCATGAGTAACATTGTAGCTGTTACTGGAGGAGTTTATAATGGTGGGACACTTTAAAATGTGGCTGCAGCAACTTGCAAGAAATATTGTAGTAGAGGATGCCTTTGTATCCTAGTCGAGGGAGGTACTGGGAATGTTACATATCTCACCCTAGCATTTTGTAGCGGCCCAAAATTCCTTCCAACTTCAGAGAGACTTTTTGGGTGCATTAATCCGACAGCCTAGAGCCTATTTTAAAAAAGCAAAACACAAACAAAACTGTGCTATACAGATTGACATTGTAAATGCCGCGTATTGTTGGTTTGGTTTTTTTTTTTTTGCATGCGGAGAATGTGTGTCACTCTTACTGCTGTGAAATCTTGTCTTCCTTGGGTTTGGTCCAAGATCCATTGAAGTCAGTGGTGGAAAAAAGGCTTCTATTAATAACGAAGGGCTTTGCATCAGGCCCCGTGTATCTTGAACCAATGGCCAAGTTCTTCAAAAGTGGATAAAGGTATTAAGAAAGCCAAACTCAACTAAATGTGATGTTGATATATTGCTTCTTCACAGTCCTTCACTCTTGTGGGGGGAAAAAAGTTGTTTTCAATGCAACATTCTTGAATGAGCTCCTGCTTCTGCAGTATCTGAGTTTCCCACACAAGTGTGGAGCACCCTGGCAGGGTCAGGGTTTGGTCCCAGGCTGTGTTGCATGTCAATACTGCTTTTCTAATATGAATAGGTGGATTTGTATGGAAGTTGTAAAAGTTAATGATTGTTCTCTGACTCATAAGCTGCTGGCTTATGCAAAGAAGCAAAGAAGAAATGATGACAGGGAAATGATAGAAATTATAGGAGCCAAGTAGGCTTTGAGTGGAGAATGGATTTGTGTTGTTTGGAATGATTTCACTGCTTGCTGAAGGAAGCGTTAGGAGAGAGAAGGTGGGAGGGCAGTTTCTTTTTGGGATCAGATGTTTGGGTACTAAACTCCTGCAGGTATTCAACCTGCAGGGGAGTGAGACTGAATTCAGGAGGGACTCTGGCCAGTGTTAAAGGACCCATAACCATTTTGTTAGTTGTACTGACACAGTTAGTCCTGCTTAACTGTTCTCCCCTCAGCAGAACGGGTTTTAATGCCCTAGGCTCTGTGGGAAATATGATTGGATGCCTAATGGCTACCAAGTATGAATGAAATGTGCTTGGCCAGTATCTGTCTCACAGCTTTGTATGTCTTTCCAGAGTATCTGTGGCATGAAAGATGCCGTATACAACAAAACCATGCTCTGCTTCTTAGTTCACTAGTGGTGGTGGTGCAGACACCGAAAAGAAGCTGTGGGAAGTAATAGAAAATGTCAAACTGAAAATACTGCAAAGGAACTTTCTGGGGAATATGGAGATAGGAGATATGGACGTTGATACAAAACAGAGTGTCCTATTTTAAGAAAGGGAAAAATAGAGCAAGGAGAGGTGATGGTGTACCTCTGAGCACATCCAAATTCCCACAGCAGTCAGTGACTCCTTAAATAATGATCTGGAAAAGTCTGAGGCTTCTATTCTGGAGACAAGCCTCTACATTGATTTCTGTTTTCAAGTGATACAAATATTCAATGAAGATTCTCTTGGAACTGCTTTAAACCCCAGCCTTAATAATTTTAACTTGGTTAAACAAGTGAACTGGTTTGGGAGCATACACAGTAAGAGGTTTGCATTGGTTTAATTAGATTTAAGAGATTTATAAAACCAGGACCATTACTCTGACATAGGCAAGGTCTGGAAGTCAGTGTATAGAAGCTGCATTGAGCTACACCCAGGCTGAACAGACTGCTATTGAAACTGCTCTGTTATAAATGTTTGCCAATATTAAAGAATCCAGGGGAAGGTATGACCTTGAGTGAACACATCAGAAGAATAAGATGGCAATCAGTGTTTCTACCTTTGTTTTCTCTGGGACATTGACAAGAAGGTTTTCTCCCTTTGAAAGGAGTTACAGATTATAGTTGTCTATCTGGAAGTCAGGTTCCTCGAGGTTTTTATTATTATTAACCAAATGTCTCAGTTTACTTCAATCCTTTTTACATTCTCCTACGGGATTTTTCTTATTTCTTAAATTACACCATAAAATTTAGCTTAAAACATGTCTGTGTCAATTTAAAAAAAAAAAAAGGTACTTAGAGGAGCTAGTCACAAACATAACTACTGCATTGGTCACAAAACTGCTGTGTAAAGAATATCCACAGAGCTTATTTTATCTGGATAGGAGCTAAATATCTTTGCAATCCCCAGGGTTATTAAAGGCCAAATGCCTGGTATATGTAGTTAGTTTATTTTCCATTGAATTCTGTTGCTCAACTGCAGTGCTTGAAAGTATTTTGGTTTTAATTTCATAAATGTGAAATTAAATTTTATAAATATGAAATGAAAAAGTGAAAACTGGAACCTGGGTGTCACTAGGTGTTAGTAAATGGAAACTGCTGTGTTGCTGTGCTGCTGGTGTATCTGAACATGAGTATCACACTGGTTATGTGGGCACATCTGTGTACATGCATGTGATGTATATTGTTTGTGAACGTATACTTGGTTATCAGGTGTCTATTCAATTTTAATTGACAATATGAGATTCCTGTGGTTGCTCTGTGCACAGATTGCCTTGGGGCTCTGCAGGGTTTGTGGGAAGAAAAGCCTTGACAAGTTTCCATTAAGCCCTGAATCAGGCAATTGGAAAAGAGGAGAATGAAAGGAGCTGAAAAGAGGGACAACTTGTTAGTGTTGCATTCTGCGTTTGCAACGAGAAACCTCTTTTAGACAAGAGTGGTTCTCAGGCCAAGAATTTCAAACTCGCAGAGAAACCTGTCCAGAACACAAAAGTTGTTTGAACGGGGTGCAGAATTGTCACAGTAATTAGAGCAATCTCCGTTTACTGAGTGGCAGCCTTTATAAAGGACAGGGGATAAAGGGTTCAAATTCATCTTTCTCTCTCTGATTCACTTCTGATGAACTGCCTCTGTGTATATATGTGTATATGAAGGAGTGTGTGTGTGGCCACATTTTCAGCTACTCATCATTTGATTGCCCTTGTTTTAAAAGAAGGACTTGGGTTTCTTCTTCTGCTTCCAATGACATTTTCAGGCATTTTGCTTTTATTGACTAATTTTTTTATTGGTGCTATCATTTGATTTACTAAAATAAGAGGATGCTTTGGGGAATGCACTTGTGCTCTGCGAGGGAGGAGACCCCAAATATTTCTCAGTTAGTTTCTGCTCTTACTCAGTCCTGCATCTTTGACTCTTAGGAGCAGTTCAGTTATTTTTAAAAGGATTACTTGTGGAAGCGAGAAAAGTGAATGAATGAGGCCTGGACCCTTAAACTTTATCCTCTTGGCACTGCAAGGTCTGTCCAGAACCACTGATCAGCTGGAATTTAGCCATTACTTTTACTAGCAGAAGGATCAGGCCCATGGATTACATGAGACTGAATCTTGTGAACAAGCCAAATAAAACTGTAAAAATCTAAGTTGTTGTATGTGATGCAGGAGTGTCTGGAGAACTTGGTCTGGGCTACTTTTGGTCAGACACTGCACAGAGAAAATTGGGAGTGAATCAGTGAGCAAGCAGTGCGGGTGTTCTTGCCTGGGGAAGAAAATGTGACTGAATTTCCTGTATGCCTTCTAAAGAAAAATACTAAGCACTTTGAGTTTCTTAAGTAATCATCCTGGGTGTAATGTTAGTAATTTTGATTCCATTTAAATAGCTGTTTAGGTTTGGTGATTGCCCTTTATTGTTCTCCCCCAAATAATGTAGGATCTCTGCTTTGTAAAAGCTTGGAGGTAATGACCTTGGCTAATTTACTTAATCATTTAGTCAGTGTTGTTTCTCCCCTTCATTCACCATTACTTCTGAATGCACACAGAGAGAGAGGAGCCATTTAGGCTGATGTCTTCACCATATCTTGTGTTTCTCTGTATCACATTGCCTTGAAGACCCGTGGCTTGGCTGGTGAGGTGTTGTGTTGGGACCCTGTGTTATATGTCTGATTCATCTTCCCCTTTTCTCTTCTGGAGACTTGGGGTCAGCCAGCATCTGCACTGAATTCCTAAGATATGGACCAGAGGATACAGGAAGGTCTTGCTGCTGATTACGGATATATTGTTAAAGCAAATAAATAGTCGTGGCTGTGAAAATTGTAGCTCAGAGGTCATGTGTGGTTTTTGTATGTTTTTTTTTCCTCTATCTCCACCCCCATCAACTATTTTCTGCTTAATGATGATGATGAAAAATTTGGCTAAATCATTCCATGTTTTGGCAAAAATCAGATTTTTTTTTTTTTCACAGGTTTGTTCTCTAGCATGAAAAAGCTGGGGAAAAAATACTTGCCTTGGAGTTTGCATTGATTGATGTTCAGCAAAGCACACTTCTGTGTGCTCCTCGGAGCACATGCTGCCCTAGTTCAGTTGCCTTGTCTGTGAGTGTGAACATGGAAAAGTTGTCTTGTAGGCACAAGGAGGAGTTGGGAGTAATGCTGAAGTGCTTGTGCGGTGTTGGAGCCTGGAGTGGGGTTTTGTGTGTTGGACAGTGTCATGTTCGGGTTGAACAGTGTCTCCATTTTCAGATTATGCTGTTTTGTCTCAACCATTGATGTTTTGCAGACCGGTTGTGATGTCTGCCATCCTGAAAGAGTACCCACTGTGGTACTAATTGTACCAGGACTAGTTGTTGATGAGAAGGTACTTGTTGCAGATGATGGACCTCTCTTGAAGTGGCTTTCTCAGTCTTATTTGTTGTGCATTATTTTCTCAGCTGGTAATTAGTTTCTTGCTAATTTGTCAGTAACTGGCATCTCTTCAGTATTGAGTGCTCTGTAGTAATTCTGCATCACTGAGGAGTAATTGCTGGCCCTGTAAAGTCACTGATCTCAATTTGCCAGCTGGATAACCTTTCCTGTTAGACTGTTAGGACCAAGTTATCCATCACCACAAAGCCTAACTACGTCTACAGTCCATGTCCTGGCTGTGGCCTGATCCATGGAGAAGAAGGGCTGGAGGAAGCTGGTTTGAAGTCACAGTTGCAAGCCAGAGCTCATGACAGCAACAGAAAGCTTTTATTTGATTTTACAGCTATGTAAGATCTAACTCAGCCTGGAAAAGCAGGTGTTGAGTTTAGTTGAGGTGCAGTGCAGAACAGCCAATGTCCTCTTCTCATTTCCTCAATCCTGCTTTTCTGCCTGGCCCCATTTTGCTTTTTGCCTCCTGTTGCAGTTGTTTCTTAATGCAAAAGTGGTTTTGAGGTGCTTCCCTTCCTGGGAGCTGGTGGTGCAAACACAGCCCCAGTCCTGCACACGCTCTGGGCTTGCCTCCATATCAACCCTCTGAAGAGTTGTCCTCATCCCACCTGGGTCTATGCTTTTGGGCTTGTAGGATTGTGGTCTAAATTGTGATCCTGTGAGGAAGCTTATTAAGTTCATTTTTGGAAACAAAATACTTGGTGAAACAGGAAGGAGGCTAATGTGAATACTGGAAAGATGGTGTAAGTGAGGAGCCGGTTTTTCATTTACTTTGTCTGCTATTGCTCTGGTTTATGGAGCTAAGTAGAAAACGGTCAGTTTTTGGAAAGTTCGTGAGTTGCCCCTCAGCATTTACACACACCTAAATACCTTTTAATTTTTTTTTCCCTGTTCCTGGAATGTGTTAGCTACTGCCACAAGAAGTGAACTGAATTATCACTTTTTTTTTTTCTTCCTCTGCTGTTGGAATTGTTTGTTAAATTCCAATTCTGGGGCTTGTTCAACACCTGTACAAACCCACAGCCATTGTTAAGGGAATAATTTGAGGACAATGGGGTTAACACAGGTGTACACAAGTACAGAATTTGGATTGCAAAGTCTTTTTATTACTCTGTGCATAAGAAAGAGAAACAGATTTGTCTTAATTTTATAATCCTAGATAAAATTTGTAGGACAAGGATTTGGAGGATGGGTAAATGGGAAGGGGAAGAAATTTCTGAACATGTTCAGACATGGCACTGAACACATATGAAATGGAAAGTTAAAAGGAAATAAACACTACACTCTTTCCTCCCTACCTCACCCTCATACCACTTTCATGGAGTCATTTTCAAGGTATAGCTGCATGAAGCTTGTTGATAATGATCTTGCACACTGATTGCCTTCGGAGTGATCACTTTGAAACCTGAATGTTTGCATGGAACTGAGGTGCTGGGATGCTGCCGTGGTTTGTGGTGCCAGCAATCACCAATCCCAATTGCACCCTGATACAATCAGTAAGTTGCATTTGATGCACCTACACGTGGGTATGCTGCGTTTGGTAGGAGCAAAGTCAAGGGATTTAGGCTGTTTGGTTCTGAAGATTTCTTTGAAGATGTGTATAGTCTCCAAAGGTGACATACTATCTCATGCCACCAGAGTAACTCTGCTAAGACAGTAAGAACATCAATAACACCAAGAGGATGAGGCACTAGAGCCTGTAGGACATTGCCTTTTGGTATTCTGCAGATCTGAGAGGTTTGCAGTTTTGTGTGACTTCCTGAATATCTAACGAAGGGTCATCTTTTTTAAGTGTAGTTCCAGTAAAGGCTAAAAGAGGTTCATGCAGAATGAAAGCCAAGAAATTGAGATTGGTTTCTCTTGTGGTTTCATCATGCTTAGGTTTCTTTCCTACTCATGGGAGTTCCTTCAGGCATGGATCAAACTTTCTCTATTATCTTAAGTACTCTGTGCATTTGGGGTACCATAAACTAATAAGTAGGAATAATTGTTAGTGATTAGATAAATGCTCAGATCAGTTTATCCTCTCAGTGATTCTCCTGTTAGAACTAATCCTGACTGCTACAAATAGGTTTGGTATTTGGCATTTCGGTTGATGTAGGAGGGGAGAAAAAGGCTATTGCCTGTGAAATGGTTCAGAAGTCACTCGCTGTTCTTTTTCAATGAGTAATAACTCAGCTGAGTAGCACAACAGGAGGGTCAGATGTGGGCCTGTTTGATCAAGAGACAAGTTGATAGTTCTGTGTCTTGGCTATGCACCAGAAGAATTGTGGGTGTAGCCGTGTTCAGAGAAGGACTAGTTATCTTCCAAACACTGTCAGACTTCCTGGAGAAACAATCAGAGTACTTTATTAACGGCTAATTTGAAGTTATGGAAAGAAGTATTTCTCACTGATTTGAGGTTGTCTGGTAGGCAGCTAAAAATAGTCTTTCGATGAGGTGTCATGGTTGGAACCACTAGAGATATGCATTTTTTTATTTTGGTGGGTGGTGTGACCTTCTGCCAAAGAATGTAGTTGCACTAGGATAATGAGTAGTGATTCGTCCTAAAACTTTAAGTAGATTAACCTCTGAATTGCAGACTCTTGAGGTGATCTTATTCCTGGCAGGTAATATAAGTTAGTGGTTATGGTGATTCTTTGCCCTTGCAGTTGTGTGGATTTCACTGAAACAAATCCAAGACTTGTGATCCAAGTGGAGGGAGGAAATTAATTTTTACGAAATAATTCAATGATTTCTTTATGAATGTGTATACATTGAAGTAATGCAAGATGAAACTGGTGTTGGTTTGCTTTTTCTCAGTGTTTACCAATATAATTGTATAGATTGTTTCTGCTGTTTGTACCTGTTTCTTTGGTAGTTCTTAAATAGCATTATGTACCTGCCTTAGAAATGTGTATTGTTCAGCCTGTTCCGTGCTCCATACAGTCACTACTGTGTATGTTGTGTTTAGTGTGTTGGATAGCAGCTGTATGGGGTCATCTTACAGTTCACTGGAGGCCCCTTTTGAGCAACTAAATTTCTTTCTGCAAAGGTAGTAAAACTTGTTCCTTTACTGGAATGATTGAGCAGGCAAGGTGGGCGCTTCTTGTTCTCTCTGATCCTTACAAAGACCCATGTCCAGTATTAGCTGATTCTAACTCGTGTTCAGGGCCAAAACCAGAGGGATGCGGCCCTGTGATGAATGGGCCTCCTGTACTGAAAAAAGCCAAGGAATGATGTCCTATTAGATGACAAAGCCAGAGGAGTAGTTAACATGTGTTGTTATCTGAGTGCTTTTACAACTTGGAGGAGCATTGCCCATCCAAACCAAGTCTCAGATTTCAGATTTCGTTTATACTTCTGGGCCTGCAAAACCTGACAGAATGATTCATCCAAGAATTGCAGTAGAAATACTTGATTTCAATCAAATGAGCACATCACTGTAGTCATAGGTAGCAAAATCTTGGAACAGTAAAAAATAAGAGAAGAACTACATCTGAACTAAAATGAAGCTGACTTTTGTGTAGTGTTTTGGATGGCTTAACAGCTACAAATTCATGAAGCTATAATAGCTACTTTTCAGGGTAATAGCTAATTTTTAAGTTAAACCACTCTTTAAAAATTTCAATAAACGTTTGCAGATTTTATACAAGTACTGCAGCAAAACTGTGCTGTAAGCCTTAAATATTTAAATACAGCTGATTATGAACCAGTGGTTTAGTGCAGAAATCTGGAAGACATTGATAGGGAAACTATTCTGTTATATATTAAAATAGTTTATTAATATCTAAATAGTATCAACATTTATGGTCTATATAACACCAGTATTTGCAATATTAGTATTTTAATGCTGATAATATATACTTATGTATGTGTGTGTCTACGTATATTAAGTATGTATGTATACATCTAACATTTCTTTTTCTGCAAACTTGAGGTCATGGCAAGAATGGAAAATCAAGTGTGATTATTATCTAGTCATTTGGGAGCATTTTTTAAGGGGAGGGCCTGCCTGTCTGTTTGTGAGAACAAGCACTGCCATTAGGTGCTGTGGTCAGTGGTTACTCCTTGTATGAATGTGCTGTGTGGTTTCCTCTAAATCACCTGAAATTAGGCCATTTAAAGACAGGACTTGCAGCATTGCTTGGCCATCTAAAGCCCTGGCCATGACTCTGTGACCACTTACCATTGATCTTCTGGCTCATGGTTATAGAGGTGGCTGCTCGTGTGGGAGAACAGACACATTTCTTATATAAGCAGAGATTACTCCATTACATACGCATTTTTCTGAATTCGTGGTAAGCTGGGCTGTGCTCCTCCGAAGCTCTCTGTCAGCAGCAGTTACCATCAATGTGTGATCCACTGACAGCTGGAACTCTAAATGTAGTGGTTGAGCTGCTGCTTCTGAGACTTGTCATGCACAGAAGCAGGTAAACTGGCTTGGTGTGCTGGCTTGTGGGATAATACAGCTTGGTGATGACTTGGCCGTGTGGGACTGTCTCTGTGATACTTGGATGTGCCTTGTGCTCAAGTATTCTGGGTGCTTATGGTGGTTCACGATGCTTCCCAGGGCAGTGGGATAGTCCTGCATGGCTGGGAAAATCCTGCTCAAGTCTCAGGTATATTCCTTGACATTATTCCTTGAATGAATGTGGGACTTTAAGCCAAAGTGCCTGTGCTGTGTCTGTCCTGCTCTGAGGGAAGGCTCATGCCCAGGGAGGATTATGGCAACCCTGGGGAAGGGGACTGCTCTGCAGGCAAAGTTTCAAGTTCAAGTCCCAGTACAGCCACAACCCTTTGAGAGGTCCTGATGAGCGTTTGGGCCCATGAAATTTAAATATGCCTCTGGTAATATAATCAGCTGCCACCCACTACTCAGCTTCTAAGCTGATCCTAAAATAACCTTTGGTAGAATGACACATGTGAAGCTTTCCTTCCCTCCCGTTTAATCTCCTGTACACAGCCCCAGTGTAATGTTTATATGACAGTCATAAGGAAGGCTCTGTAGGTGTATCCAGGCCTTTTATGAGAGCATGACATGACATCAGTTTCTACATTTATCTCTCTGCTTCTTGACGTTTTTGTCTCTGCCATGCTTTCAGTTTTGAAATGAGGAGAAGTGGTGTGGAGCTGTTCTATCTCATGGATGGGGTGTGAGCTTCTACTTTTCCAACTTGCTGAGTGCTCAGTGTCCTTTCTGAGGACACATGGTTTGGACTTTCCCTTCTCTCCCTCCCTTCCCCTGCTGATATTTCACAAGAATAACAAACCACGAACGGATGTTAATGGCTCCATGCATAGATTACATATGTGTGTATATATAGGCTGTGGTTCCTGAGAAGACTTTATTGGCATAGATTTGGAATGTTCACAAGTGGCAAATTCATTGGTGAGATTATGCAGACTAGACTAAATGGGCTCTGAAGGGCATTTATAACACCTTCAGACAACCAGCCTTTTCGTTTACAGCAAAGGGGTTTATATGCATGTGTGTGCATGCATATATATATATCTATATGTATATTTAAAATGTAGGTATGTGTCAGTGCCTTTTTTCTTTTTCTGAAATACAGAAGTAGCATTAATATTTCTGCTGCTGGCTGTCCATTAAAATTACAGCAACCCTGGAATGATAGGGAAGCTGCTGTGTGACTGAAGTATCAGGATGTCTGTAATTAAGGCCACTTTTGTGAAGTGACATTCCTAGGTGGTCAGCCAAGCTCCCTGGAAGTTCTTGAGGGACTGTTAGTAGTGGTGGGGTTTCTAGTGTGCTTTACCTGGCTTTGAGGGGCATCTTCTACTGTTGGGTGGTGGAGTGCACCTTCTTGGGCCAACCCTGGTAACGCTTCAGACTTGTAGTGCTCACAGAGGGCACACAAGAAATGTAACTTAAAATCTGTTGTTTCAGTTTGAGGGGCAAGAGAAGAAGAGGAGGAGGTGGAAGAGCAGAGAGCAAGAAAACGCTGTTTTGTAGTAGATTGAAGCGAAACAATATCCAAGAAACAGTGGTAGTTTGAAAGCAGTTTGGAGGATTTGTTTGTTAGAAGTAGTCCCAGCTGAGAGACATTGCTGAGCAGAGTTCAAGCAAGGAGGCCAAAGGTGCAGCATAAATATAGTTTGTCAGATTGTTGCTGAAATAAATGAACATTATTCTGTGCAATAATCATAACTATGTATATGGCATAAATACAGTCATTGAGTGATGCCACAAAGTACTTAATGGCTTGTAGTCATTGTGCCTTTTGACCTGGAAGGAAAAGGGTGTGATGGTCCTGTTCCAATTATAATCAATGAGCCTTACTGTTGATCTGTGGGAGACCTTGTGAGTGGAGAGTGGGGATGGATGGTGTGGAGTAATGGCTGGGGGAATAAGTCATTGATGAACTATATTGTTTATTTAGCTTTGATGGTAGTGTAGCACTTGGCACTCACTTGCTTTGTGATTTTTAATGTATTGTCTTAACTCCAAATGAATGTTTAACAAGGCTGTGCCTAGTAATTTTACAAGTAGCCTTAGGAATTCATTCATTGTGTAAAAGCTTTTTGCACAAGAGCTGAATTGGTAGCAGAGGTGGAGAGAAAGTATGGCAGCCTATCCAAGAAGACACCTTGTTTGGCAGAGGGAGAGGAGCGATTTTTCTTGATTGTAGTCCAACTTGCTTTTGAATGTATTTTTATTGGCTAATCAATGTACAATAGGAATCCACTCCCTAGTCAATTTAAGCACCACTTAATTGAGAAATAAATGATAAACACATTATGCATTGCTAGTAGAGAACATTTCAGGGTGATTATGGATGCTCTGCTAAATTTTTTGGCATCCCTTGAGTGAGGCTAATTGCCTTCCCTCAGGGCGGCTCCACAAGCTTGGGTTGCATGGTGGCCTTGATGAAGCCGATGAGAGTTTTCCTATGGATATTTTTTTCCCCCCAATTACTATATTAAAGAGGGCCATTGTATACCAGCCTTTGTCTCTATTGTTCTGCTTTCCCCTGAAAGCAGGACCTACTTTGACCACTGTGTCTGTTTGGTTGGCTCTTGGCCAAGGCTCTTTGAGCAGGGATATGGATGCACTCCGTGTGTCCAAATCGAGTCCCTCTGCACTGGAAGGCTGGTTCACTGGGGACTTCGCTGGGACAAACCAAATAAAATTCAAGGCTATGATGGCCCTTCGTCCTTTGACTGGTCCAGTGCCCTCTGCTCTTTCCAGGCAGCCTGACCTCAGCTGGGCTCCCCATGCTGGTTGCCTGAGCTCACCCGCCACGGGAGAGTGGTTCCAGCACAGTGATCCACGCTGCTCTGGGACAGGGCTCCGACTGCTTGGGAAAGCTGGATTTTTTTCAGATCCGGCCTCTTGCCAGCATAGTGCATGCCCTTCAGCAGGGCAGTGGAGTTAGCAGTCACAGCGGATGGATGTCCATGAACCCTTTAATGAGGAGCTGGACAAGGGAGCGCTGCGTCAGACAGGAGCAGAGCAGGCTTTGTTTAATCAGCTTCTCAAGTCCAGTCTCCAGCTACGACAACTGATTTGCAACGGAAGTTGCCAGGACAAGCTAGGATACAAAAGCCTGAGGATGTGTTATTCTGCTTGGCTTTGAGGCTTTGTGCTGGGTTCTAGCGATAACTAACTGAGACTTACTAAATTAAAAATAATAACCTCTTATTAGGTACCTAATACAGTTCCTGCTCCCTGTGTAGACTTTTGGCTGCGCTGTGCCCGGTGTTGTGTCCAAGGCACCATCATCACCAATCTCATTTTATGCCAGGATGTCAGCCTGACACGTGTGGTCCATGGCTGGAGCCTAACCTATTTGGTCATAGAGTAGGAAGTCTTCTCTTTTGAGGGGTTATGACCTGGGAAAGGCCTCCCTGTTTCAGAAGGGAGACTAGATCTAAAACACTGTGAAACTTTCTAGTTGTGTTCATAATTTCTTGGATGCCGGTGATGCTTCCTGGTACTATCTGAGCTTGTCCATGTGTGGGACTTGTGGTCCCTGTTTGATTTTGCAGTTATTCTGACTCCTTATTCTATAAGGGGTGCATTGCCCTTATTTCTGCTCTGTTCAGCCCTGTGCTAGAGGGACAGGCTGCATGCAATTTATCAATAAATATTTATTATTTTGAGTGATGACTGAGAGAGAGGGTATTTCCTGTCTGTGAATAGCTGGAAGAGTTGGAATCTGCCGGCTCTAAGGTGCCAGGCGATTCCCAAATTTAGAAGTCATTATTACTTTTTTTCTCTGTGACCCCTGCCCTTCTCTCACGTGCACACCTGTGCCTTGTTCCCATGCCAGCTTGGCAAAAATAAACACTCTGTTAAGATTGCTGCCCCTTCCACCTTGCAGTGAAATGCCTGGTTTGCACAAGGATAGGAATAGCTTTGTTGCCTTGTTGCAAATAAGGGTGATAAGGGTCTGTCCTGGAGACATACCCACAGCCTTCAGTGGGGCAGGAGTAACGGTTGCAAAACTGGGTCCTGGTTCTTGCCACAGCCTTGTCTGCTGCCACCAGTTCCCTGCCCATCTGCTGGGGTCAAGTGCTGAGAGTGCAGTGGAGATGCCATGTTCTCTTTCTACCCATCAAGTGTTTGGGATATTGAGATTTCTTTCTTCAGAGCTTGACAGGCACAAATCACCAGATGATGGGCTTGTGTGGGAATTGATGTCTCTGAGTGGTTTTGGAGTTGTTGATTGGGTACTCCTGAGATGCTGGGAAGCCCTCCAAGGGAATGACCTGTGGGATTGATGCCAACTGTACTTTCAGAAGTGACCCGAGACACTTGGAGCTGTTCCCAGTGTTCAGAATTATCCTGAAATACCAGAATGATGAAAAAAACAAATGTAGAATTGCTAAATGTATGTTGTCCAAAGATTTTTGCAAGCTGTTGTAACTCTGTTAAAAAAAAAAAAAAAATAAAATTCCCCAATAAAAGCCCGCGTGGCCTTCTCATGATTTTCTTCAGCTAACCATGGTGAGTCTGAATTGTCTCCTTATATAAGCTATGCACCAGAATGAAAAAAAAAAAAGCTGAAAATGAAAGAAGTACAAGAAGTACTTGTAATTTTTTTGGGAGGCAGTGGTGGTATTAGAACAGAAAATGCAAACCAGAGACACAAAATACTGTAATTTTTTTCAGGGCTTTGATTTATATCTGATTTAAATTTTAGTGTGGAGACACAGAATGATGTTTTCCAGGTTCCAGTAAGGTTTTAATGTATCTGCTTTCTCTCTGTGCAGAATTTCCCCTTGTCACCTCCAAAGGGAGAATACTTTATATACCACTGCTTTAACTACTTTTTGATATGAACTTAATCATCTTCTTTTACAATGTTTAGGTTAAAGAGGTTTTTATGGTGTTCTGGTATTGGCTTTGAAAATCTTTAGTCACTGATATCTTTGTTGCTCATTAAGCAATTTTTAATTTTTAAACAAAGACTGCTATCTAAATGTTGGCTTCTTGCAGTGGAGGTATTTTTCTAATTAAGAAGAATTTCTACATTTTCAGCCAGCTAGCTAGATTTTTCAGTTAAATGATGTACAGTGACTAGCATTGCATGTTAGTATGTAATTTGAGACAAAATGATATTGTTGAAAATCAGTTAGGAAGAGATTTTTCTTGGGAAATACTAGCCAAGGGATTCATCACATTCATGGTTTATAGTATAGATACTGATATACATGGTTGTTTGAAATTATCAGTGCTGTGCCCCAGGTAACACATTCACAAACACGGGGTTGTACATTTACTCGGCCCTAAGAAAATAACGTTTCTTTTAATCTGAAGCAAGATTTCTTGAACAGATTTGGAGAGGCAAATGATGTCTTCTCTAATTGGCGAAATCAACCCTCCAAGAAACGCATTGTATTTTCAAACCCAGAACTGACTTCGCCTGCAAATATTTTGAACGTTATTATGTGAGTTGAAGCATTTCACTAAGAATTGTGACTCATGAATGTTCTGCCTTATCTCTCCTAATACATCAAAATCTAGAGCTAAAGCTTTCTAGTGCTGGCTGCCCAAGTTGAGAAGCTCAGGGCTTCATCTTCTGTGATGCTCTGCTTTTTATAATTGCCCCTGCAAACGTTGGTGGGTTTGTGGATGTGGCACCCATCAGAAAATAGTCTCATTTTTAGCATCTGTCTAGACTTGCCTCTCTGCTTGAGTTTGCAGGGCTGCAAAGTCAGGGTAGCTTGTACCTGCCTCTCAGGCTGCTGGGTTTGAGTTTGGGCATCGATGTGAGGCTTCTGTGTGTGCATGTGAAAGGTGATTCCAGAGTGCTGCTGATGTCCTGGACAAGTGCAGTGCAAGCCTCAGTCCGTCAGCATTTGCCATAATCCATGGTGTAGCTGGAGGGTGGAGGATCTTGCACCATTCTGCTCTGCCTGGGGCTTCTCCCCCAAGGCACTCGCTGGGCGATGGGATGGTTTTGTGTCAATCGAGTCCCGGCTTTTCTCTGGTAAGTATTTGTCGATTGAAATTGAAGAATTGTAAGCACAATTCATCTTAGTGCACAGAGAGCAGCGGGTGCGAGCAGAGCTGACTGGGACCAGACATTGACATACGGGCCGTCATCAAACTAATTGTTGTTTGAATTACCTGTTATGATCCGATGACAAATCTGCTTCACTCCTGCCACTGGAGCAGAAAATGTAGCTTGAATTGGCGTGATGTTAGCAAGTGTAAACTGTACTTCAACAAGATGGATAAACCCAATTATGGGGCAGACCTGCAGAGAGAAAATCCATTTAAATCTCGTAATGTTAAGCAGAGCTGTGTTTAATTCATTTGGACCAATTTGGGAATGATGTATGAGTGTTGGTGAACATTAGTCAAAGGGAGAAGGGCCGGAGAAAGAGATGCAGTGCTCAGGCAGGATGGCAGAGGAGAGCTGCACCATCTCAGCGTTTAGCACTAATGGCCAGGCAAGGCTAAAATGACAAAAAGATGTACTAACTACTCATAGGAGAACAACCCAGTGTAAATGAACCAATAAGAGAAACATATGGAGCAGAAAGAAGGTGTAGTATTTTTCTTAAAGCTATTGATCTTTCCCATTGAGAAGGAAATATATATAAATTGAAAGCAGCATTTTTGTTGTAGTTTTTTTTTTTTTTAACTGACTGCCACAGAAAATCTGAAGGGTTTTTTTTTATTATTTTTCCCCCAACTTCTTGGTTTTTTAAAAAAGATTTGTCAAAATGCAAGGGAGGAGGCAAGTGTGTTTTTTTTTTTTTTTCACTTGTCATTATTATTTTTCCAAGAAGATAAGGACTGATCACTTCCTTGTGGTTGTTCTTAGAGCTATGATTGCTTTGTGGGATGTATTTAATGTGTGCTTATTCAGAGGTTTTCTAGCTACAGCTTTCTGTATTTTAAAAGAAAATTAAGCATTGCGTTGCGCAGGCAGATTGACTGTTGTATTCCAGAGGATGTTGTACAATAATGGCCTAAAAAGCTGTGACTGCTAATTTACTGGTTTAATACCCAAAATGTGTGCACTAGGCAGTGGTAAAATGCCGTGAAAGATACAAGTGAGCAATCTCATGAAGGGATTGCTTTGCTAAGATGGAGGGGTTAAACAAGGAATATATTTGACATTCTTGTTTGTGGTCTTCAGTGGGTTTCAGCAAAGCCAACCCTCATGCACATGTTCTATCTCACTTTGGGCAAAAACCTCCATCTTTTCTTATGTTACTCATTTAAGGTCCTTTCCACAAAACTTAAAGTAGCAAATAAAGAGGCAACATTCCTATTTGCATCCCTGTGTGCCTGTACATAGCTTGCTGGTTATCATCTTGCTTCTCTCTCATCATTACAGTGCTCTGCTCAACTCTTGCAATTGCTGGTAGCAGAAGGGAACCTGTCCTCGTGGTATGGGTCTCCAAGTTTGACTACTGAGGTGAGGTAGTCATTCTGTGACATTAGGAGAGGCTGTTAAAGCTGGAGTGAAATAACCAGCTGGTGATACATAAAATTTAGGAAATCTTAGCAGTTCTTTGTTTCTGGTACACCTCAAAACTCACTGTAATAACGAAAGTGATTCTGCGGGAATTTATTAAATAAAATACAGGGAGAAGATTTGGTCTTCATTTTCAGTCATCTATACTTCAAAGCATAGTAATTTTGGAAGGCATGATTTCATTTTGATATCTGTTAAATCTGAGCTATTAAAAATATTTTCAAACAATTTTATTTCTGTACTTGAGTCTCTGAATGAATAGCACTTCATTGTAATGAAGAGACATCCATCATCCTTTTTGGGAAGGCTGGTAGACTGTGTTCCTGTCATGTACTGAAAGTCCATTTAACCTCAGTGAAAACAAGTTGAGAAAGCCTACTTTGAGGAGATCAAAGGGATTGAGCTCCAAGTTGTTTGAAAGAACTTAGGTCTAATGTGTGTGTCTGTTGCATCATGAGGACAGTGGTGGTGGCAGAAAGGTGTATTCCTTTTTTTTGGATGTAGCCTCGTTGTAATGGTAAAAGGAGCAGTACAGCTCACTATGAACTATGACATTGAGGTATACTGGTGTTATTTAGAAGGTCTATGTGTAAGTAGGTCCTCTGGAGAGCCTGGAAGAATCTGTATTAAAATGACAATGTGTAACACGCTGTGAGTGTCACACGAGCTTGTTTCTGGCACTGTCACTGTGGGCGAGCCCTGTCACTCACCCCTCCCCTCGCTGTGGGATCAGCAGGGACAACTAAAAAGCTCTGGGGACTTCATGGTAGCTACTCTGACATTGTCAACACTTCCTCTTCTAATCCCTACTCTGAGAATAACCAAATATTCAGACTTAGCAACTGTTTTTCCTGCCTAGTAACTTCATCTCCCACAATGTCTGCCTTTGAGAATGTGTCTGGATTGCCCAGTGAACCACTCTGTGAGTGTCTGTGTGTATGGTTTCTTTTTTCCCCTTGTGGGTCACTAAAAAAAAATGGCCTGCCAGTGTTATGCTTTGGAATTGCTTAATATGAGTTTATTTAATTATAAAATTGTCTTTATTCATTTAAAAAACAAAAACAAAACCTTGAAGTCAAACGAGAGGAATTGAGGGCCTTTTGGTGTCTTGAGATGTGTGCACGTTGCACAAGAACATTGAGTTCATGCTTAATTGAAAGGTCACTGTTTGTTTAGTGAGACAACTGTGCACTGGATCATCGATGCTGATGTAGGAGTTGCTCTTAGTTTGGAGAGCATAGGTCGTATGCAATGTGTGTATTAAAGGGATGTGGTACTTATCCTGTGACTGTTCCTTAAGAAACATTATTCAGCTGATAAGGATCTTGGATGTGGTGTATTTTAAAATGGGAGGAAGGATGCAGAAGTTGTTGAACACAAAGGGTTGGGATGGCTCTTGAATATTGCAGACAGTTCTGTTTGTCCTTTAGCCTGGTTGTCTGCCTCAGTTTGCCCATCTATGAAATAGGACTAACACTGCTTACCTAATACTTAGCCTGAGGCAGAAGGTCATATTCTCTGTATTTTGGAAAATGTGCTGTCTTGAAAGGACTTTGGAAAAATGAGATTAAAGTAGATAAAAGCTGGATAAAATGAAGGAACTGTTGTTGGGGGTGTGTGGGTTTTTTTGTTGTTGTTGTTGGGTTTTTTTTTTGTTTGGTTTGTTTGTTTTAAATACTCCCTTCCTGACGGTCTCTTTACGTTTTGACTTCTGAACAAAATCGTATGTAAAAACATAAGCTGCTGATGGATTATGCCAGCTGACAGTTTTGTCAGGATGGGAGCTGTGTATTTCGACTTCTCTTTCTTTTCTCTTCTACCAGATGCTGATTGTATTCAGTAATTATGTATACGAAAGAATTTTCATTATGGCATTGTGGTTTCATGTTCTCAGAAGCATTTGGAACAGAGTGGCCACAAGAGGCCAAATTGCATGACACATTTCAGGCTTTGTTTCTCCCTGACCACATACACTTTTTTTCCCCCCCCTTCCCTAAAGTCTGAGCAAAAGTTGTATTGATTATAGCAGTCTCATGGGAAATCCCACTCCAAGTCAGTAAAGTAGTTTTACTAAAAATGATTTCTTTTTTTAAATTTAATTTTTATTCCCCTGTGCTACCATACTTTACTCCTGCTGCGGTGTCCTATGGTCCAACCCAAAATTACAAGAAAATGAATGCATAAAACTGGAGCCATATATATACCACTGAGGACTCAGCTTCTTGTGCTTGCAATCCTGCTTACACAAAATACTTGTCCTTGAGATTTGTTTTTGGGTTTAAACAGATTCTTCCATTTCTAAGAGCAATTTTGGAGCAAACTGCAGATCTTGTAATTTTTAAACGTTAAACTTCCATTTTTATAACAATATAATATATTTATTTTTAATGGTGATGAACTATTACTCTAACAATTCAGCTTTTATAGGCTGTCTGTAACCAAATCTCAGCAACAAGGCTGTGAATTTTACCTCAGTAAACTCCTGAACTTCAAAATCTTTCTGGAAATGTGTGATGCTGTGATTATTTGTTGTTGCTCTTTTTCATCCTAAGAAGAAACAAACAAATGCAAAAGCCAAAGAACCCCTCAATATCGCAACATGCCAGGGAATGGAATACTGAATAGTTCTAGCAACAGCACCAACTTTAATTTGCTACTCATATTTAGTGTTTTCCCATCTTCTGACTTTTCTGGTAAATGGTATATTTTAAAATGTAAAAGAAAAATGTGTTTTAAGCGTACAAGGTGGGCAGCACTGCTGGGTGCTTTTGTTGGAAATCCAACATTTCATTTTTGGGGAAAAGTTTAAGCTAGCTAGCATGAATATTATAAGGCATCTTTTTGCATATATCATGTTTGAAGGTATTTATAAAAGATCTGTATTGACTTACACTTCTGTGTACTGTTGTGAAGTTAGACAGAATGATGGGAGTCTGTATTACCTTAGGGGTTGGATTTTTTTGTTTGTTTGTTTTCCTTTTTTTTCCAATCAGTATGCAAAATATTGGTTGCATTGATGTGCAAACTGAGGGGAACCAAATGAATTGGTTTTCTGTCAAAAACCACAGGCAAAGTACATAGGGTTTTGATTTCTGCTTTAGTGGTTCTGTTATCATTGTTATTTACAGCGACAGTGGCTTTTTATCTTTGAGTTTGTGCTCTTTAGCCTACTTTGCAGTTGAGTTCTTGGTTTTGTGGTTTTTATCAGCAATGCTCAGCCTAGCTTCTAGAGTTCTTAATTTTGCTCTTTGCATGTCTTGTTTCTAGCTAGATCTTTAAGCTAGATAAGTAGAAAAAGTGCTTGAGAATTACTGTAGGGTAAAATTCCTCCCCTTGACCATGAGATAAACTGGGTGGAGACAGAACATCTCACTTTCAGGAAAGTTACCTGAGGACAGGTCTGACTTTGACTCTCAAGGAATCTAAAACTGGTTGAAGAGCTGTTTCTCTCAAAATTCTGTACATGTATGACATCTTACTGATTCAGGACATAATTAAATTCTTTAAAGATCCCAATTAAAAAAATTAAAGTACTTAATTTCTACTACAAGTGACTTTTGGAATACTATTTTCAGTAGCGCTTTTATTTCATATTGCCTTTACAGAATACATATGGAAGAAATAAAAATAATCATGACCCTTGAATATCCCACCTGAAGGCTGTTTAGGAAGTGAAGAATTTGTGCTTTTTAAGTTTATCAAGCACAAAAACTCTTGTGTTTTTATATGTTTGAGAGCAATGGAAACCTCTTGAAGGTGAAATCTAATAATTTTTTTTTCCTGGCATCATGCTCCCAGGATCTTGTACTGTTTAAGCAACATCACATATTGTCAGCTGTATGATAGAACTGAGAAACAGAAATTGTTTGCTCCCATAAATAACCTTAGGAAAGTCAGTAATGATGAAAGTATTTGATTCAGTCACTACTGCCATCTAACCCCTCATACACTGTGCAGGGTCCTTCCTCATGGTTGACTAACTTTTGTAGGACAGTATTTCACTGTACATGTTTCCATTTTCATCTCGATATTATCAACTTGGTAATAATATTGAATTGAGAACTAAACCTATCAATTAATTAATTGGTGATTAATAAATAACTAATTACTGATTTCTAATGGTGACTAATTTATAGTTCAGCTGTAATGTGGCCATAAACAACTTGTAGGAGGGTTTCTTTTCTACTTGACATCTTCCTGGAAAACAGAGATTTTCTGTATCTAGGGTACTACTGAATTGTGTCCCGCAAAGCACGGGTGATTCTAGAGAACACATGTGATTTCTTGAAAATATTCTGAAGAGATCAAGGTGGCCTATGCATAGTTGGAGCCCATGGGTTGGCCTGGTGGAGGCTATACTTTGACATAATTTATCTTAGTGGCATTGGGAAACAAAAGACTACACAGAAAATAAGCAACAGAATGATTCATCTTATTGATAGGCATGAAATTAGTGGCAGCAGGAAGGGGAAATTTGTCTCCTGTTTTATACTACTTTTCTGCGTGCCCATCTCTTTTCATTGCAAGGAGTTCTCTCCTGCTTGGGGATTTTATTTTCATTTTACAGCTTGCAGCACTCTGGGCATCACATCCACAGTCTGGTGGTGTAGCATCACTTTGACAGGACTGTGGGTATGGTTTATAGGCACAGTAAACACTTTTTGATGGTTCATTCCAATTAATAAATGTATTACCCCCCACGTGCTGTGGAAGGTGATTTTATGTGATCTTTTTTGATAAGTGGTGAGAAATGTAGCTCTGTATATACAAACCCATTTTATAAATTGCAGACTATATTTAATTAGCATTATGCACCCCCAGCCACTTCATCTACACTTGTGCCACTAATCTGTCTTCCTAGGACTCCACCACTCCAAGTGGTTCAGTGTCTTTAGCCAGCATTTACAGATTAATAAAACTGCCAGGGAAGCATTCCCTCCTTATCTCTCTGTCTGTGGAAATACCCCCAAAAGTTAACTCTGACCACAAGTCTGAGACAAACGGGTTTTTTTTGTCTCGGCTGCTGGCAGCTCTTCCCATAGCTAAAAGTGCCATGATTTCTGAAACATGATGCTTTATCCTCCAGTACTAGAAACAGGAGTTTAATTCCCCTGGTGAGGGGAGGGACCCAACTTTCCAGCAGAACAAAGTCAACTTATTTGTTTCTCTTGTTCTTTCATAGTCACTAGGCTTGGGAAGGCTGGAGGTTTGGCGTGTGGAAGTGCCTGATTGTGTTGTACGAAGTTCCTGGGATGCTTGCTCAGGGACACTTGCCTTAACTGGGACCAGGATCAGTCTTTGCCGAGATACAGGAAACTCTTTTATTTGGTTACTAGTTCTCAGTTTGTTGCCCACTCAGTGGGCAATGTGTTCCTTAGCATCAATGTTGCATTTCACAGGTCTTTCGTTTGAGCAGTTTCCCTTTTTCGTGCCTCCCTTGTTCACTCCCATCTGTTTTTTGGGCAGGGTCACTCTTTCTCACTCTCTTGTTTGTACAGGACTTAGCACAAAAGGACTCTGTTCTCTGGTGGTGCCTTTGGGCACTGCTCTTAGACAAATAAAAGAGTATAAAGTTTGCATCAAACTTTTTTGCAACCTGTCTTGCACAATGCACTGCCTGTGCCAATCTGTATAATGCAGTGATGTCTCAAATGCTGGACGGTGCTGTGAAGAATTTGGTATGATTTTTGTGATCTATAACTAATGTCATGTTCTCAGTCACTGGGGATTGCAGGCTTACGCATAGTTTTAAAGCCTGCCTTCCCATTTCTTGCTTTATGAACATATGTGGTTCCTATGAAGGCAACAGTAGCAGTCTTGTTACTTAGGTTGATTAAACAAAACTCGAATAATATTTTGTGAAGTAACTTTTAAAATTTCTGTTGCTTTGAGATTAGAGGAAAAAAGTCCATTTTTTTTCCTATATTTCTTTCAAGTTGTTTCCCTGAGCATTAAGCAAGGTTCAGTTTAGAATACGTCTCTGGACAGAAGATCAGATTCCCTAGAAATAACATAAAGTACATCTGGGCGAATGTGCCTTTACCCCCTAAGCAGATGATGAATTTAACTTGCTGGTTTTTTTTTTCTGTGAGCTTCAGAATCCCACAGAAATAAGCCTGGAATCCAGAAGGCTTAGGCTAATTCTGGAATGGAACTAGACAGAGTTGTACCCTTCCTAACTGAAAACAGAAGGCTGTGATAACTCAGGGCCTGAGGACTTTATGAACCTGTCCCAGGGTTTGGACTTTGTTACATCTTCTTCCATATGCTAGGAGCGGATGTGGAGAGGTGACACTGTGTTGTCCTACAGCTGTATTGGAAACTGTTGATTTCACACTGCAGTAGATGTAAGTCTAGGTCAGAGATGGTCCAAGAAAACAGTTTGTGGATAGGTGAAGAGAATAGAGGGGGAGGTATGTGAAGACATCCCTCTCTTTCCTACTCTTCTGATTATTTATTATTTTTCCTCTGAACGTTTGCTGGGTCTTACTGTAGTGATGCAGGAAGTTACACAAAATGGCAAATGGAGCCAAGTTATGTATCGTCTGCCTCAACAATCCTTCTTCCCCTCTTCAAAATTCATGTTTGCTGGCTGTCTGATATATGTAAAATTGAGCTAAGGTTTTTAAAATTGAATGTTGGAGCTTGATAATACTTGGAGCTTGATTAAACTAAGAAAAACTGAGCAGGTAATCAATGGTGTGGAGAACCAGGCATCTTGACGTAAATGTGGTTGAAGTCCCAAGAGCTTGCCATCTCCCCGGGGGCAGCCTGAGGTGCTGCTGGTTGTATTTATGGGTGGGGAAAGTGAGACATAAAGAGATTGAGTTGATTTCATTCTGATGTGGACAGACCTAGATGTTAAAGACAATGAGCTGAATATGAACTCTTGCTTCCATTTATCACATAGAGATTTATGGTGGTCGAAGGTGGGACCACCTCCTTGATGGAGGTGGTGTGCTGGTGTGCCCAAATAGTGTGTGCTGGTGCCCTGTCTGATAGTGTTGGTTTCTTCAGCTGATGAGGGTCAGGGCAGGGGGCTGGGAAAGCCTGAAGCTGCCACACAGCTGGAGTCTGTTAGTGCTGAGAAGTTGATGGAGTACTTGCCTGTGTGAAGTATGCAGCGCCTCTGGGACATGTGTGAGGCAATGCTGTTTACTTGTATCTACTTGTTTGCCTGGATAAAACTGCATAGTGCAAGCTTGTATCCGAGGCCACCTCTGTTATTCCTGGCTAGTCTCCAAAAGTATTTTAAGGCATTTAGAGTCTCTTCTCCTTTGCCCACAGTTTCCTTGGAGCCCTGCTGACCAGAGCCATGTTTGTGACTCAGTTCCTGATCGATGCTGAACAGGGCTCCTGGGTACCAGACAGCACTAGAAAAGTGTTCTGCTGTAACACTCGACCAAGAAAAATGTATGCGGGTAGTGTGTTTGATAACACGCAGCATCAGCTTCATGTTTTGGCACAGCATTGTTACCTTGAGGAATAGGAATACAAACCAGCATTACAACACTTAAGAAGACCCTGCCATGTTCCTTTCTTGTAGTTGGAAGAGCTAACTGTGATCTTAATCAATGAACTCCTGCTTGGAGTCCTCTAAAAAGAATTTAATGTACTGTAGTAAAACAAAGTGTATAGGAACTACCCATTGATGGGGTGTTTTCTCCCAGACTGGTATTTTAGCTGATCTGACTTGCTCAATCCCCATGACACTTGCAATGCTTTTCCTCTTTCTTTCCTCTCCTTTCCTCTTCTCCCAATGCTCTACAAAGCTGCCTCAGGAGTGGACCTCTTGTCACAGAGACTGCAAATGCTACCATGGGCACTTGGAGTAATCTTCAGCTTCATCGTCAGCAGAACTGTGGCTTTCTCTGAGAGAGGCAGTTTCACATATTTAACACAAATTGCATTGTGCTCCCTCCCACAAGTACCTGGCTGGGACATTCCATCATCTTGTGGGAGTAAGTCACCTTACTGGAGGTGTTACTGCAAAGGGTTTAGTGAGTGTCTGGTGTAATTCAAACTTTGTCCAAGACTTGCTTCTCTGTTTTCGCTTTAGATAAGATTTGACTAAAGTTGTATCTTTTTTTTTCATTTGAATTGTGTTAGACTCTTTCTGTGAATTATTTCAGAGTGATGTTCCTGCCTGTTGCATGTCAGTTTTATAACGTGTGTATATCTATATATATTACATTGATGTTATTGTAAGGATCAATTCTATTGACTTCACCTGAGAAACCTTTTCCTTGGTGGACAAAACGAGTCTGAAAGCACCACAGTTCCTTGAACAGGTTTTCCAGTGTGATTGCCTTAGGTTCAGCAAAGAGCATTTCAGGAAGCAATGTTTTCTGCAGACTCAGATGCGAGGATGAGAATAAATTGATGGGCATGTTTTTGTTATTGGATTGGGAGTACAGAAACCCCTCACCTTTTATTTTGCCTGCTTTGTTGTTTCATGTAAGACTGTAACTGACCCTCTCTTTGCCTGTCCATGTCTGCTTCCTCAAATGGTGTGGGTGCTCCTCTTTCTTCCCCTTCTCTCCCGTTCTAAGTAGTGAATGTTGATTTGGGCAGTTTATTCCCAACTGAGATCCAGCAATTGTTTGAATTGAAATGGTTATTGTAAATGGGTTCATGTGGTTGTGTGGTTTTTTTTGTTGTTTTCCCCCCCCACTTCCCAATGTTGGGACAGCCTGTGCAATGTATTTCATGAAGGCAACAGCTGAGTCTTTTAAATTGCACCCTCTTGTTCCTTGCTCTTTCTTCCTCCCTTCTACTTTGGCTGGGGAGTCTGCTGGATGGGCAGAAACAAGTTTGACACTCTCATGGTAGAGAACACTGATTAGTTCCTAAAAGAACCAGCAAGTTGCTTGCAGAGATGATGTAAGCCATTGCTCTGGGGTACATCAGGTTGGATTTCTCATGCTTTATCTTATAAAGCCTAAATTAACAGCTGGTTTGGTTTGAGTTCTCCGGGATCTGACTAAAGGATTACAGTCCGTTCTCAAGTGAGTCAATCTAGTTTAATTTATTTCAGGTCTATCAAAAAAGATCAATCAAAGCTCTTTTGAAAGTAAAGCTGTAATCGGCCTGTGTACTTAGATGTCACTGCTTTTGCATTTGCTTTGCTTCTCTGGTGGAAAAATGTTCAGTCTGCAGCTAAGATTATATTGCAGTGGTTTGTTTTAATACGGTTAGTTTTTTTAGAAGGTTACTTGTGTTTTGAGAAACATTGCAGCATGCATATGCATCTAACCAAGTCTGCTCATGTTTTTTTGTGAATCCTTGAACTTGAAACTGTACTTGAACTAGGAAGCATCGTGGTTTAGTGGTTAAAAAATACAAGTAGGAGTTAGGAATCCAGATTCCTCTGCTGATTGCTAGACCTAAGACATGACCTCAGGCATCTCCTTTAATTGCTGTTTGTCTCAGTTTCCCCATCTGTACAATAGGAACAACAGCCTTCAAACAGAATCTAGGCACAAAGTAGCCTGTGTTTACATAAGGGTGATTTAGAAATCAGCATATTCAACTGAGTGCAACTCCCTGTACACTTTCTTAAATCAGTGGTCTATGTTGTTGTCTAAATGTGTGTAGAGCTGGAAATGATGGTATAGCTAATGCTAAACCAAGTTTTTGACTGGATAGGCTAGCTAATCAGATTTTAGGGAACCAGGTTACTGCAGCCTCAGGAAGCAAAGTACTGAACTAGTGTAAAACCTCTCTACCGGTTTCTGGTGTTTAAAATCTTTTGGAGCCTAAGCATCTTGGCGGACTTCATGCCAGATCAGGTATCATCTGGCCTCCTGCCATGGACAAAAACTCCATACCATGGTCTCTTGTTAATTTGACAAGAACATAATTGAGTGCCCACACCCTAACCGGAGAGATGCTGGATGATCTGGTACTGCAGATGTGTGATAAATATAATGGAAATGTGGCCTGATTTTGGGAATTGTGCAAGAGTTCGTATGAGTTCGGTTTAATTAATTCCAGAACTGATTTCTGGAGTGCTCGTTTCTACATGCAGTAGAGGTAGGAGCATGGCATAAAGAAATCAGAAAAATACGCGAGAAATAGGCCTCTACCAGAGGTTGAGATGCTCATCACCTCACTTGTGCGTTTTTTTGCTTGTGAGGACTGAATGTGAAGTTGTTCATTTCCTGGCATGTAGCTTGGTCTCTCCGAATCCTGTTCAGGTCCTTGTTGGACCTTGGAGGAGGAGCAAGAGTGGCTCTGTTGTCCAGCCTGATACCGTGTAGTATCAGACGTGCTTCACCAGTGGAGAAACCCCATCACAGCACATCAACTTCCTCTTGCCACCAATCCCCCAGTGCCTCCCACTGACTGCCATGAAAGCAAGAGAGACTGATGGAAGTGAGGCGTTATGAAGCAATGCTTTGGAAAGTACAATGGGTGTCTTGCAAATGTTTTCAGCAGCAGAGATGTTTGCACATTAAAGTGTTTGTTTAGTAATTGGTGCCTTCTCTTTCAAGCAAGGATTATTTTGAACTTGTTTACAATTGAATAGTCCATTTCTTGTTCATTTTCGTCTCTTTTTTCTTCAGGTTTAAAAAAAAAATGGTCAAATTCAAGGTGGTAGATTCCTGAACACACTTGACAAATTCAGCTCCCTCATGTTGTTTTTATCTGCATTATTATTCATGTAACTATGAGTTAGAAATGCATGACTGTATTTTCAGTTGATGGAAGTTGGTCTTTTGAGTTTCCTGAACTGCTGGTGACATTTTTGTTGGGCACCTTTGCAATGGGAGCATCTGAGATGGCATTGCTTATTTCTGGTCTGTAGACCTGTTTGTGTTCTTGCTTAAGAAAAGCTGCCATATATATTTTAAGTATCAGAAATAAGTGATACTAAGTTCCTTTCATGTACCATCTGGCTGTTTGGGTCTTCTAGTCCACTTCCCAGTCATCAAGCAATTCTTGTCAGTCTCCTACCTGAATGAGTGAAATGACTGCCACTCCTCTTGCAGATATAGAGTGGTTTTGAGATCTTCCCTCTACTTCTTTCAAAAGCAAGCTGCTCTTTGGGCAGCTGCTCTTCCATGTAGGGACTTAAAAAGAAGTAGCAGCAGACAGGTGCTTAGAGACTGAATACAGGATTCTTAGAGTGGCTTGGAGTAATTTTTTTTTAATAGCTCAGTCAGGATGCTGCTTGTTGTATCACTAGATGATAGACTTGAGCAGTGAGTCCTGTATAAGTTATGGCTGTCCTTGGAGTGTTTTATATTCCTTTTGGAGATGGATGCATGTGTATTTTGCCACCCAGCCATACTCTTGGGAATATGATTATTAGTCTGATAATAATTTCCAGTGGCTGATAACTTCCTCTTTCTGTCTTAGTTAGTAACCTCCTCCTGTAATGCCTCCCAGTGAAGTCTCCCCTTTTAAAAGCCAAGTCACTGGGATTGCCTGCTTTTGATCCTCCCCTGCACCTGGACCTTCTATAATGCCACCCCCCATCCCTGCTACTCTTACCTGGGTAAGAAGAAAACACATCAAGAAAGGAGGTTCAGAGTAAACGCTAATAATTGTGCCTGTAATGTAATTGGAAGCGTTTCATTGACATGCTTATGTGAGCTCCTTCTTCATCTTAGTGCTTGAATGTACCACTAGACTTGCATTTAGCTTCTTGTGGCTGCTCTTTGATGCAGGTAGGCCATATTCTAAATAGGCTTGTTGCTATGGTGAAAATAGGAGTCCTTGTCTGCTGAGTGTAACCTTTCCTACTTTCCTGGACATTGTCATATTTTTTTCTCCCCTTCCTCTTCTGAATTTGCCATAGTAGAACAGAATCCTGTTGTCTTTTAGGGGAAGCAATTTCAGTCGATGAGTTGGGTTGGATGACAGTACTTTCAAGGTGTCTTCATGAAGTTGTAGGTGGTTTTCAAGGGATGAGGGGAGAGATTGGAAATCCTTTTTGTGATGACTCAGCAGAGAGCTGCGTGATTCTCCCCCCCCCTCTGTCTTCAGGGAGAGAGATGAAAAAGCTTTCCCCTGCTCTTTCCATTACCTGGATTCTCTCGGTTATTTTTACAAGGTTAATGCATTGTGCTCAGAGTTTGCATTGTTGTGCCAATAAAACTTTAATAATGATGATAAGATTGACATGCACACGGCCAGAAGATGAATCTTGGGGATTTAGTTGAGAAAGGAAGGTGCGTGTTTGTCAGCTGCCTGAAAGGTCCAAGGACTGCTGAGGCTCATTTCAAAGGCTGCAGGGAAGGGAGTGCTCTTCAGGGCTGATGGCTATAAAAGCTGAAGATGGCTGAGCCTGTCCATTAATCTGTTGAACTCATTGTTCTCTGGATCCCCATTTTATTTTGTTATTATGCTGCGTTTTGTGCAAAAGGAACTGGAAAAATCAAGTGTGACTAAGGGCTTTGTGAGGCAGCAAGCTCTTAAGGAAAAGGGAGAAAAAAAGGTTGAGACTCTTCTTTCTGTTGCTCTGCTGTCAAGGACAGTACTGGTTGTCACCAGTCCTCAGCTTGGCCCCCAGTTCCCCTGGTGTGCGTATGCCCCTGGGGCAGGATCTTGGAGGGTGGGAGGGAAATGCTGCCAGAACACCCCGAGGCTTGCTCTCTTGGCCCTCATGTTGGTTGTGTTAGTCACAATATCCTGCCCACCCCTTCAGCTTCTGTCCCTAGCTTTTTTGGGATTTGGCTCTTGAGACCACAGCTCAGCCAGAAACCTACCACTGAAAAGCCACAGCTCTTGGCTCTTGGCTTTGTGCTGAGGGTTTTCCTTGGAGGTTTGAAATAACCTACTCCTCACAGCATCCACCTTCTCTTCAACTTCCCAGCAATGCTTCTGTTTCTCATTTAAAGGGTATTTTTCATAACTGCTCTGAAGTCTTGAAAGAAGGAAAACTGACTGTTCGATCCTTTCCTCCCTGTGACCTCTGTTAGTATTTTATATGAAGATGATTAATCTTTCTTAAAAAAAAAAGAAAGCTGTGTCATCCTTGAGCTCTTCTGGGGAAGTCGTAGTTGAAACTAAAACCAAGGGTCAGGGTGTAGGAAGTCCCATGCACCTAATTTTAGGGGATCTAAATTAGAGAAGTTTTATTTTTGTCCCGTGAAATGCTTTTTAGGAGCTTTTGCTCCTATGTCTTGGCCTTGTGCTAAGGAGTTTAATTCCCTATTTTGTGTTGACCAGCACCAAGTCACTTACATGCATACGATGGTTTAATTTTTCTCACACTCAAATGTTATTGTCAAAGTCTACAGGCAAATATACCTTCAGCAAACTGCTGGCTTCTTCACTTTTGTTTTTGCAATCATCCAGGAATAGTTATCCAGAAAAATATTTTGAAAGAGTGACCTTCTCTCTGAATAAGGGCCCTGTTGTACCAGCATGGGTTTCTCTGGCCCTTGGGGTACAGGTACCACAATGTGGGGTGTGAGGGAATTGTGTTGGGGAGCTGCAGGTGCTCTTGGGCATGGCCAGCCCACTGCTGCCTCATGCCCATGTGAAGCAGCTTTATCAAAGATGCTTCTGTACACGCCAGAAAACTGGGAAGGAATGGCAGTTAGACAGTGAGAAGAGGATGTGGATGAGGATGAAGAGTGAGATGGTGCATGAAAAGGTGTCATGTTCCTGACTCCACCCTGCCAGCATCCCAGTTTTTTGTGCTGGCTGGGCTTCGTGCTGAGGCTGTGCTGCTATGGGCCATTTCAATAGCTAAAAAAAGGAGTAAGCCAAGGGATAACTTGATAGTGACCTGCCTGTCCTAGGAAATGTAGTTTAATTTAGAAGTTTAAAAGTGGCCCTATTATCCGCTAATATTAACGTTTTGTGTGACCTGACCTGTTATGTTTGTGACCTGAGCGAGGAGGAGAGGGGAAGCAGTGCTGAATGGGACTGCTGTATTTGAGGCTATTTTCCTCCCAGCCTCAGAAGCAGGGCAATATCCCAGAATAGCATGTAGTGGGGATGTCACACTAGAGCGGGAACAGCCTGCGGTGCCCGGGATGGCTGTGGTGCCTCCTCCTCTGCAGGGCAGAGACCTGAGCCCTGCTCATTTGTCTTCACTGGTCCTGTGGCTGCTGAGGGTCAGCCTTGCTGCTGGTGTGCTGCCTGCCCTGGTGGGTCCCCAGATCTGCCTGCTGCCTCAAATTCTGCTCCTGCCTGAAGCCCCACTGGTCAACAGGGTGGCCTTTGCAGCAATGCAGAGCATTACCCACCACAGGAGGTAGACTGGGGGTGACGTGGGGCCATGCACGTGATGGAGAACTGTGGTGTGGGATCTATTTCCAGTTCTACCACAAACTTCCCATTTTCATTTTTGGAGCAAATCGCTCAAACTCTCTCTCCTGTCCTTCCCGTATGCAAAATGGGGCTGAATGTGCTTTTCTCATGAGAATGGTCTTTAAATAGATCTTTGCTTAGAGGGTGCTGAGAACAAATTGCTGGATGGGTGCAAGGCAGTATCCAAGAATGACTGAAGATGGTATAGGAAGCGTATTAAAAAATTAAATCAAAGTTCTGTATAGGTTTTTTTAAAGATAAAAAATCTTCCAAGTCTTCTATGCTTGGCTTTTCATCATGAAATTAGGAGAACTGGCAATGAGAAGTTTCTACAGCTATCCTTTTGTTAAAGAAAACATCGAGAGGATGAGGAGGAGGAAGGGCTTTGGCAGCTTGACTGGTCTTTCTGGACAGGTCTGACTGCTTTCCCTACCCAAGTGAAGAACTCAAACTTCCCCAGCTTCCAGTAGTCCAAATGACATTGAGAGTCGAGTTAGATTCCTGCTGTGATGAAGAGGAAGCGTTTGCTCACCAGTTAAATACTCTGCATTTCCAAAATCCCATCTGCTCACACATTCTACGTTAATAACTACAAGTGCATGAGCACAAGGTTGATCATCAGGCACACCACTCCTCCCCACGCTGTGCACATGGTAGGATTTGGTAGGATTTAGAGTTATTTTCTTGCCAGATTCACCAGAATAGCCCACAGGGCTGTATGTTTATATTTGGATAGATTTTGTGGGTTTTGTTTTCTACATACTGGAGTAGAATCAAGCATGTGAGTGGGACTTTTTTTTAAAGCAGTCACCACATCATTAACCTTTTTGACTGAAATGTCTGTGATTTCACACTAGGAAAGAAGTTGGATCCAGTTAAATTACATTGTTAGATTTTATATCAACTACTCTGAGCGAGGATCCATCACAATGTTTTTCTTTATCTGGATGCAAGCAAGTCTTTCTTGGGTTTGGTGTCACTTACAGGATAGCTCTACACTTCTTTGGGGGGTTGTAGTTGTGATGCTGTAGAGAGCCAGTAACAGCCGTCATATCACTAAGGGAAGTGTTTTCAAGGCACATGGCTTTGGCATGTTTGCTGCCTGTATGTTTGTGTGCTATGTCTGTATCTGAATGGTCTGTTTCTGTTTTCTGGCCAGGTATATTTGCATCTATTAGCACTATTTGTAAATCACCTTGGCATTCAGCATCTGGCTGAATGGTGTTAAATAAACGTGAGATGCCTGTGAAAAAAGCAGTCATTGGAGTTAATCACATGAGGTTTTTTGGGGGGATAGTTCTATCAGTGGCGTTGCTTCTGCCAGTAATTTTGACCATTAATGGAAAGGAGGAATTAAAATCACAGAATCGAAACAAAATGGAAATGAAAGCAGTTGATGGCAGATGTGGGCAACCATGTGATTTGGGGAAAATGGGCTTAAAGATCATAAGGCAGAGTCACAGTGCAAAGAAAACTTTCTGTATTTTTTTGCTCTGGAATAACTAGCTTTTATACCGATTTCCAAAGTGTCTGCTGCCAGTTGATTTATCCCCTGATAATAGTCTTAAGTTATTTAGTTTGTCTTCTCTAAATATATACACAAGTTGTAACAACAAGCAAACAGTGTTTCTGCCCTGTATGTTCAGACCTGCTGTATATTGTGAGGGAGTAGGAATAAAAGGTCTGTGCCATGTTTCTCTGGGGCTCTGAATATCTGTCTAGGAAATAATAGGAAAGGGTTTGCCTCTGCATGAGACGCTACAGGACAGGATTGCTGAGAATATTTAGTGAATGTTAGCAGAGTTGGTCTTAAGCTGCTGAGGATATGATGTGTTTTTTTCTTGTCTCTGTGAGTCCTGCTTTCACTGAGATGTTTGCATATGAAATATATGGGAAATCCCACCTGAGCAGAACTGAAGTGGAAATGGCCTCACATCTCTAATAAGGGATATGGAGAATATTTGTTTGATTTTTGAGATCGTCATCCCTTCCTTTTCCCTTTATGAAATCTATATGTTTGTCAGTATATTGACTTCTTCTTCATGAGGGAAAACCTTTTCCTGCACTAAGAAGATAGGCTACCAAAGGCATTGTTTTTCTTCCCCTGTTACTCACTGCTCTTGGTAGTGATGATGATGGTGAGCATTGCCCAGTGTTTCACCCACCACAGGGCTGCTGAACCTTAGCTAGTGTTTGCCAGGGAGGTTCAGATGTGGTGGAGCTCTGGAAGGTAGAGAAAATTACTTCAAATGCATCAAAAGAGAGATCCTGAGGAAAAGCTGACTAAAACAGACCAGTACCAACAAGGTAAAGGTTTGTTTAAGAAGCTGAGAAAGAACAGGACCAAGTTGACCAATTGGGACCCACAGCTGAGTGAAGAGCAATGGTGCAGGGCTTGATGGGGCTGTGGTGAGGATGCTCTGCTAAATGAATGGTCTTGGGACTGGGGATTTTAATCCTATTGCATGGGTAAAAAGTGTAAGGGATTAGAAAATTTGTGATTTTCTGCAGGAGTCCCCTTACGTTAACATCAGTATACTTTAAATGGATCCATATATTTATTTCAGTTGCGTGACTGTGCAATGCTTAATTTATCATGGATCTGTAGACCAGACTACCTAAAATGCTCTCAACTTAACATGTGATAAGGGGGCTGAAGCAGAAAGCTGTATTAGGAGAAAGCAGGATTGAAGGTTCTTTTGCTAGATGAACTTATGGAAAGAGTTAATTGCTGGATATTTCATGAGAGCCATGACCTGATCCTCTGTTGTAAGTCTTTAAACAGAATCTGCTGTTGGGCAGTGGGAGTTCCATTTAGATGTGGAAGATACTTTGGGACTAAAGAAGGAAATAATAATAATAAAGGTGTGTTTACTTTTTGTCTGGTTTTATCAACTTTATTGTGCAAAGTTAGTGGAAGGGAGTTAGAAAGGCAGAAATAACTGGTTCTGAGGTTGCTTGTGACACCACAGAGGATGGGTCAGTTTTGCACTCATCCATTTTTTAGTGGCTTGAACTTGGTCAGTAAAGCAGCAGACTCTCTGGTCACTCTTCAGAGAGTTCCCACCTTGCAGGCACAGCCTGTCTATAGTCGGGTGTGCGCCTTACAGAGCAAACAGGGGCAGAAGGGTTAGTACACAGCATTAGCTTTGAAGCAAACCTTTATTTTTCTGCTTCAGGGTTTCACATCAAGTCACCCTCCCTCCTCCCAGATTTTCTTCCTTGCCATCTCCCTCTCCTCTTCCAGGTTTCTTATCATCAGTGTACAGGCTAGCAGATTCTTTCAGCCTTGCAGCTAAAGAGGCCTTTGCTACAGCCAAACAAAAAAACCCCACACAACAAAACCAAGTCCCAAAACACCAAACCCAAACCCCAGGTCCTGTCCTGATGCTTGTCTCCTTGTAACTGAGGCAGCTCAGTGGCCAGGAGATTGCTGAGTGGCTGGAAATCACGGCTTTCTTAAGTCTATGGAGGGGCTGTGTGTGCAGCTGCATCTAAAATTTTTATCACCACCACTGCAGGTGAAAGACTTTCAATTCGTCTGTGCTGGTCCAGCAAAGTCTATTTTATTTATGTGCTTCCAAGCCCTTAAAAACTTCTTTTAGGGTACATCAGTAGGGAGTTAATAGAAACTTTGAAATATGAAAAATGCCTGTGGGTTAAGCAAAAACCTAGTTGACCAACTTGAGCATAAAGCTGGTACTTACTTGGTAGGTCATTTGCTGTGGGGGAGAGGGGAAGGTGTTCTGCTGGACTACAGATAGCATTTCCTGGTGGGAAAGAAGTTGTAAACACAATTAGCAGCGCTTTATTTAGGAAGTGGTGTACATTTTGTTTTGCTTGGATTTATATATTCTTGTAGAAGATGCTTCTAATTCTTACTGCAGTCAGTTGTTGTAATATTAGCTCAGTACATTTGTGCATATTAACTAGGTAGCACATATATGGGCCACTATAAAAATAATCACATTTAGAAAGAGTGAAAATATTCAATGGTTTATTCTCTTCCCTGTAACTTCCTTAATAAAGATCAGCAAACAAAAAGTGCATAGAGAAGTTTAACTCTGGTTTAAAATATCTTCCATTCAAGTTCTTTTCAAGAAGGCTATTCTTTTATTTTATTTTAAACAAAATGTACTTTCTTTAAGACTAAAATATCTTGAGCACCAGCATACTGCTCTACCTTGTTTCTGCTAAATGGGACTGTAAGGGATTTAATTCTGTGAGTACTTCTGTGTTGCAGGAGGTGACTTTTTACAGCGTGTTAGAATGGGCAGTACGTGTCGCTTTCCTCTGATTCCCATCACATCTTTCTGCTCTGTGTTTTCCCTCGGTGCCGGAGCATCAGGGGCATCTTGGATCAGGCGGGATGGGGGAGCAAAAAGGTGGGTCAGGAGTAAAAAACCTGACTTGAAGACTGGATGGTTAGAAGCAAATTGTATTGATTTTTCTTCACAGGTCTGATGGTTTTGAAAGCCACTTGCTGTGCAGCTTTAAATCTCTTCTGCCATATGTGCAGTCAATAAATGTTAGTGACTTGGCCAGCACCACTCGTCACTGATCTAGACATGCCTTGGAGCACCTTGAAATCCACTGCAGCCTGCAGGGCTGCTCCAGCTTCAAGTCAAGCAGGTGGTTAAGTACTTGGGTGGATTGGAGACTTACAGGCACTATGTTAGCTCCTGTCTGAACACAAATGTCATCCTTACTTTTTTTAGCAAAATACTGTCCCTACCCTCTTTTCCTTCCTGGTTTCATCGTTCTCTTTCTGGCTTTTTCCAAGCTAAGTGATTTTTCTGGCACTGTGAACGCACTGCATGTAGTAAGAACCACAACTTGAAATAGAGTATAAATAGAGAGGAAGAGTAGCTGTTCTGATTGCCATGGAGCATAGTGAGCAAACAGACTTCAGGAATTTTGGAGAGCCAGCTAGATTGTTACATATTTACTTACTTTTCTTATTTTTTTAAGAGGACTTTGAAGTTCTTGATGATATTAAGGAGATTTAGATGCAGAATTGGAATCTTGGAGCTGTCCTATTGTAAGCTATCATTGCTGCCCTGAAATTTATCACAAAGAGAAATTATTCAGCCAAGATGCCAAATTCTTGAATGGCATCTTCTCAGGTGTATAAAATTTGTTTCTATATCTCCTTTCCTTTCTTCCCATCCCAGTTTTGGCAGTTTCTTCTTCGCAAACTCATTTTATACAGTTTTTTGGCTCATACACAGATAATTCTTTTTCATTTATCTTTCTTTACTCCCCCTCTCTCTTTCCTTCCCTCCCCAGCTCCCTTTTGCATCCCTTGTAGCTCTGGATAGCTGGCTTGTTTATTGCTAATAGCGTGGTTGATGCCAAGAACTCCTGACTCCTGGTGCATTATCGCGGGGCTGTGACGCAGGGCAGGATCACGTTCCAGATCTAGGTCTTGTTTATTTTGGATCCTTCTCGTGCTGTAGAGCAGCAACTAGTACTTGACTTCTCACACTGCTCCGTTGGCTCCATCTTCAGCAGGCTGGGATCCTGCCGTCTCCTTGCATGTGCCTGCCCAGTCTACTCTCCTTGTGCTCTGAACCCCTGGGGAGCAGAGGGCTGGGAAGGAGCTGAGGGATTCCTTGTCATGAAAAAGCTATACTGGAGAGACCAGTTGGTCCTTTTGCATTAGAAGCTGTAACTGGAGCTTTTTTTGTTGTGGTGGTTTAGGTTTTATCCCTCCTGTAGTTGTTTCAATTGCCTTTTTAAGAAAGATGGAATTGGTCTAGGAATTGATGATATTACCTGGGGTTTGCAGATTTGGAGCTTGACTGCAACTGTTACTTGTGGTCCTGATTTGAGATAGTTTATAGTTTCGCAATTCAGTGTTGAGGTTTTTCTCTTTTTTTCCTATTTTTTTTTCTCCCCACCTATTTTTCTTTTTTCTCTGCATATTGCTTGCCCTGTGCAACAGATGTGAGGATCTGATCCCACTTCTATTGAAGTCAATAGCCAAATTCCTATCGACTTCGCTGACAGCGAGAGCTAGCCCCTGTCTAGGGAGTGAGGATTAGAGCTAAGTAGGAGTAAGTAAAGTACAATAAAATCAGAATATCCTACTTACTGCTTAATGCCATGAATTCTGTTTTGAAGAATTTCTGTTTTGAATCCCATGGCTTTTTATGCTGGTGAATGCCAAGAGCTGAATTCATGGGGGTGGGGAAGAGGAGGAGCTGACAAGCATAAGAGGGTTTTGGCTTCTAGAGTTAGGAGGGACATTGGTAGAAAGGAATCAAAAACAGTCCGTGATTCCTTCATGACCCTGCGGTAAAAGGACTTCGGCTGATGGATGAGGGGCTTGGTTTGGCAGACAGGCTGTGCTGGATCCACTTTTGACCGTGTCAACTAAGTGTCACCATCTAAATCTGGAATGCTGTTGTTATTATAGGAATATAAATACCAGCCCCCCAAACACCCCCCCCCCA
>WEIV01022023.1:194547-279547 GCA_013390005.1 Calyptomena viridis
AAAAAAAAAAAAAAGGCTCAGAAAGGGGAAAAAGATTGGGCAGAATCTTAAAATAAATTATATATATATAAAAGAGATATATATCTTTTGTCCTATTTTAAACACATGGCTAAAATAAAAATAACACCAAAAAAACCCCCAAAATAAAAACCTGAAACCCCCAACAAACAAACAAACAAAACCAGGCTGAGAGATGGGAAGTGATTACTTTCCAGGTGTTTTCTTGCAGGACCAAAGGCATCCAGATCTGCTTCAGGGTGACAGTGGTGAGCTGTGGCAGAAGCCACCTTGCTGCTGGACACAGTCCCTTGTTTGGGATGGGGGAGCTGCCTGTCCCTGTGGCTGTGGGCTTCCCTTCTGCCGGGGGTGTGTGGACTTGGACCCCTGCAGATAGCAGCATGGCCTTTAGCACTGCCGACTCTTGGGGCCCCACAAGGAAGAATAGGCTGTTATCCTGGCAGGGCAATACTATCCGTGTTTTACAAGCAGGAAGGCTGAGGCAAAGGGTTTATTTTTGTGTGACTCATTCAGGATGGTCTGGGAGCCTGTGGTGGACGTGGAAATTCAATGTCTTGCAGAGCCCTAATCCTGTGTTGCCTTTCCCTGTCCCACAAAGCTCGTGGGTTGGCACAGTGTACCAGCCAGGGATGCTTTTCTCCCTGGGAATGTGCTGCTGGCATGTGTCTGCTGTCTGTTGGGCAGTGTACAAGGTGAGGCTTTGTGTCAGAGAGATGTTGGGGGATGCAGATTTTAGGGAGCAATCCAGCACTACCAGAAAGTGTGGAGACAGAGAAATAAGCCCCATTTCTGGGGTCATGACCCTGGGTAGATGTGGCATGTGGATTTTGCTGTGCTGCTTTCTTGTGTCACTGCTCTGCTAGAACGCTTTCTTCGCTAGCTTTTCCTTTCTTTTTCCCTTCGCTCTCTCTTTTGGCCAGGATTTTAACATATATCACAGGCTGGTAGGCTAAGAGCCTGGGACTTCCCCTCACCACACTCAAAGTCTTTGATCTTTTGCTTTGGAGGTAACATCAAAAGAATGGCTGAGAAAGACAGCCAGTGCTGTGAAGTTCAACGTTCAAGTTAATAGCTTGACTGAAGGTTGTGCTGCATTGCTGGAGCTGGAGTAAACAGAGGCGGGTGCACACATTTCCCTGGAAATGGACCCTAGTGCTGCAGAAGGCCTTCATTTGCATTTGCAATTAATCTAGGCCTTACTGAGAAGGGCAGGCTTGGCGTTTTATTTTGTTAGTGTTTCTTTCTTTTTCTTTTTTTAATTCCTCCTGCATGGGGAAGGCAGTGGGCTGTTTGGCTGGGGAGCTGTTACTTGGTGGTACCGGCCCTGGTGGTGGCTGCATCCACACCCTTGCAGCCCTGTCCTACAGGTGCCTCATTTTGTCGTTTCTGGATTTTCTCTATTTTCAAAATGATTAAGCTGAAGTCTGTTGGCAAAGAATTACCTTCCCTCTTATTTTAATAGCAGTAAATAAGTTAAATCTCTAACCACTCCCTGACCAACCATACAGTGGATAGTATGGATTTCCCCAGATATTTTTTTAATTCCCTTCCTACTTTTTTTTTAATGCTCCTGATGTATGTGGGCAAATGACTGTTCCATCTATTTTTCCATTGCCATCTTCTTCTGTTTTGGTGGCCTCTATTCTCTGTGTGTCTGGGGAGGTTGCTTTGATTTTTCTTTTCCCCCTTCTTTAAGCACTTCAACAAGGTGGGGAATTTTGTATGATTTTGCATGAATCATACACAGCCAGGCCCTTTTCTGCATGGCTTGGGATATGAGGTACAACATAGAATAGTCACAAGTAGTTACTAATTTGGCCTTGGTGGTAATCCCGTTGGAATCAGTGTTTCTAAGAGACAAACAACTGAAAACTCCAGCAACTTTGCTGAGGTTCTCGACACTTGTGGATGAATTGTCCTGATTTATTATGTTTACAAGTTTAAAGCATTGTTATGCAGGACTGATAGGATATGGGTTTGTCTACTGTGTATTTTAGTGTGTATGTATGTGGAATGATTGATGTGTGTTAAGTCTATAGTAAAGTAAAACCAAAGAGCTCTCTTTTTTCAAACACATTTGTATGAGAGAGATGCACCACGGGTACTGTCAGTCCCTAGACAGAGAAGTATTCTTCTTCATCTTGGAACAGAATAGGGGACTCAGACAAGGAGAAAAGTTAATGGCCTTAATAAACTGAGAGAGGAGGTTTAAAATTACTTTGAGAGTAAAAGCACTTTCTGATATGACTAAAGCTTCACTAAATTTACTTATAAAATAAAAAAGTATAAGTCACTCTATTTGCAAATTTTTGACCCTTGGAACAGAGCTTCAGTGTAGGTCTTAAATCACTCACCAGTGCAAGGGATGGGATTCACAAAGGAGCAAAGCCCATCAGGCAGCCAGGTCCTTATGGCTTCTTGGAAAAATCCTGACCTGAATACTTTGCCCTGTTGAGTGAATTAAATGCTCTGAAGTGTGTGGGAGTTCAGGCCATTCGTGTCCTCTCGAGGAAATGTGGAATGCTCCAGCGGGTAATGACCCCACTGGATGAGACCACAGGGCTCTTTCTACAGGAACACTGAGGCGTGTTAATTTTTGAGCCAATTATCATTCAGAAACGATGGCAAAACATCCAGCTCCACAGAATGACAGCCTGAAGCTGGTCTTGTAGGAGCTGCCAGTCTTTTCCAGGACCAGTGGAAGAGGTGGTGGATGATTGCATTGAGTTCCTGAATTTTTCTTCTGCTCTTCTCTTGCTTGCCGGAGAAATAATTCTTTTTCTGTGTGATTTTTTTTTTTTTTTTTAATGCAACTTATTATTCTGATGAAACCCGTACACAGTCAGAGGAATTTTTCTGCAATACTTGGGCTACCCCTGATAGCAATCACTGGAAATCTTTCCCGGGAGGGAATCAGGGAGGGAAGGGCAGTTTGTATTCCCTTTACCCTTCAGGTAACATCCTACAGACCAATATGCTGCAAATCCCTGTGTTGCATGTGGGGGAGGGAGGGGCAGGAGGAAAGGAATAATAATTTTCAGTAGATTAGCGGCTATTGTATCATCGCACGTTGCTTAATAAGCCTGATGTTACGTGTGAGAGGTAAGCTCCTTAGTGGGAGCAGGGTGCACTGTAATGACCTCTTGTGTGCAGGTCTGTCAAGATGAAAGTTCCCTCCTGAGGTTATGGGGTTGGCTGTGCAGCATGCAGAAACGCTGACTTCAACTTACTGTCCTGCGCAGATGCTCTCCAGACTATTAATGCTCTCAAAAATCTGTTTAGGAACCTGGTTTTTCTTCCTCTGATTCCACCTAGGACAAATTTGACTTGGAAATAGAACAGAAATGCTGTGTCGTGATTTTTAAAATAAATAAGCGATTGCTATGAAAGGGAGCTCATTGATCCTTACTTGCTTCATTTATAATTACCCTGCTATGGAGTCATCCTACCTCATCTTTAAAAAACAAACCCGCCTCTCACAACCCCACTAGACAGCTAACGTGGCTTCTTGTGTCCCTCCCCGCCCCACTCTCTTCAACCTCAAGTACTTATAAAATATAAGTGTCCACAATAAGATTATAAAATGTTGTAAGACTGGAGCCTTTGCTTTCCTGGCTGTTCAGTAAATACGTTGTGTCTCTTGGATGTGCCCTGAGGCTCAGAAACCTGAGGCCTGCCCACATCGTGAGTTCTACTTTCCTCCTTGCAAAGTGCCTCTGGCTACTGGAGCTGTCGATGCAGCCCCTTCCACCCCCCGCCTTGCTAAGAAAAAGCCTTTTTTTTTTTTATCCTTTTTTTTTTTTTTTTAAGACAACTGTACAGCTGTAAAAAAAACTTCAATAGCTAATGAGTTTTTTTATCAGTTGCGAGTAAGGCTGAAACCTAAAATAATAATTTGGCACTTGTGGGTCCAGGGCACCTGGCACAGGTGTGTGAAGGCTCTGGTGCTGCCGTTTTGGCTGTGGCTCTCCCTGTGGGGCCATGAGGGTGTGTGCCCTAGTCCTTGTCCTGAGCTTTTATAGGGACCACCCTGTCCCCTTGGAATTCAAGCTGCTGACCCAGCTCCCGAGTTGGGCACTTGGCTTTCAGAGAGCATCCATCCCTTAGAGCATCCTGTAGGTGAGTGCTCCTTCTGTTCAGTGACTCCTGGGTGGTCTGGGGCTGGGCTCCCATCCCATACCCCTTGCTGGGGAATCCTGCCCCTCTCCTCCTGCAGTGGCTTGCTGCTCCCCAGTTCTTGCACTCCTGCAAAAGCACAGTGTGAGCTGGTGCTCAGCTCCCAGCATTTAGTAGTGAATAAGCATCCCTGTGCTAGCTCCAGGAGGCTGAGTGGCTATGCATCCCTCTTTTGCCAGGGAGTATGGGGTTTTGCAAGCATTTCCTAGCCAAGGGGGCTGCCCCTCTCCTCCCCTCTCCTGGGCAGCCCTGCTCTCAGTATCTTTCCCACCCCATGGCTTAGCAGGAATGTGCCCAGTCCTGGGGAAAACTCGAATAGGAAGCAAGGCATTTGCTAATTTGCAGGGCTGAAGCTATTCTGTATTTAACTTTGTACCATCCCTGGAGGAGATTTCACTCCTGTTACAAAGACAAATACATCTTTCTGCTCTGCTTCGACTCCTTTATGTGGAAGTTGTTTTTCTAGTATCTAAGTTTTTTTCGTTGTTTTTTTTTTTTGCATATTATTGAGAGACAGCGAACATATATACACGAACAGGCTTAAAAAACACTCAGTGTTTCCAAAACCTCGTCCTTTAAATAAATAAATATAAAAGTAGTCTTGTGGGGCAGCCAGTTTAAAATGCCTGCACTATATTTAGCAACAGGAGCAACATTTTCAGCTATTTGCAGATTTATACGCTCAGGGCTGCTCTGATGACTCCTTTGTTTTAACTTTGGGGCTGTGGCATGAAAGTGTGACAGATGCAGATCTGGGAGGGCGGGTGTGTGGTGTCTGCGGGCTCTGCTCCCCGCGGCCATGAGTTGGGTGTTCGCTGCCGGATGGAGCAGCAGAACAACCCTCACCTCTCCAAAACAAACCTCGTCCACAACCACAAGAATTTGGCGCACGGGGCAGAGTCCCTCCAGGACATGAGCTGTTGCAGAGCTGCTGGTGCCCTTCTCCCTGGGACAGAGGCCCCCTCTCAGCCAGTGTTTCTACAAGGATTTTTTTTTAAATTACCATTTTTTTCTTCCTCCTGCTTCTCTTCCACCCACACTTGGAAAAGAAAAATGCAGGCTCATGCATGTTGCATTTTTCCTCTGCAGCAGAAATTCTTCTTTTGTCTATTTCCTATAGATACACGGAGCAGTGTATGTTTTCAATTTGCTGTTAAAAAAAGTGGGTTCTCCTTTTTTTTTTTTGTTTTACAATTCGCTAAAACTGAAAGGATTAGTTTGTGTTAGTGCATTGTGCTGTTTGACTGTTGTTTCTAGTCTCTTTAGCTGAGGGAGTGGATATGGCAGTATAGGTTTTTGGATGAGGAAAATTTATCTCTCTGAACAAACAAAAGCCCCATATTTCTTTAAAACTTCTAGTAGTATGTTTTGTGCATCTTAAATCTGCAAAGTATGCTAGATGCCAGTTCAAGAAAAGTTGCTTGCATTTAATGCATAGCCTATCATTACTTGAAAACTCAACATGCCTTTCTGGAGGCATGCCATACTTTATTTGGATTTTACAGGAGTTGGACTTATTCTCATTGGGGTGCCCTTTAAATCAGGGTAAAATAATGCGTAATGGTGTCAGTTTGTTTTAACATTTTTTCTGTCTGCATCTCCTTTAAGAAAAAAAAAAACATTTGTTCTTGAGGAAGAGTTTGTGTGGCTGATGATTCAACTAAGGATATTTTTAAAATACTTCATTTAAATACCATAAATGCATATTGCATTGTTTTGGTGGTGTTGGAGGAAACCAGAAAATAAATACATGGGGTGGCTGCCCAGGAACAAGAGGTGACAGCACAGATTTAGTCAATACTTCATTTGTTTCATTTTGCTTTCAACCTAAGTGATTCACTTAGTCCTCTGCCTAAATATAATTCTTCCTACTTAGCCAGGAGCCGGCTTTCCCTCTGGCCAGATGGAATGTCTTTTCTATGGATATATGAAGGCAAGCCTTCATCTTTTCCTCTTCTGATGGACAGTTGAGATGTCCAGCTTGTGTGTGGAAGGAAAATGGATGCAAGCAGTTTCACAGTGCCCATACACTAACACCATCAGAAAAGCAAAAAGGAGGATTATTGATAGGGGAAACAACTGGTGCTGAGTCCTGGAAGGGAATGTTTCTTTCCCAGCTCTCTAGGAGGGATTTGGAAAGAGCCATAATCCTGGGTTAGGAGTAATTTGTTACAGCAAGATGATACTTGAGTGGCAGGAGGATTCTGGCAGAGGGTTTTATTCAGAGGAGTAGCTGGTCTCGGAGAAGGTCAGTCTGACACAAATCCTACCCCAGCCCACAAGTTTTGTTTCTCAGCCAGCACAATTAGCTGAGGGGACTCTGGACCTCTTACATGTTTCAAAGACATCTCCACACATCTGAGCTAAAAGATCATGGCAAAAAAAAACCTGTGGACCAGGATATGATGTAGTGGAAAGTTGGGTTTTTTTTTTTCCTCCGAGGCAGGCTTTCTGAAAAACAAAACCTCAACAGCAGCCTTCCCAGTTAGTCGTAGGAGGTCAGAATATTGCTGCTTCCAGTCTTATCTCCAAGACTTTTTCCTGAGGTTGCCTTAAGGTTACATTTTTAGGTTAGCTTTAAAAAAAAAAAAAGACAAAACTTACCACCCTAGGGAAAGAGAATTTTGCAAGTCTTGGTTTTCATGAGGGCCTGAAACCCTTGGAGCCATCTATTCTGCAGTTACCCCTTGTTGCATTGAAGGCCCAATCACACATGGAAACCACAAGGGAGGTGACAGGAAATTTGGTATGAAATTTGCTGGGTTTACTATAGAGTGGCTCCCGGCAGTTCACCCAGAATTGCTACATCGACAGGAATTTTTGTGGTAGTGATTAGAGTCATGAGTTTCACTTACCCAACAGTGGGAGAAAATATGACTCTTTCAGTAAAATCCTGTTAGGCCATTTTAGAATAACAAGCAAACTGCTAAATTGTCCTGTAACACCTTTACTCGGGGATGCCACCCACCTGTGCCACTTCGTTCACAGGTACTTCACAAGACCTAAGATGAGAATTTGGATCAAAGGGTGAAGAAACTCATTCCCCAACCAAGAGAGTCTGAGAGGCTTATCCCCCTTTGGAGGGGGATGTACCTTGCAGGGTACCCTTCTCCTGTCTTGTCCTTGTGCTGGCTTTTGATAGCTGGAGGCACCAATACCAAGCACTTTATAAATCAACTATTTTTGGCTGAAAGAAGGCAGGTCTAGATTAGATATTAGGAAGAAATTCTTTCCTGTGAGGGACTGGAACAGGTTGCCCAGAGAACTTGTGAATGCCCCATCCCTGGACGTGTTCAAGACCAGGTTGGATGGGGCTTGCAGCAGCCTGTTCTAGTGGAAGGTGTCCCTGCCCATACCAGGGGAATTGGAACTGGATGATCTACAAGGTCTCTTCCAAACCAGATTATTCTGTGGTTCTATGAATGATCCAGGACAGAGTTGCACAAAGATAGGCCTCTCTGTGTCTGGGTTTTTTCCTTCCTGCACGTACATGGAGTGCAAAATGGTACCAGTTCAGCAGCTATTTATCATCCTGGTCATGTAGTGATGGGTTTCCTGATGGGCATCACTACCAGGGTACCAAAGGAGTCTGGTTGCTGCTTCGCGTAGTTAGAAAACATGTAACTCCTGTTCCAAACTCCAAGCGGTGGAAGCGAGGGAAAGATGAGGAAGGGTTTGGAGGTGTCCTTTTATTCCTTACACCATTGCACTGCCCTGTGCTGCAGATCCACTTGGTGCAGTCAGAGGGGAGCAAGGCAGGGCAGACATGTTGTGCAGTATTACAGCAGAACCAGCCTGGATGACCACTGAGCACTGTTACTTTACTTTGGTTTTCCCCTTGTTGTTTGTTTGATTTTTTGTTTGTGTGTTTTGTTTGTTTCTTTTCCTTTTAAAAAATTAAAAAGGTAGTTGCAAAGCTTAAAGTTGTAGCCCCTCCTCTACGAATGGGGTTACACTCTTGCCAGAGTTGGAAAGTTTTAAGGGAGGCAAGGTTCCCCTGGAGCAGCCCTTCTCTTACAGTGGAGGTAGTTCAGTGCAGTGATCTCTGTCTATAACATGCTGTCAGATATCTTTGCTGTCTTTATTTAATGGGGAGGAAAGGAATTATATTTTATAGACCATAAAATGCATTCTTGGACTTCATACAAGCACTAGTTACCAATTGTTCTTTCATTCTCTGGGAGATTGCCAGGATGAGAAATTAAATGTGTATCTGTATGTCAAATTGTTCAGTGAATCTTGGAGGCTGATTTAACTTTGAGTCTAAACAAGACATCTCCACAGACAGACTTTCTTGAGATTTCATGACTGTCCCATTCTTTATTTAATGGAAACACTATTCTTGAGTGCAAAAGAACAAGTTGCAGAGAAAATCTAGGAAAAGTAGCTTAAAGATGTTGTTTCTTTTCCTGGCTTAAAGTAAGTAGATAAAATACTTGTTCTTGTTCCTCGACTGAAATTTTGCTCTTATTTGTGTCTTCTTTTGGAACAGCACTTTGTAGATTTCCAAATAGACTTTGTAGACATCTTCAGTCAGCCTGCTGATTTGTGCAGGGAGGACTTGTGGGGTCTTTCAGATTGAATATGAAAAAAGTAATGGTGCTTTCCCAAGCTCCACCCAGGATTGAGAAATACTGCCTGCAGTTACTTTGCAGAGATACCATGTGAACTACAGAAAGTAATGCTGTACTTTTATGTCACATGAACACTCTTCCTCTTGTAAAGCTAAAAAAATTATTTTAAATTCCTGCAGTAGCTGATTAGCCTTTACTTTGCTTCTTCGTGCTTGGTGTCAGTATCCTAGAATTTAACTGTATTGTACCAACCTTGCCTTCATTAGAAGCAAAAAACCTGTTTTACTTCAGGATTTCAGTAGAACTGATGGCAAGAATGCCTTTTATCCATGTCAGAATGAGCAAATAATTATCTGAATTTGCTTGAACTTTCATAGGCAATAATTTTTAAGGAAGCTTCTGGTTATTCTCTTGAGCTTTCTTCCATGGCAGCCTCCTCTGCACCCTTATCACTGTGTACAGAAAACCTATGTAAGGAGAGGTGGTGTGTGGCAGTAGTAATGGGATGTAGCTGTTCCATCGCATCTCTGGGATGTGGGAGCAGGGCTGTGCATGCTGTGAGCCCTGTGAGTAGGGCAGGAGAAAGCAAAGGATCTGGTGCTTCTGGGGTGTTCCTCCATCTCCAGTCGCTCTAACAGCTCACCCAGGAGGAAACTAGAGTTGATGAGGTCTCAGACTATTGCTTTGTGCCTTATTCCACCCCAAAATGGGCATCCTTTTTGCCCCTTGCCTTAGGTTGCTTTGTGCCTTCAGTGAGGCAGTTCCAGATCACAGGGTTTTCTGCTTTCAGCTATCCCTCCTTTGAAATGATCTTGAACTGTTTAATTGTGAACACATTTCTGTAACTTTCAGCCTGTGGAAGACTTGTCATCTCCTTTTTTCTGTCCTAACAATGTGATAAAGGCACAGGCAAAATATTGAAGTGGACAACACAAGGTCTTTACATCAGGAACTTTTGTGTATTACTGGAAAACAGGGAGACAAGGTCACTCGAATTATCAATAATGGGGAAATTCAAGGCGCTGCAAGTGTCTTTTTCAGGAACATAATCACAAGATAGTTGGGCTGATACCAGTGCTGGTGATTAAAGGACTTTATAAATTGGGAAGAGAGCTTAATGCCCTGTGTGCATATGTCTGTGCAGGTACATAACACTTATCAGTTCCTAGGTTTTGTGCCACTTTTCTCCTATTTATGTATTTTATTTAGTAATTTATTTTTGCAGTGTTGCAATTGTTTTAAAGGGTGATGTTAGTTAAAAAATAAAGTGGAGATATGTCATAAATGCTTCCATGTTTTACAATTTCATGCTTTAATTTCTTGAGTGCTCTGGCTTTTGTGTGGAAAGGGATAGGTCTCCTTGAAATCAGCCTTGTTTCTTTCATTTTGAGCAGCTCCCCTGCGCCTTGTCGTGGTGCATTACATATTCTTTAGAAAGGCTGAACATCGTGGGTGGTGTCTATTACTTCTCATACAAAAAATTCCAGACATTGCAGATCTGCAAGAAATAGGAGGCCCTTTTAAAGTTCCTTCAGCAATCTCCTTCAGCTATTTAAAGTAAATCCTTCAGATTTTGCTTTCACACTCCATACTTCTACAAACAAGGTGATAACCAAAGACCAAAAATAAGAGGTTGGGGTAAATTAAACAATGGAGCAAAAGCTGTGGTGTACATTTAAATCTTTAGAGGCTTTGCTTTCTAACTTAAGTAGGAACACTGGTAGGTTATAGGTCTTTCTTTGTAGGTACCAACATGAGTATCCTCTTGCAACTATTTTTCTTATCCTCAGAGAGCAATTACGGTCTCATTAAGCTCTGTCTTCATTCCTGTTGGCTTCCCCATAAATATCAGCTCTCCCCTCAGCATTGAGATCTTCTGTTTTACTGCTGGTTAAAATTTGTCTAGATGCTCTCTCCCAAAAGAGCTGCTAACTAAATATTGGAGAAACTCCTGAACTTCTAGTTGACATTCAGGTGTGTACTTCTGTGTGATTCTGCAATGGTGGCCAAGGAAGATTAACAGCAAAACTAGGATTGAGAATATTCTTTTTGAGATCCAGGGAGAAAGTGCAGACTCTGAAGATGGAGGTGTGGTCCCATGGTTAGCAGAGATATTGGAGACCCATGGCATCAAGCTGAGTCCAGGAACCCTGGTTCTGCTTGTTTCAGTTCCTGGGAGCTAATAAGCACCAGCTGCAGAAAACCTGGGGGGGAAAGTGTTGTGCAGCTTTCCCTCTGTTTTAAAATATGGCTTTTTTTTTTTTTCTTGTTGCTTTTGTGTATTTATATGCTGTAGAACATCCACTTGTAGGACATTCTAGCAGTGAAAACAATAGTGTGACAACAGGGCAGGTCGAGGTTGGACACAGGTGCAGGAAACACACTGTGAGCTCAGTGCCATCCTTTCCATCGTGGCCTCACTGCTGCAAGCCCAGTCCAGGCTTGTGGGGCAGCTGCTGGCCCCAAGTAAGAGTTTCCACCAAACTACTCTAGTCCTGGATCTGAAGTTTAGCTGCTTTTGACCAACTCTGCTGTGAAATCTTGGGAAACATGTTTGTTTGCCTAGATGGTGCTAAGAAAGATGGCTGCTTTGGGTGGTGTTTGGGAGGGAGGGTGTGCAGACCTGTTCCTTGCTTTGAAAGACCCTGTGGTTGTGGATGGGAGGTGTGGATGTGATGCTTGTAGGAATGGAGGCTAGGGAGGTTTTGGGGTTTTTTGTTCCCTTCTGCAGAAAAAAAATCTGGGCCATTCAAATCATTTGCCTTTCCCCTTGTGCTGACAATTTAACAGCCTTTTTAAAAGCTTTGGTTTCTCTCAAGTACGCTCACCCCATACTTGTTTTAATTCTTGTGTGGAGGCCTGGAGCTTAACAATTATTTTGCTTAAGCTCTCTGAGACTTGCCATAAAACTTTTTTTTTTTTAAACACACACATGCTAATGATCCCCATCAGATCATATTGTTAAACAGGGAATAAAATACTTGCACCAGGATGACATTATTTTAAAAAAATGTTAAAAGCAGGCCAGCAGAGCCCATTTCAGCAGTTTGGCTCTGAAATAATTTGCACAGATTTGTTAGAGTTAATTTGTTGAAAAGTTCAGTGTTTATACAGGCAAGCCCTAATTTCCACACTGAGACACAAGAAGCAGGAGAGGACCGAGCGGGTGTCCAGCATTTGCAAGAGCAGGATGGTGGGAACTTCCCTCCCTCCTACCCTTCTCCCCTGGTGCAGGAATGTGAAAGCAGTGTCAGAAGGCTGGGAAAGTCAGCTTCGGATTTTTGTGGAGTCCTTGCAAATCAGAGGAACTGTCTGGCTCAAATCTGCATTTAGGGCCAAGAGAAGAGGATTTCCTGCTATTTAGTTGCTTGAGGAAGGAAAGGATTTACCTCTCCGCTGTAACAGGACTTAATTTTTCTCCTTTTTAATAAGAATATTGTAGCGTAGGGCAGCAGTAGTAAACCTGTGAAAGCAATCACGTCTCTCCCGCCTCTTCCCTCACCCTTCCCAACTCCCCTCCGCCCAAGCATCCTCCTGTCACAGCTCCCAGCCCCAGCGATGGCTTGGCATCTCCCTCCACCGTGAAAGAGAGAGTTGTGGAGGGGGCGGCTGCTGCGACGTCGCTCCCTCGGACGGCTGCCGCGCTCGGCCCGCCATCTGGATCCAGTTAGCTCTCTCGGCAGTAGGGCTGAGTCTCATTTCCTCCAACCAGTAATGTTATATAGGCAGTGATCCTGTTCTGCCCTAACATAATTGAAAATTATGTGTATTGTAGACTCGCAGCGCTGAAATGTAGACTTGTAAAAATCTGTGGCTCAGGTAGCCTGTGGAGATTGAATTTGGCACACAATGAAGCTTTTATGTAAAGTAAGAATTATAAGCCACCACATCAATATTGTGTTACAGGCATGACAATTCTTGGATGAGGAGGCCTTGAGTTAGGCTCGTCACCTTAAACAATGCTAATATTTCATACTTTATCAACTGGGCTGGCATTTTGTAGCCAGCAAGTTGGACTCTTTTTTTATTTTGCAAACGTCCTGCTGTTGAAACTGTGGGTTCTCTAGCTTGACACAAGCATTGGCTGCAGGCATTGGCCCCCTCTGCTTGTCTGACAGACAGAACATCTCGCCCTTGGTGGGGCTGGGATGCTGCTCTGGATCCGGCCACTTGATAGAGCTCATGGAAGTTGCTTTATCGACCCCTTGTGCATTACTGCTTTCCCTTGAGTCTGGTTATTTGATTTTATTTTGTCTCCACTGGTGTATTATCCACTGGTGGAAATGGAAGCTGTCCAGGTCTGTCTTGTGTGCAAAACTGAGCCCCTGGGTTTGGACCATTCCCTGCTGGGCTTCCTGAGTGTGTCCAAGAGGAGAAGCTGTTTGTGCTTTAGCCTTTGCACTGTAAGACTTCTTGGATCCTCTTTGGCAGGAGTGAGTAAGAGATGGACTTTACTGAGACTCTAAACTAAGGGTGTTAAAAGGAGAAAAACCAAGTGTAACAGTAAGATCTGAAATGTTCATCTTGCCCTTAGGTCAGCCTGGTGTGGGAGCTGAAAGTACACGCTGAAAGTACAGGCTCTTGTGGGATGAAGGTGGAGTGGGAACAACTGTACCTTCTTGCTCTGGTTCTTCTAATGGAATTTATTGCTAGTAAAGCCAGCATAACTGACAGTCCTGAAGGCTTTGTAATCCCTGCAATAATTACTGACTGGATGGGGTCTGATGTGAGCTTTCCCCTGCTGCTTGTCAGTGCCTCTGTCTGCCCTTGGGTCAGTCCCAGAGAAGCCCATGTGTTTCTTGGCCTGTGATTTAGGGCTGACCTCAGTTCCTTGTGGATTGTCATGGTAGTAGGGATATTCCAGGCTTACCTGTGACCATGGAACAGTCATGGGAAAATGGAGGTGGTTGGTTTATTTTGGCCGTTTCCTGAAATGCCACCGTTTGAGCTGTCGCTTTCTTGTAAGTGCTTCAGCTGTGGCAGCAGTAGCTTCTCGCTCTCCAAAATGGTTGTGGACATAGAATTAGAGTCGTGTACCGTGAGGCATGCATCCTGTGAGTACATTTTCCTTGGAAAAGGGAAAAATGCTTCGTTGTTTGGCTGGTAAACCTGAAGAAGCCAGTAGTAGCTGTGTCCCATCAAGACCCTGTCTGCAAATTCATGTGCCCTTTTCTGTGGTGTTTTGTTTGCTGTCTGAGAAAACTGGTGGACTTTTGAAAATGCAGCAGTTGTTTAATAGTCCATCTGCAAATCCAAAATGTTAAATATTCCACTCAAGTTAAAAAGCTCTCAGTTTGCTTAGGTTTTGGGTCCATTTTCTGCACACTTGGCTTGCATTTTTATGCAATTTTTTTAAACCACAATGGATTAGGATGTTGCTTTAACATCATCTCATCTTTAAAATTTATGTTGTGGTTACATATATTGAAGAGCAGGGATTTGATGCAAATGATCAAATATCTGGAGGCTTACAATCCAGTCATAAGAGTTAGAAATGTCGCTTACGGGTACACTAGTTCTGGTTTGTTTGGGGTTTATGTCTTGTTTTTAAGAAGTGCTGAAACATTCTGGTCCACATTGCAGAAATCCCAAATGTGAAGATGAATAAAAAGAAAACTTCTTGGAACTTGAGGAACTCGTATGGGGCACAAATCCAGAGTATGGATTTGTTTATTTGCATTCCAGCAGCTCAGAAAACTCGGGCCCTCCAAGTGTTGGGAATTGGTAATACATCCTCCCACTGACTCCTGCTTTTTGGGCACCTCAGTGCCCAGAGTGTTGCAGCAAATAGGCCTTGCATGTGAGCAACTGTTTTGCATACGTGAGCAAATGTGGTAGTGATGTGCTGAAAGCATGGGGCCATCTCCTTCCTTCCTTCCTTCATGGAGATTGATACAGCTTCTGTTATTTGCCTGGGGTGGCAGGGAGTTTTGTGTGTGGTGGTTCTGCAAGATCACTCTTACTTAAAAAAAAAAAAAAAGAAGGAATGGGTAAACATAACTACTTCTCTAGATATTTTCTAGAAATAGATCCATCAAGTCAGGTCAGAGTCTAGTGCTAAACAGGAGCATCTTCAGTGGCCTGATCTATGCATACAGCTGCTTTTCTTAGTTCTGCGAGTTCTGGAGGTGTGTGGCCGTATGCATTTCTTTCAGCATGATGCAGGGTTTTTAGAGGTCACATATTAGCCTGTATGCCTAATTGGGACAGCACATTGCCAAGCAGAGAGAAAAGGTTAGGCTGAAATTATATTTAGATGTACAGCGCAGAAGTCTGTTTGGGCTGACATGTTTCTCTGTGAGCCTGCTCTTGTTCTCTTGTTTAGAGTAGAACACTTTTGGTACGGTGATCTGGGTACCAGCTTGAGATTTCACCTCTGTGGTGGAAGCCTTGAGCTCTGCTGTGTGTCTGGCTGAGGTGCAATGGCTCCTCCAGTGAGGTGCAGAGAGAGGACCTGCACACTCCAAAGCAGAAGTTCTAGATGATACTTGCTGTTGGTTAAATCTGTGGGAACATTTTTCTTCTTAAAGAGTAGCTAAGCTTTTCTTGCTTTTGAATCAGCACCCCTCATGCTGCAAACTTGCTGCCTGTGTGTATTCAGCCTATGTGCTGATGACAGTGACATAAAGAAGTTGTGTCTGTCCCTGGGTGCTTGGCTATCACAGCTGGGCCTGAGCATAGCAGGCTGTACTGTTATCTTGGGCATCAACAACAGCAGAGCTTATTAAATTTGGCCTAGTAACTGAGTAAGTTACACTGTGCAAGTCCCTTAAGTGTTGTCTGACAGAAGATGAGCAAGAAGAAAATAATCCATGGTGACTTCCAGAAACAGTGAAAAGTAGAGAAAATGGGTGCTGAGACCCAGCGGTGCTGAGTCATTTTGAGGTAGACCTCTGCCTTTGAGGCTTGTACAACCCTAGGAAGCTGGAGCAGTTGACATGGTGCATTTGTTGAAAGATGGCTGACAGATGACCCATTCAATAATGAGATCATGTTCTTAACCCATGATACGTGTTTTCCTTCTTCTGGTATTCACCAGAAGAAGAGACTGGTATTCACCTTCTGGTCCTTTGTCCTGTCCTCTCCATGGTTATGCTATTTTGTTTCTGTGTGAGTTTTATTCTTGGATTTGCTATGATTAGTAAAATCAATGTAATAATGTCTTTGCAATTTGTACTTTTTTTCTTATTCCTGAACTGTAACGCAGTGCTATGAAATTGTTAGATCTGCACAGATTTTGTCTTCACAAACATGTAAAGTTGTCTTGATTTTTGTTTCAGTTCCTTGCATAAGTTTTAATTTATACTTTTTTATCCATGTTACCTAAGATTTGTTATTTTTTTTGCCTTTCTTTTCTGAACTCATTTTTCTTTCCCCATTTTTGTTTCCTCCATCCAGTATCTGCAGATGAAATGGCCACTGCTTGATGTTCAGGCAGGGAGCCTTCAAAGTAGACAAGCCCTCAAGGATGCTAGGTCTCCATCTCCAGCACACATTGTTGTAAGTAAACGCAGAAAGATGTTCTTCCTTTGTTTAAAAAAAAAAAAGGCATTTGACATTAATGGCATTGGTTGTCATCAGTTTTCTTTTACACAGACTAAAGGAGAAATACCTCAAAACAAACAAAATCCCTAATGAGCACATGGTAAAAGGAGAGAATACATTTGTTATCTCTGGGCTGTTCATGAAATTATCATCTGTGTGCCTTGTAGGAAAACAAGGAGTCAAAAATGCTCTAAATTTACACACTGCAGAATTACTTAGTGGCAGTGAAGTCTAATCAGGCTGGTTTACACATCAGACAGTGAACTGAAGAGAGTGAAGAGGCAGTCTGGAAAGCATTAGAAAAATCACAACCAAGCCTGTTCCATGGCCTGTACTGAAAGAAACTTTTCTTATTGCAAAATCTTGGGTGAAAGTTTGTGAGAACCTGTTAGCATTTTACCTGGGTGAAGGCTCAACAGAGCCAGGTTCAACAAAGCATGTGTCTCTTTGTGTTGTGATGACTTCTCATTTAGTATAAAAAGTGTTGTCAAATGTTTACCACTACCAGCAAAATATAAAACTCTTTATAATGAGTAGAATTTTTTAAAATAGCTTTATTTATGAAGTTCTAACTTAAATTTTCAATTCTTGGTTAATTTTTCTTGTGCTGCTATTGTAAAAACAATGTGGAGTTTGTAATGCTCAGTACAACTTTGCATGAGAGTGGTTTGGGGTTTTATTTTACTTTCTGGAAGAGCATCCATAGAGATCTAAAGGGAAATTGTTTATATGGTGATATGCAGTGGCCCATCCTCACCCATAGCCAGTGTTAGTGCCATCTCTTGTTAAGGAGCATCTTAGCTCTGTTCATCTGGGTAATTTACCTCTGGACAAGATGGCATGTAGTGGGTTAGAATATTTCTTCTGAAAGAATTCATTCTCAAGTTTTACCTGATTTTCTTTTCTACTTTTTTTATGATCAGTTGATGGGAGGGTGAATCCCAGGAGTAGAAACACTGCTTGTTCTTTATCTTTTGCTCTCTAGTCTAAAGCTGACATAGCAGGTAGATTATCCAAAGCATATATTGGTTTCATTAGGAGTCTCAAATTATACTAAACATTTTTGAAGATCTTCTTTTTCCGTTGTTGTCTATTTAAATTGAGAATTGTCAACCCTTTGCTGTGTCATAGTTCTGTATTTAAAAAGAAAAAAAGGTTTCCTATTTTTTAGAATTCATAAATTGTAAACCATTCCTCAGTCCATCAGAGAGCACTTGGAACAGGACTGCTGTTTGCCCCATTGATATCTAGTGCTGGTTGCTTCACTTTTTCAGAAAGACTTTCTTTTTCCTTTCCTGGGCTGTCACTGGAGGAAAAGATCAGAGAATAGATGTGTGGCTGGTTATTCAGAAATCTAGTCATCAAAACCTGCCATCATCTCGTTCTTAATAAGAAATGAACTAGAGTAACTTTTTTTAAATTTTTTTAAAATTGTATGTTTAACTGCTCTGCTAGAGTATGACGTGGGGCAGGAATGTTTCTGGGGCTGTATGGTGTGCTCCTGGTGTCCAGCTCACAGGAGGTGATGGAGAAGGGAGCAGGAGGCTTCTGGCTGGTTGCAGCCTGGGAGGGCAGGCTGAGTTTGGTTGGGATCACCCGACTTCCCAGTGCTGAGCATCCACTGCCCTGAGGCCTCTTGCCACACAGGAGAGTGGGCACTTGCCTTTAAAAGCCAAAGCAGCTTATCCTGCCAGGGGTTGGTTGGTGTCCTGGCTCCCCTGGCCCTTTCCAGCCTTTCCAACTAAGTGTGGATGACAGAGACACAAGTGATCAACACAAATACACAAAAAAAGGGTTCAAAAATCACAATCATTTTGGAAAATGAAGCGAAACCTGCTTCCAGGGAGGCTGAGGGTGATCTGCTTTGTATTTTGACCGTTTGTGGGGTTCTTATGGGTCTCTTTAAAAGCTATTTCACTCTGCATTCAATAAAAAGCATATTTACCATAGCAACCACTTAGGCCATGAGGAACATATACTACCTCTGAGATGGAGGCCACCTTCCGAAAGAGCCACAGCTGGCATTTGTAATGTGATCTTTTGTGCTACTTACAATGTTGGAGGTGGAGGAGGGAGTGAAGGGGAGAGCAGTGGGGTTTTGGGAGGAGGGGAAGTTCTGCAAGGTTTAGTGTTTATTTCTAGCAGCAAACTGTTTTGCTTTGTTCTGTTAAAACATATAAATAAGAGGCAGCTTTTTCCACCCTTTTTCCTGGCATCCACCCCAGGCCACATTGATTTTGTGGAGTGAAAATGGTCTCATTTTTTGGTAAATAAAGTTAGAGTGGGTAATGTCATTCACGGGAGATGAAGTGGCTGCAGATGCCAGTTGGCCCAGGATGTGTCAGGCATCTCTGGTGTCCCTGTTGCTGCTGCTGTGCCTGCCCACAGCACCTGGGATCTGGCTGCTCTTGCATGATGCACCCATTTCTGCGTTTGTGAAAATGCCATTAATCTTTTTATGGAACAATGAGGGGTGTTTCGTGGGCATGGTGGTGTTTCTGTGTTATTGTAATGTGTGGGGATAGAAACTGGTTCTCTACCCTTGTTGCTGTGTCTCATCTACTCATCAAATGTACCTATGCCAGTTTTTCATCTTTAAATCAGTTGGGCTGCCCTGAAGATCTGTAGGAAAATGCTAACACCTGCAAATCACTTCTTATCTCTCCCCTGTATCTGAAATCAGGATTTGAGGCTAATCTTTATAGCTAGATTACAAAGAGAGGAAAGGAGAGTGTGGGGGCTTGGTTTTTTTCCCTTTTCTTTTTCTTTCCTTTTTTTTCCCTTTTCTTTTTCTTTCCTTTTTTTCCCTTCTTTTTTCTTTCCTTTTTTTCTTCTTTTCTTTTTCCTTTTCTTTTTTCTTTCTTTCTTTTTTCCTTTATTCCTTTATTTTTTCTCTTTACCTTTTGTCTTCCTAACTCTTCCCTTTTTCCTCTTTTTAATGCTCTTGCTTCTCAGAACTTGGCTGTGACAAGCACAAGCTCTGTGTCAGGGCTGCAGCCTTTATGCCCAGCTCTGAAACTCCCCTTAGGAGTTAAGCTTAATGACTCAAGGCTGTGTAACATGGCCGTCTATAATGCCTTAAGTAAAATCTGTACTATTTGTCAGCCATCCTCCTTTCAGATTTGTTTAAGAACATTAAGTTAAGACTACAAAAAATTGAAGCAAACCCCAGCATGAATAATTTGGCCAGATTGTTGCCCCCAGTGCTGAGGGCTGGGTTAATACTGCTTTTTCATGGTGCTTGAGAGAGTCTCCAAGGCCCATAATGAGAAACAGAATATTAAACTAAAATTATCTTCAGTATGTCTTGTGGAAGGTACAGCATGAGGCTCCATTTAGGACCAGTGCATTTATTTGCATTTAGGTGCTTCACTTGTCTGGTAAGACTCTTGAATCTGACCCTGGCACAGCCATGCTGCTTATCTGTGTCCAAAGGTAAAAGAAAACTGGGGGAAAAATTGTTTTAATAGTACACAATTAAGCTTGCTAGGTCAAAATTTTGAATTCAGCCTGCAGATAGTACTATTATGAGACCGTGATGTTTTAAAAGCATTTTTATGATTATTTCACCTCTGTTTTTCTGACCTTTGATTTCATTGGTGGTATTAAGACTTTGTGAAACAGTTTTAGCCTGAAGTTTTAGATGTAAAGCAGACCTCAGTTGGGTGCCTTGCATGCTCCTCTAAGAGAGGGGTTTGGGTGCTTTGTCTTGAAATCCCACGTTCAATGCGCACCTCACCTGACCCACATGTGTGCTGCCAGCATGGAGATAGGGATGAGAGATGGTGCCCAAGGAGAGGGATTCTTGCATAAACGTTTTCTGTTGCAATGTGGACAGGCAAGTGAAAATAAGCATGGCATGTCTGCGCAAGGATCTCTGAAATTTGCTCATGGGAGCAATCAAGCACATCTAAATCCATTTTTATCCATGTGCATTCCTACAACGTTAAGGAGAACCAGTGCTGTTCTTCCCTGTTCTCTGCAAAGTAAATACTCAGCCATACCCTGTTTTGAACAGTAGTGTGGTTGAAAGACCAGTCCCAGGATCCTTCCTCCTGCAGGCTGTAAAACAACTTTTAGCTTTCTTTGTACCAGGCAAAAACATTCAGAACCCAAAATGATGGTGGCTTGGTACAATACATTTCTTACAAAACAGTTAAAGGTTAAAAAAAAATTCCTGCTTTTTGAAGTAAATGTTACCTCGGGGGGATGACTTCCAATATTTTTGGCCTAAGTTTTCTAATTTGTAATGAATACAGTCATGTTGTAGACTGAATCCCCAAGAACAAAGAATCACTGTGCAGTAGTGTATCTAATTTTTTCTTCTTTTTTTTTTTTTCCCCTTAAGAAAGTAAAAATGTGTTTTCGAAACATATAATAAGCAAAACTGAAGGCAAAACCATCTGAAACATACTGAGTGTTCTCAGCTGTTTCGATGTGCATGGACAGCGGGTGTCTGGGACCACTGGATGATTTGGAGAGATCAGGAGGTTTTTCCCAGAGCAGCTGGAGTTGAAGCTGCACAGTCTGCCCTGCCTGGTCCCTAATTCCTTTTCTTATGTGGTTTGTACTTAAGCACTTTGGAAAAAAAGACAAATATCTACAAATAATAGGTTTATCTTAGCTAGATTTTACAGTGTACCTACAGTGTCACAGAAGTGACCACAGGCCAGAAGTGGGGTGCATCCAGAGATGTGTTCAGTCCTGTATGAAACCATCTGCAAGCACAATCTTGTTATTTCCACTCACAGTGCCCCAGGAGGGCTTTCAAAGCTCTATCTTTGTCTTGAATGTTCTGTTGTGTGTAGGGACTGTTCTTCATCTGCAGTAAGCTCTTGAGATGTTCTTGGATTCCAGGCCGTGTATGCCCATGACAGGACATCCTCTTCCCTCCCCAGAGATCTGCAGGGTGATAAGGGACATGGTGTGGTGTGGGGGGAAGGTCTTGGGTGGGCATCATTCATGTCAGTGCCTGGTATCCACAGGGACATGTGTGGGAAGGAGGAGAGAGCTGTGTGTCTGAGCTGTACTGGTACCGAGTCAGTCCCTGGTGGCTGGTGGGTCACACCTTGGTGCATGGACCCAACACACAGATCCTTGGGATTTACACTGCAGCAGTACCCATGCAGACTTAATTGGAAAGCTCCTTTAGCGACTCTCTTCTTTTTAAATGCTCTATACTTTATTTGGCTAATTGCTCTGGCAGTTGCAAAGTAAACAAAATGTTTCATTAGTACATGCCCAAAAGTGTGCAAACATCTTGTCTTGAATTTTTGGAGCTGCATGGAATTAAGCCACAGAACAAATTAAACTTGATGAGAATTTTGTGGCTAAATCTTTCACCACTGTATCCTTTTGATTTTTTTTTGTTGGTGTTTTTTTTTTGGTTGGTTTTTTTTTTGTTTTGTTTTTTTTTGTTTTTTTTGTTGTTGTTGTTGGAAAGGATTGTATTTAGAGAAGCCTGTGTACAAACCAGAATGTTTAGGGCTAAGTATAGAATTCACCTACCGGCAGCCCAATAAAATTATTTTGGATGGATTCCTATAAAACACACCCATTACATTCAGTACCCATTAAATATGAATGGAAGCCTAGTGCTTGGTTTGTGTAGAGCACAGAAGAAATGTGGGCTCCTTAAAAGTAATTCACTTGGTAATTCGATATGTTTGCAAAATAGTTCAGACTTTAAGGGTCTGCTTCATGCCCTTGTGTTTACTCTGTGACACAACGTCCATCCTCTGCAGACCTTGTTTCAGTACTGGAGGTAACTCGTCTGCTCTAGTGCTGAGACTGGGGAAATGTGCAGGCTTGTACCTCTTACTGTGAAGTGAGCAGGAATTTAATGCTTCTGCAAACATCAGTCAGCACTAAAGCACCTTCAGAAGACACCTTGGGGCTGGATTGGCAGCTGGGATGAATTGTCACGCTTGGTTGTAGTCAGGAGATCTGTGAGTAGATCCAAGAATTCTGAAGTATTTGGATGCTGGGATATTTCAGCTGTGGATAAATGCTGTAAAATGTATAGTACTGCCAACCCCAATTGTTCTAGGATCATGAGTCAGGCCTCAAAAGATCATGAGGATTTGTGGGGGAGTTTTGTGTGTTGTTTTTGTTTGTTTTCTGTTTCTTTAATAATACATTTTGTATTCTCTTTACTTGTTCTGTTTCCTGAGCCTGCAGGGTATACTCTGCTCATTCTCAAACTTTACAGCAGTTTGGGAGCTTGCTGTGTGTTGTAAGTGGAGGCTGAGGTTCTTTCTCTAAACACTTGACTTCAAGGCTACCACGCCTTGAAAAATAGCAACTATTGCTAGACTGGCTGTAAAATTATAGGAGTTAGCAACCCTAAGGATAGCTGCTTTCTCCTGGAGCAGAGTAGTGGTGTTATGATATGCTCAGTGCAATCTGTTGAGCATCTATTCTTTCTGAATCACCTGGTTTGACTTTGGGAGAACCTGGTCCTTGGTGCTGGCAAAAGCTCTGGCTCATGAGCGCTGGTGTGGGATACCTTGTGATGGCTGCAGCACTCCCAGGCAGGGCCATGGTGCTCTGACATTACTGGGAACAACTCAGCAGGTCCTCCTGAAGCAGCTGGTTTACAGCCCAGGGTATTGCAGTGAACCAGCATCAGTTTTTATTTCCTGAAGGGGGGCTGTGCAGTCTTGCACCCTAGTTGGAGCCCTGAGATTTGACATTTTGGTTTGTCATGGCATGCCAGAATATATTTGGTACATCTCTCTCTGACATATCTGAGTATTGAAACTCTCTGGGTAAAGGGAAGGCAGGACAAAAGCTTGCTCTTCAGAGATCTTTAAGAAGGATGTAACTGTGCTGCCTTCAGTGTGGTTGCAAGTGCATCTACTTCAGGATTCCTTTTGTGTCTTTTGTTTATAAAATACCCCCTATGTCCTGAATGTGACACAAATATGATCCCCAAATTCTGTCCCTTTTTGACCAGTTAATGTGGGTTCCAGTAATGCAGAGAGCAACATCTCAAGGTAGAAACCTACACTGGGAAGATAGTTTAGGGACAGTATTTCAGTACAGAGGAGTGCAAGCTGCATTTTGGATTCAATCACACGGCAGCTTATGTTATGCTGGAGCATGCATGTTAAATGAACTTCTAGGGACTTGTGTGGGCCTAAAATTGAATATCTGTGAGCAATCAGCTCTTCCGCAGAAGAGCGGATGTGCCAAGAGGAACGGAGAGAATGCAGACAGTCTGTCCCCAAAGCCCTGGGCAGGTTCAAGGACTGCAGCAACAACAGCTCGGCCTTGGCAGCAGGCAAAGAGCGGCAGCAGCACAGGGCGATGCTGGAGAGCCAGATGGGTGAGCCTGTCAGATCAAAGATGATGTGTACCAAGGGTGGCAGACTTGGCAGGGCTGCTCACTGCAGGCCCTTCTCCCCGCACACCCTGTCTGCAGCTGAAGTTTGGGGCTGGATTCAAACTGGAGCTTAGAGGAGCAGGTACTGAATAATGCAGCCTCGTCTGGAGCCAGAGCCCATGCAGACCGGAGCAGGAGCAGCCATCATGCATAGAGCAGAAGATTTAATGGGTATGATAAGGCCCTGGCACTTATTTTTTTCCCAGGTTTCTAGAACCACAGTCTTCACTTTCCAATACAGCTTTGGGCTTGTTGACGCAGAGTGGAAAAAGCCCAAATATACACGAAGTAGCTGTCTCAGAATAACTATTCCTCATTATCTCTCCATGCGGCCACTCTTACTCAGCAGTAAGAGGTCCTTTGTGTGGTTTAGCTTAATCCGCTTTGGAAACGGATTAAGCTAAATCTCACAAAGAAACTCTTAGTGCTGAATAACAGTGTCCACACGGAGAGATAATTCGAAATAGTTGTTCTGCATTTTTCAATTCACACTTGAGCACAAAAACTTTCCTGTGCAGATGAGCCCACTTGAATAAGAACCACCTATTTTCTGTCTAAACAAGGTCTGTGTACTGTGTCCAGGTGCTGTAGTAAAGTAAATGGCATGTATTTATCATTAAAGGGAAAGGAAGGAAGCTGGCATTGCTCAGGACCATTTGTTTGCCAAGTTGCTCAAGCCCAGAATTATTGCTTTTCTCACCCGTTCATGTGGTTTGGGATTAGATTATTCATGGGATACTTTACATTCTGGACAGTACAGACATCTCTACTCTTCCCTGTGGAAGAAACTGGAGCTGCCTTGTAAGCCACTGCATAAAGAGAAGGAGGGATGCTTTCTCCTCTGCCCTATGCAGACCTGTTTGACAAGGGTCAAACTCATTTTGGAAAGCCTCTGGGGAGTTAGGGGTGTTAGAAATAACACGGAGCAATGCCTTTGTACAACAATCTCCCACTTCTAGTCTCTCCCCAAGCAAAATGAAGCTAGAACTTATTGTCAGACAGACTTTGGTTTTGGATATGCAGTTGGCTGGTGGCAGAGGTCTGGTTCCAGGAGAACTTGACTTGAAGCTTTGCTCGTACCTGACAGATACCCGAGAGTAAAATCATTCAGCACTTTCCCAAGATGAGGAAGCATTTCTCACTCCTCTTTCACTTGTGGGGCCAGAACAGATGTTAAGTAACTTTCTCAAGTTGATTTTGAGAAACTGATGATTTCCACATCTGGATTTTACAGGCAAGCAAAAAACCCTGTAGCCCCACAGGAAAGTTAACAAACCTCTCTCCCCTCCCTGCCCCAACAAAACAAAAAAAAAAGGAACTGAAGTAGTTTTTGAAATCTAAACATAAAAATACTAACATGTATCAGACCTTAGAGGAATGTTACTTTTGGTGTTATTTAGATGCTATCAGGACACTGTGTATCTGAGTCCTTGTGTCAGGTGTACCAACTTGTCTCATCTCTTGTAATTAATAAATTTGGGGGAGCTGAACCGGTCCTTTGTCTACCTTGACAGGCAGTAGCCGTGCACCTAGCCTCCCATCTGTAGGAATGATATATATAAAATGATGGATAGGCTGATAGTGGGTCCTGGACATGCATGGTTTGAACACAAGTGTTTTTGTGTATACAAGAGGAAGGGTGCTTTCCAAGTAGCCTCCCTGATGGAATGAAGAAGTAACCAGATCTTTGGGTTTGGTTGGTGTTTTGTTTTGGTGGTGGTGGGTTTTTTTTTGGTTTTGTGTTTGTTTGTTTGTTTGTTTGTTGTTGGTTTTTTTTGTTTTGGTGGGGGTTTTTTTTTTTTTTTTTTTGTTTTGTTTTGTTGTGTTTTGTTTTTGGTTTGGTTTGGTTTTTTTTTTTTTTTGCAACCCCATCTGTTGACCTTCTTTGTGCAAATTAAGGATCTGATCGTGTTCCTGGGGCCTGCAGAAAGAGGTGGGTCTGTGCTAGTTTCCTAGGAGAGGCGAGTGGTTCTCTAACATGCATTTTTCCTGTTGGCACGACTCAAAGACTTCTTAACTACTATTACTGTGGAAACTAGCTTCCCCTTCCTTTTTGCTTTTTAGGCCTTGATTCAAGAAATCATTAAACATGCCTCGATGTCCATCGATGTTCAGGACAACACTCAAGTTTGTGCTCAAAGTATTGTCGTGTGTAGTGACGCTTTTCTGAGTTGGAGTACTGAAAATGAGCATTTCTATGAAATAAAATCCCTTCCTGTAAGGTGGTTGTGACCTCTCCCTGTCCCCCAGGGAGAGAGAAGGGAAAGAGGGAGAGAAGGAATAGCATGTCCCAAACTCTTCTTCCATGGAGCTTGTCCTTATGCTGATGTATTTCTTCCCAGGACTATAGGAGTAGTAGGAGGAGACAAGCTGAACAGGGTTTAGGACTCTTGTTGCTTACTTGCCCACTGGGAAATGGGCAAAATCTGCTCATGGTGTCTTCCCCTGGACAGAAAGATAGTGTCTGGGAGAGGAAAGACGAAACAAAAAAATTATGCCCCATTCTATACCTGCAGAATTCTTCGATGTCAGTATTGAGTGTTTTGGAGATGTGACGGCTCCTTAATAAGGAAATGATGTTTTGCAGAGGAGAGCGGAGGGAAGGGACCTAAAAGCCTCCAGACTTTCTTAATGTGCACTTATAGCTGTGAACACTTCTCCTGCCAAACAGCTACATGGAAGCAGTATCATTAGAAAAACCCAAATGTCGGCAGTACAGTTTTCCCTGGCAGCAGAACTTCTGTCACTGCATGTAGGGCATGTCTCCGTGGTTAATTAATATGAAGCAAGCGAGGGTTTGAATTGCTAAAGCCATAGCTGTTCCATATTGACTCCCCATCTCAGTGCTTTTCAGGCATGTTGAGCTCTTTGGAGGGAAGTTGTTTACTGGACGTGAATTAACCTGCTCCTTATTAAAGGGTTCTGATGGCAGGACGAGTTACTTTGGGATAAGCTCTGGTGTGAATCTGAGGCATGCTGGTTGCTCCACAATTGCTGCCCGAGGGGTAAACGTGAGATAGCAGCTGCCATTTGGACTGAAGGTGTCCAGAGCCAGGCATGTGGCTGGGCGGTTACAGAGGTGCTGTAAGACCTTGGTGAGGCTCACCCTGCTGTAACTTGTTCTGCTCATCATGCCCGGAGCACGTCCAGGGAGCGTCCCATCACACTATAGATGGACTGTTAAGCTCCAATCCTGCATGGGCAATTGTTTGGCCACCTCGGATTGCTGCGCTGAGGAATCTGTGGGATGAGTAAACAGTGAGAAAATGTAAAGAAGCAGCTCCAGCACTGGTGGGAGAGAACGGCCAAAGAGCTGGTACCATGTTCACTTTCTGGCCGACTCAACTACTCCTCTCTTGAGCGCCTGGCTGGGCTTCTGGCTCTTGAACTAAAGCATCATCCTGCTCCTGTTGCTGGTAGTTGGGATCAGGTACCTAAGTCTGTGAAAATTACTCTTTTCTTCCGAAGTGCCATTCAAGCATGATGGTGACTTCTCCCTGTGGACACCATGTTTCAATTCTGCGACTGTGTGATGAGCAGGTCAATGCGCTTGGTGCAAATTAAAGATGATTTCATTGTCACTTTATTGTTATCTGTATTTTGGAAGATCTAATAGGCAAGCTACTGTCAGAAAAGCAAATTCTTGTCTCTGCCTCAGATTGCTCAGTTCCAGGGGAGATGGGGCTGTGCAGTGCAAGGCAGGGCAGTGGTTGTGTTGCTGTACGTGGGTGGTGTGACGGGCACCGTATGCTCATGTCCCTTTCCCAGAAAGGTAACGTGTTCTGCATATCAGATCATGCCAAAGCTGGGAGCAACGTACAGCTCCCCTGAGTCTGAGTTCACAGTCCAAACTGGTAGGCTAGCCTGTCTTTGACATGCATATTTAATGCTGCAGTTGTCTTTGCATATTTTGCTGGAGGGGACTAAAGGCAAAAAAAACTCTCAACAGTTGCTCACCTGTCCTTCAGCACAGGTAAGCTCTGCACTTTTTCCCTTGGACATCTGTGAGACATTTAAAAGAGCATCATGGGTTCCTGACATCAAAGAGTTAATAGCAGTGAGTGGGTACAATAGCTCATTAGGACTTAAACGTGGGCTGCAAACTCAGAAATCTTGATAATTTTGGTCTACAAGGACACTGAACTTTCAACCCTAGTTCAGCAATAATAAATGCCGGTTAAGTAAGGCTTCCTTTTATGAAGAGAAGGTGGACGGATGCATTTCAATGGGCTTTAAAAGTATTGCTACTCATTTCAACGTCTGCTAGCTGAATGCATCCGGGCATGGGAAGGCATTTCAGGATCTGCACAAAAACCACTTTGAAGTATAACCTTTGTAAGCGTCTTAGCTAAACCTGACTGCAGTTGGAACCAGCACTCTTATTTATTTATTTGCAAATATTTTTCTTTCAAAGTTTCTTTAAAAAACTCAACAAACCAAAAATAAACCTGTGAGCAATTAAATGAAAATGCATTTTGAAACTTTGACCCAAAGTGAAAGGTGATGGTGTATGTTTGCCTTTCACATGGATGTTTTCATAACCAAACATATCATTGCTGATTTTTGTAAGCAGAGAAGACGAAGCTGCACCTTGGGATAGAGCTCAGGCAGTTGCTCAGTCTGACAACTTGGAGGAGAGGGGCTCAGGCACGTAGCCATCCTCTGGCCCATGCTGGCTGTGCCCATAGGAGTCACAATGAGGAGCGAAAAAATCAACAGCTTTTTGTTTACCTGTAACAGGTTCCTGCAGACATTATGGGGACTAAGATTCAAAACAAATCATGCGTGACTCCAAGTCACCACTTCATAAGTTGCAATCTTCCTTCCCTTGAGTTTTCAGGTCCTAATTCAGGCAGGCTTCTGCCGAGGTCCTACGTGAGACTCAAAGTTGTGTTTGTGTGTGTGTGTTTTACCTCGCCTCTCTGAGAGCATGAGAGAGACCTCCGTGAAGAGAGTGACAGGATTTGATATAAACCAGCAGGACTGCATTGCTGCCATTATTCGACAGTAAACCCTTTCACAATGCCATATGCTGTGCATTCCAGCGCAGCAGCAGAGGGTGTGATATAGTTAAAGCACACTCGGCAAACAGGAAACGCTGGTGACCGCTGTGTGTGCTTTTCATGGAGATAAAGTACTGAGAGCATAACGAAGAAAAAAAAAAGTGCTGGGAATGGGGGGGAGGATGGCAGGGGTGAAGGAGAGGGATATATTTTGGGCCTGATGCTCCCGTCATTATGAAAACGCAGGCAGGAAATGCAGCCACGAAGCAGCCAAGAAAGTGCTGCTTTGCTCCAAAATGTTTGTTTTACTCCATTACATGTATTTTCTAGTTTGCTGTTGGGTAGCAGGAGTGGGTGTGTGTGGTTTGGGTTTTTTTTTATGTTGTTGTTTTGGTATTTTAATTTATTTAATTTTCTTTTTTAAGTTCCTGCTACTCTGGGTTAGTATCCAACTCCCTTCCCCTCTACCCTACCGTGGTTAATAATGAAAGGCTATTTTAAGGAGCACAGTAATACGTATTTCATATTCCAGGAAAATGCGAGCATTGGTGTTTAACCTAAGTGTGGTTGTTTTCCCGGGCAATGGCTCTGCAAAAGGCATTGCAAAGCCTCCTCAGAGTTAGAAAGTCGCAATTGCAGTGCAGGGAGGAAGGCAGGGGGATGGGACCAACAGGTCCTTGGATGGGGAGAGCTCTGAATCATCAACACGCCATAGCTTTAATAAAATAAATGAAGTGAAGCCTTTTCAGACGAGGGCAGACTGTATTGGGGCAAGTCGGGCTTTTAACGTTGGGAGTGAAAATTGACAGGCTGAGAACTGGGACATAAACAAAAATGTCAGTCCCTGGGAGTCTTGTTCACTGGACAATGTCTCAATTGTTTCAGTGATTTTTCGCAGGCAGCAGGGGATAGTGGGAGATTTAACTCTTTACTGGCCACACAGGAGCTGGAGGTACTTGCAGAATGAAGAAGTGGCGGAAAAGAACATTTTTTTGTTTGGAAATGATTAAGCATGTCAGTGGGTGATAAGGGAAGGTCTCACTGTTCTCTGCATACTTGTCTGCTGTTGAAGTTGGGCTTTACGCTTTAATTATGTTTAGGTTTTTCTCTTTGCTTGGAAAAATGTGTTTTGGGGGTTTATTTCCCATCTAATTTTTTTGCTCTTTATAAGGAAAAAATGAGAATATGGGGCAGACCAGTAGATATTTAAGAAGGGAAAATGTGTGTGGGGAGGTTACTTTTTTTTAATTAGTATTTCTTCATTAAATGGCTGACAGGCAAGCTTGGTATTTTAAGGCTGACTAGGTCATTTGGAATAGTGTGAAATGTGAGATAGAGAATGCCATATATTTTATTAACCACTTTACAGTTTTGCTTAAGTCTCAAAATAAAAAGCCATCTTCAAAGAAGGCAGAGGAGAGGCGAGTTGTCTCATCATACTTTTGCTTTATTTATTATAAAAACAAACACTGAAACCTGTTGCATACCAGCCCGACATGGGCAGGGTCCAGAAAGCTGTAACTGGTAATTCTTTACTCATCAGATTTTGAATGTGTGTTTTGTTGTGGGCAGGGGGGAGGAGGGCGAGACGCAAACTGAAGTTGCTTCTTCAGGGCGCAAAAGCTGTTGAGGTTTATTTGCAGGAAGACAAACCTCTTTTAATAAAATGTGGGTCTTGCTTCAGTTGAGTGAAGTTGAAACATTTTGCAGGCTGGAAGCCAACTTGCTTGGTGTGCAGCAGCCCAGTATTAAAGGTCTGGGATGCGCTGAGGTTGCTTTAACTTAATTTATGGAATAATAATGTATGCCATTTTTGTATCCATGCATCCTCCGGCTGCTTTGTGTTCGGATGCATGTTCACAGCCCTGCACTTTCTCCTGCTTTCACGTTTCTTGATCCCCAGCCCCCATCCCCTGCCTGCAGGCAGTCATCCCTGCCTGCTGCTGGTGGGCAGGCGGGAGGCCGGGAGCAGCACAGGGCTCTCCGCTGCCTTCCTGCTGGGCAGGAAATTGCCTCCTCCATGACTGCTGCACACAGTAATGCAGCAGAACTTGTGCTCATGGGTAGGCTGCTCCCCAGATTCCTGCTTGGGAGATACTCTCCTGTGTGATGAGGGAGGGGAAAGTAAGCTGTTGCTCTCCAGATGCCTCCCTGTGTAGTTCACACAGATGGGAGAGAGGGAAGAGGTAAAAATAACAACAGTGTCCTATTTGAAAAAGGCTGTCTCCAAACACCAGAAAGAAAGAATAAGTTGCCACTCTTCTTAGAGTTTGGCCAGGACTGGAGACACTGGGCACTGAAAACATATGCTAGATCTTCTGTGGAAGATCTGGCTCCATATGTGTTTATTGATACTGCTTTCAGAGATCTAGAAAACAAAAGTTGTTGACATGTTGGAGCAGTTGCTTCCCTGGGTAAGTATCCTGTGTAGAGCTGGATTTAATAATTTATAATTAATCATGCATGCAGTGCAATAAATTGCTCTTCCTGTTAGTTAAGGATCACTGAAGAGATCGTGAGTTTTCATGAAACTTTTGTTTGTTACTCATGCACTCGTCTCAGCGTTTTGCCTTGGAGATCATCCACAAGCAGTTCCTGAGCTGGCTGGTGTTGGGGCTCCTGAGCAGGGATGGGGAACATGTGATGCATTTCCGTTCCCTGGGCTGAGCAGTGAGATACCCTAATTAATAAAAGTTTATTTTCCATGAAGATTCTCCAGTACTTGTATAAAATTCACTGTCTTGGCAAGTGTCCTTACCATTGAATTTGTTTGCTGGTGTAGTCACAGAAAGCAGTTAGATTTGTTGCTTAATGAATTTCTCTTATTTGCTACAGAGCACAGTGTAATGCTGATCTAGCTTGGATTGCCCTGGTTTTGTGCGTTATAAACACGGAAGGAAAGAAATCAGTATTTTGAAGTATTTTATTAGGACTCTTTTGAAATGGCTATGCCTTTCTAGTTATGAATAACAGTCAACTTTGATTTGAAAATAAACTCATTACTGGTAATAACAGCCTACAAGAGATCTCTGCTTCCCTGCTCCTCCCCATCTCCTAGAGAGACTTAACTGCTGTTCCAGGTGAAACAATGCTATTTTTAGTGCCGTTGCAGAACATGTTCACAAGATGTCTGCCATACAACTGTGCAGCACATCTCTGCGTCGGTTTAGTTGCCACAGTAATTTTGAGGGCCACCTTTTCCTAGATATCCCAATTAGAAAATAGTCAATTTTCTAGTTCAGATGAACTGGTAGTCAGAGAGATATGGGGGCACTGAGGAGAAAATGCTTTTTGTAACTGTGTGTGGTGTCTCTAACCTTCAAGGCATGCTCAAGGCAGCTCAGCTGTCCATGAGGAATATCATCTTTCACCTTCTCTTATATTATTAAGATTTTGGTGAAGTGTAATCAGGAGGTTAGCTGCTCTACTTTGTCTCCCACCCTTGCTCTAGGATGTGCCTGGACGTGTCCATGAAGCTTGGGCATCATGTGCTCTCATGTCCCTTCACCTTGCAGGACCTGAATCCTGCTTGTGGAGTTTGGGAAACTAGCAAAGCAAGAAATGGACTAAGTCACTCTTACAAAGAGTTGGAAGTGGTTTGTCTGCCTTCTGGAATGAACACGTGCTTGGTGGTGTAAGGGTTTGGATACTTCTTGTTGCTGTACTTCTCCTTTGAATATTGACCCAGCCTCGTGAGGATACAGGCATGTGTTGATTGTTCAGTGAAGGATTCAGAGAAACACTTCTGTTCTTCTGGTTTGGAAGTGTGATTGAGAGCTGCCACAGACTGGAGTCACTGAAGCAGGGGGCGATCCCTTCCCTTGTACCTGTCTGAAGGGGTGAATGGACTCCTGTATGGCTCTGCACCCACACTGCCCTTGCACTGGGTACATGCTGTACTAGAAGTTGCTTCTGTTCCTGTGAGGAGAGGACTTTTAAATTTGCTTTTTGCTGCTTGGATGTCTTCCCCATGAAACCTCAGAGTAAACATACACGTTCGGTTTGTCCAGAATCCTCCCCGTGGGCCACCTCCCACCAGCATCTGCTGCACCCGCATGTGGAGGTGACAGTGGAAGTTCTAGATAATGGTACTTTGCACTCATGTAGCACTTCGTGTATTTCCAAAGTGCTGTACAAACCCGAGGCTCCCTATCAGTCCCTGGGGGAAGATGGAGCTTGGTATTATTACCCTCATTTATGGGCAGAAAAGCTGAGATGCAGAGAGGTTAAGTGGTTTGCCCAAGCCCACACAACAAGTCAGTGTCAGCTCTCAGATTAGACTTGGAGTTTTTCTAGCACTTGCTGTCATTGTCAAATCAGCTGGAGTGTGTTGCCCTTGTGAGATGCTCCTCGTGGAGCGTGAAAACTTCATGCAAAGCCTTTTGAAATGTGCAGAGGAGACCCTACTTTGGGTACCATCCTGGGTTGCTTATGTTTATTTTAACATAAACTTAGAGGATATTTTATAAATCCTTCCAAGAGGCAAAAAAAGTTGCCTTCAGTGAGAAAAAGTTCAAACTAAAATATTGTTCAACTAATGGCATCTCATTGTGCTGGGAAGGTTGTGAAGAGCTGTGTAACCCAGCCCAGAGAAGCTGTAATCTACAAAGTGAAGCAAAGGAGTTCTTCAGTGCCAGCAACTTTTTACAGCTTTTAGGGAGGGAAGACAGTGAGAGGCTTCTGTCTGTGAAAAATGAGGAAAAAAATGCCTCCATCTACACACAGGATTGCTCTTGAGGAGCCTACTTCGTGTGTGAGAATGCTTTTGTTGGAGAATAAGAGTGCCTCTGCCTAGCACAGAGGAATTTGCTTTGAAAGTAGATTAAGCTAAACTGGGAAGATGCTGTTAATCTGAAGTTGTGGGTTCTGCATCTGTATTTAATATAAAATAGATATTCTCATTTAAAATTGCATTTGTGTATTCTAGATTGATTTATCTTTTTCATATGGAGACAAGGCCTCATCTCTCAAACCACAATTTGATTGAGATACCAGAATTACCAGATTAATCAATGGGGATGTTAGGCAACTCTCTCTCTATTAGGTGATGCAGACTTTCAGATGGACCATTTCTGATACTCTTAGGATGGGTTTGAATGGGCAATACCTGAATTATTTTCCTAGATGCCCAGCACTTAACTTGGCTGTGGCTATTTACAGCCTTGCTCTTCTAAAAGAAATGAATTAAACTGGGCTGGAGGGGCATACGGGCAAACAATGTTAAGGTTCCAGAGGAAGCTGTCGGAGTAGTGTTCTTGGTCTCCCAAAAAGCAAAGCCAGAGGGCTGGCTGGGTGCAGGCTGCATGGCTGCTGGGCCGCAGTTCTCCAGGAATGCCCGTGCGTCAGTGGGAAACCACAGGGCGTGGTGTGGAGCAGGCGCTGCCGGGGAGCTGCGAGGACAATGAGTCTGTGGTAGGCTTTCGGTGATACTAGAGAGCCCAAGCTAATCTGGGTTTCATGTGGCGTGGTCTGTTTAGATTAAAATACAAGGGTCGGAGTTTGTTTTTTCTTTTTATTTTTTTATTGCCAGCTCTGCCATCGGCGAGTCTAATGCTCGAGAGCTTGTCACTTAATATCTTTGTTCCACTGAGAAAGCAGGAATAACCTTCCCACATGCACACTTTAAGGTGGAATTAGCATGCACAGGCCAATTTTTGAATGTTACACCAAGCCCTTTTACCCAGTTGAGTCACTGCATTTGTTTTGCAGGCTTTTAATTTTCTGTTTTAGTGGCGGAAATATGCCTTTTCAGAGCTGGCTTTGGTGACACACCCCCTGCAAATACCTTATTGCAGTGGTGGAGGACCCTGGCAGCCTACCTGGCAATCTCCAAGACGGTGTTTCGGTCTCAAACCTGCCTGAGTGGTAGCTTTGGGCAGTGCCACTTCTTTGGCTGAATCCGGATCATAGGGTTGAAGATGGGTCATGTGTTGTTTTCTGGAACTTTTCCCCCACCTTGCCCTGTGGCTTGTTTGCATGATACTGTAGGGGGCAAAAGACATTGTATGTTACCACATCGTGCATTCAGCATTCACGGGTGACAGTCAGAGATGTACCTCTGTGCTCTGAACTGTTAGACCATGGTGAAGGGTGTCATACAGTGTCCAGAGATGTTTCCCCTTCCCCCACCCCCACACACCAAAATAAATATCTGATATGAAAGTCAAGGTACAGAAGCCAGCTGGATTGTACAAAAGGTCCTGTCTCCTTTCTGCTGTTGTTGTTATTTTTTTAATATAATTTTCCTGATGGGTTGAGTGACTGTATACAGTAGAAAAAAGGGATGGAGAAGGTATTATGGTGTTTCTTTGAGCAGTAGCATGCTCTTGCTTTGAAATCTGTGATTTTTTTTGTTTGCTTTGGGTTTTTGTTTATCTGCTCATTTGGGCTTTACATTTTTTCCCCCCTGCTTTCACAAATGGAGGAGAGGAGAAATTGTGTACATGTGTGTGGTGCCCTGCCAAGCAGAGAAACTAAACAGACAGCCTCTATTGCTTTTGCTCTCACATCTCTAACTTAATTATGGGGGAGGCAAGGGGTGTGTTGTGTTTAATGTACTCCATGCTTCCAAAACTCTGCACTCTCACATGCTAGGGGCTGACCACTGGCACGGGCTTTCATTAATATTTTTTCTTTACACTGCCCTTCCAAATCACTGCTTTTGGTTTGGGGGCTTCTTTGTAACAAAATGCTTTTATTTTTATTTTTATAATTGCTTCTGGATCTACAGAAGCACATGTCGAAAATCATCTCAATGTCACTAGTCTTTAGTTCAACAAGAACGCTATAGAAACGAAAGGTTCTGTCATCCATCAGATTTTCTGTTCCATTTGTTGAAGATGAAAGGCGAGCGAATTTAGTGCTCACTTTCTTCTCCTTCTGACAGTTATTGATCCTCCCTGGAACTCTGCAATTCATGCTCCAAGCCGGCCCTGACACAGGGAATCCCCAATTCATTATGTGTGTGCTCACTAGCGCCGCAGTCAGTGCGGCAGAATTGCCCTGCCAGCTTGAAAGCTGTTTTTTAATTTTTCAGCTACACCTTGTGAGCTGAGATTCTCCCTTCTCACTCATTTTGTTTTATAAGATTCTTAATCCGGAGGTTGTTAATCTTTGAGAAACTGCTGCTATAGCACGTGTGTGTAAGTGGCTTCAGAGGTTTTCTTGATATGTACAAAATAGGAAAAGACTGAATCCTTCTCTTTGAGGTAGTGGGGTGTAGGAGGGAGAGAGCCTGCAACCTGTTGGTTTTAGTTGAGTTTTGTGGTGGTTAAAAATGCAAGATTTTCATGTTGGAGACAGCCCCTTGGTTAAAATCAAGATTATGGAGTGTGTTTATTTGGTAGCTTCCATCTCCAGAAATAGGGCTGCAACAATATGAGAAGAGTCGATGTAATGTTGGCAAGTATCATGATCTTTTATGTCCATTCCCACCATGGCCTGTAATTGAATCCATGGTCTGGATGGGTGGAACCAGAAACTGATAGGTTTCCTCCAGTGCTTTCAGAGCTGACCAAACATAAACCCAACACATTGTGTTACAGACTAGAGTTTACTGTAGCCTGGCTGGCATGTTGCATGGATGATGTTGCCCAGGTGATGTGCTGGACCATGCTCTGGTGCTCGGTTGTGTCCTGTGTGTGACGCTCAGCAGTATGTGGAGGTTTCTAAAAATAGATTTGTAATTCTTTCTGCTTTTCCAATGTCTCCTGTGCCACAGCAAGGTACTCTTTCTTCTGTGAGGGAGGATGGTGAAGTCTTACATGTGAATTTCATAAAACTTCTACTTTTTTTATGTCAGTGAGAGCCTTTCAGTGTAAGTGCAGTGTGAACGTCATCTCTTAGTTATTCCCTGCTGAGCAATAACAACTCCATAGCTCTGCCTTTTTTTTTTTTGTGTAGATGTTCATGAAGTCATCTGCCCTCTGTGACTGGATAGGGACGTTTGTCCTGGTCCTCTCTTTTTTCTTCAGGCTGATTTGTTCCTGTGGTTTACTTAACCCTTGGCCAACAAAGCATATTTCCAACCAAAATCTTATAGAACAGAGAGGAATGGTCTCTTTCTGAAGAGACAAGACCTGCCTGGTGAGCTCTTGGTCAGGGTGTATCACCTTTGGGCACAGTCTGGGGAGTGCTGCAGGAAGAGAGAGCTGACAGTAATCAGGCTTCCCCAGCTGGTTACAGGCTTTGCAGGAGGTTGGAGAGTCCTTAAAAAAGGGAGTTTGACATCTGCTTTAGTTTATCCTTTTTGCTGCAGACAAGGCTGAAAACTTAATAAATTGCATGAAACCTAAGGAAGCATAAATATAGAAGTATTAGATAAATTACAGAAGCTTGCCGACCTGTAACATTTTTTATAACATGAATGGGACATGTGTATTATTCCTTTATAAAATGCACTATGCCCCAGCCTCTCACTGAGGCTCTCTTGTTCAAACATTCCTATGTTCTTGTTACTTCTGCTTCTCAACTTCCACGTCCAGCTCCTCCCAAATCTTAACATCATTTTTTTGGTGGCAGGCATTTAACACACCACCACTCTGAAGATGTGATGATGGTTTCTCGAAGGATATTTATGAAGCGTTGTTTAAGTATTTTGGAGGCTCATGTCTGAAGGAGCAGATGAAAGAAAAATCCTTGTAATGCTGGTAGCATATGCACGCTGTACAAAGAATGTCTCAAATACTTCCCTTAATATGCGTCTGTATTTGCTCTAATATTCTCACCATTTTTTCAGCCCAACTCTCCTGGCAGGGGCAGGGATGAAAGGAGAATTGCGAGAGAGAAACAATAAACTTTTACAACAGACACCTTACTAAGAGACGCTGTAGCTTCAAATATTTGCAGTTCCTTTGTGAAAGAGCTGGCATTGCACATTAACCTTAATGTAAGTGTAATATAGCGTTTATCCGAGGCAGAATTGAAGAATATGAATTTCTGCAGCTAATGGTTTTTGAATAAATTCAGTACAATTGTCTGGCAGTTATTAGCAGAATGTGTGAATCGGGGGCTATGCAACACTGTATACTTTGAAGACCTTGAACTATTTCTACCAGTTAAGAGCTGTTAGATAGAATCTGCTGAAAATTAGCTTCATTCAGTTATCATACAATATAGTGAGTTGTTCTGGCAAAAAGCATTCTTTGCTAGCATTGAGTCAAAATAAATTCTTCTGTTCTGTCCTGAATTGCAGATAGTATCTGGCTGAGGTCAGATAACCTGGCTTCTGCACATGCGCATGTGGATGTGCCACCCATACATATGTGTAAGGAGATCTAAGTCTGGATGTAAATATTGCCATATAATTTGTGTTGCTCTCGTGCCCGATGTGGGCAGGTCACAGGCACCCTGGCTTTCACCAGGCACTGGCTGACCCTGCACAAGTATGTGTTTCCTGCTCCAAAACATTAGTAACGCTGCATTAGATTGGACTTAATTTGGGCTTACACAAAAATAGCCTGTGCCTGTATTATGCAGAATGTCAAGCTGAATATTTGTGATGGCTTTTCCTTGTTGTATTATGAATCCTGTGGGTCTGATGGGAGGAGACCATGAGAGAGGATGAGAAGGAATACAAAAGACCAGCGGAGCTTGGCCTCCCGTGTGCTGAACGTCACAGTTCAGTGCAAGCCAATGCAGAATTACATTGCTCACCCTGGTATGGCATCTAGGCTAATTTGTCTCGCTAATTACGCCTGGTGTAGAAGTATGCTGATGCCATTAACAGTGTCCATGACCCAGGCTGGTATCCCTACCTGAGCTTTATGGTGCCTCTCGAGCATCCGAGCTTTCCTGCAGCTGGTGACTTGGTGAGGCTGGCAAAGTGTAAAGGTCTCTGTAGACTTGGGGCAGTAATGTGCTGTTAATGCTGTCAGTGCACTTACATGGACAATACACACTTTATGTAATTATTTTTGGAGAAGATAGGTGAGTTATTTGTCAGTTTTTGTTAATACCAGATGTGTGTAAGTCTAGCTTGTTAACTATAAAGCCTATAGAGGCTTTATAGGCTGTATTTAGCAAAGATGTTCCCATGGATAAAGCATGAGAAGTGATGATTTAAGTTAGCACCTCAGGGAGCAGGGCTGATGGGATGGAGGAGTAACCAATACCTGGGGAAGGGTGGAGTCATGAAGGATTTTCTGTTTTAAACTGAAAGTGTGTGCAGAGTGAAATGGAGGGGAACAAACTAGGTTCAAACATGATTAATCCTCTAGGATGTACAAGGAATAGGGAGAGACTGAATGAAATAAAGCGTGTGGATTCTTAGGTAACACCTGAAGTTAAGGATAACTTAAGGAAGCAAAGAAATTGGATTTGGTGCCAGTAAGACTGGTAAGCTGTTGAAATGGGTGGCTTTAGACTCCACTGACTGCTTCCATGCCCTTTTCCTTTCTTCATCCTTTGTATCTGCCCCAAATACTGTTTGGAGCACAGTCACTGCTCATGTGGAAATAGACACCATATATTAAAGAGGCAGCAGTCAGCTCGAGCTTGTTGGCAGGAGTTGTGGGAAATATCAGTGGTGCAAATATCAGTGCAGGATTTGAATACTTTGGTACTAGTGGAGGGAAGGGGGTTTCCACCATAAAACCAGCTCATCCATTTTCCAATAGGATCTGTAGACAATGGATTCCACAACCCCACACGGTCTCTGGTGTATTATGAGGTTTCATTTTTGCGGTCACCTCTAATTTGCCATGCAGACTACTAGAGGAAAGAGTTTTTGGTTTTTGTTCTGTCCTTGAAGTGTTTAAGATGGAACTGCTCATCCTGATAAAACCATTTCAATAAACGTAGTTCCAGTGTTTTGCAGGAGTTGAACCTCCATCAGTGGCTGGTGCCCCTGCTGTGTGTAGCTACCAAAGGACCTGTCACTAGGGGATCATCAATATGAAACACTGCACACAGTTGCTTACCCCCAGGTCTCTTCACAGTGTGTGTGAGAGTTCCAATATAAAAATCTAGGATAGATCCCCCGAAGGAACTGGAATTTCTGATGTTGCAAAGTCCTTATTAGGAAATTGGAAAGATACAGTGATGAGTGTGCCTGTTTAAAATCAGATATTACAACAGTTCCCACCATTATTCTGCTTTGGAAAGATTGGTTGTTAACTAAGTTGGTGTTTCAAATTAGAATGAAAATGGAAAAGAACAGTAAGCAAATTTCTTGAAGTTTGGGTATTTTTGGTATTTTTAATATTTAGTGTCTCAACAATTGGATAACTCTTCTTTGGCCTAGTACCACTATATTAGTAGATACTGGGGTCAAGTTTTCTATTTCTAGTTTCGTGCTCCTTCGGTGAATTTGAATTTAACTCTTTCTGCACATGTCCTAGCAGCTCTGTATTTATTTTGGTATTTTTTCTCACTCTAGTCATGCGTAGAATCTCAAGACTAGTTTAGTTATCAGAACACTGTAGCAATAACAAGACTGTATCATGCTGCTTGCCTGTGGTAGCCTCACCATTTTGGGTCAATGAGAAGTCCTGCCCATGAGTATGGGCCAATCATAGTCAAATGAGAACCTGAAATAACTTTTGTTTATATGAAAGCACTAAGACAGATTTGTGAAAATGCTATTTGGAACGAAATGTTTTAATGTCCAAAATTAGAGTATGTTGTAATCAGTGTGACACTACTCTAGCAGAACAGAGCCCTTGCATGGGTTATAAGTGTTGTTAAATTTCCCACAAAGTACTTAAACTAACTTTTAGTGTTTTGTGCCATTGGTTGTCAAATTTGGGAGGAGTGGTTAAATAGCACAAATGGTACAAGTCCCATTTTGAATCCCCTGCAATTCTCTTACTCTTGTTTCTGTTCTAAGCCTGTGTGAGATGATAATTTGCTGCTGGATCTGATATTTTTACACCCTTCCTGACTATGGGGTTGTGGGATCTCTGCTGAGCTGTCAGCTTGCTGCTTCATTGCAACCCAGTTAACAGCAGAGAAGATGGAGAATATCTACCTTAGCTGGGGGCTTGGCAAGTTTTGAGCAACGTTACCTCCAGTGTCTGCTGTGCGATGGTCCCCTTCTCTAGAGACCTTCTTGAAGCACGGCCTAGGGAGCTTTGGAAAGCATCTTGGATGGAAATGCCAGACAGTTTTGCACTTGTTAACAGCTTTTATCCAGAAGCTTTAATAACATCACAGTTGTTTAACAACTGACTTCTTTGACAACCGTGGCTCCATTGGTAATGAGGGAGTTTATTTTGCGAAAGTGCTGCAGAGAAATCAAGGAAAAGGAGGAGGAATGGATAAATTGGTTTAATACAACTTTTGTTTAATAGAGACTGAGTTAGTACAACAGATGGATTAGCAGATGAGATTCCCCTTCTCTAGTAATTCTTTGCAGAGGGTCTTGATTCTGTCTGTCCAAGAAAGAGTCCATTCTCCTTCCTGGAAGTTTTGCACGCTAACGACAGAGATGAGTAAAGAAAAATAGCCCATCCAGCTGCAGGCTTTCTAACACAGCTATTAGGTTTCAGGCAAGCAAACGTTGGAGAGAAAAAAGTGCTCTCCAGCAATTGTAATTAAGGGAAGAGCACCAAATACCTGTAGCAATATGTCAGTATTTTGAAATAATGTTGCATCATGTTTTACCTGAAACTTCATTAATGATAGCATAGATGGCCTCTTTATCTTGCCAGCATCTGCCCTGTTACTGATTGAGACCTGAAGGGCCAGGCATGTGGAGTAATTCTGTTGAAATAGTTGTTTTTGCGTTTTATGCAACTGACAACCAAATCTGGCCTCTGGAATTTACAGACAACCAAGTAAATGAGCCTTGAGCTCACTGTGGGGTTTGTTCTCCTTTAATGCAACAAAGGCAAGCTCTAAAGGTATCCTGCAGTAACACTGCCTTACATTCAGCTGAGTATCCATCAGTACCAGAACATCTCGTCGTGCTCTGGTTCAGGGTCACATTTCACCTCTGTTGTTGCTCAGCACTGGAGAGAACTGAGACTCCAGGCCAAGGCCCTCCAGTTTGTCATCTGTTGACTTACTGCCGTGGGTGGCCTATCCCCAAGCAAGTTGTAATAAGGGAGGTAAAGATAATTAAGGAAAAGCCTGTTGTTAGTGGACTAACCTTCTCCCTGTCGAATCCCTGCCTTGTGTCAGAAAATGGAAAAAGGTTAAAAGTGGCTGCTGTGTGTCCATGCTACTTGACTGAGAAGCTCTGTTTGAATGGATCGGTGCCTCTCTCAAATTCAGTTGTCCTGCAGATGCAGGGGACCGAATTTCCGCCAAATATCCACCTCTCCCAATCAGAGAAGAGGGCTAAGGCAAATGATACTTCACCCCAAGGTGGTGACAATGTGGGCTGTTCATCTGCCAATGCCTTATGGCTTCCAGATTATTGAAGGAAGCCAGGGGGAATTGACGCATCCTGGAAAATCCTGAGCAAGCACAGAAGCACATTTTTATAATTGCCAGAAAATGAAGAGTGCCAGAGTCCACTGACAAGATTCACATGGGAGACAGCAGCTCTGCTGGGTGGTACCCAGTCCTCTCTTCTGTTTGGTAGCAGCTGGGGAAATCCTTCTGGTGGCATTAGAGTTGTTGATTCCAATCCATTCTTTCTTGGTCATATGCTTGGAGCTGGTCCGTCACCAGTGATGTTTCACCACTTCACCATCTGAGTCATAGATATGTTTGATGTAAATTCTGAGGGTGGCAGGCAGCCCATTGTTTAAAGAAACAGTTTCCTCCCTCACACAGTCACCTGGAACAAGCTCCTGTGAGACTTGATTTTATCAGCCCTCAGCTTTTCTTTTGTTAGCCAGTATTGTGTTCTTGCTAGGTGTTCCACTGGGTTTTTTAGAAGAACTTGATCTATGCATGTTGTAGGTCCAGCCTGGAACAACAACAACAAAGTCACCATTTTCTGCACAACCTGTACGCAACTAAAACAAATGGAAAAAAATAAAAGACTCATGAGCAGTACTGGTTCTGCCTCTAGCAAGTTGAGTGGACACAAGGGAAGAAGTAAAATGCATTTCATTGGAGCAAAACATGTCTTTTGCCTTTGGTTTATGTATTGGGCTTTGCTTATGAATGTCTATGCACCTACTATGTTAAACTAGTGTCTTCCCCTGTTATCTCATGCAAGTGCTCAGAAGCATGCAATCCTCTCTTTTCTCCTTCTGCAGGGAATAAACACTTTAACCCATGCTAGCAGCTCTCCTTCCCTTTAACAGCTGAGTCTACTTTCTGCTGTTGAGGCTGTTGTTGCCTTTTGCTCTTACTCCAGCCCCTTCCAACTCTGTCCCTGTGCTCGCATCTCTCCTCCTGTGCTGTCCTTTTAGGAGCTGTCAGGAGATAGTCTAGGCTGGGCCCGATGATTCCTTCCCTTTCCTCCAACTTATCTATCTGATGTTCTTAAAACATTTAGGGGTTTCTTTTTCAGCATTTAAAAGTATATCATTTAGAACACTTTCAAATTAACAAATTTTAACTGAATTATCTCTTGAAAAGGGGTTTTTTTTCTGAATTTCTTTTGTCACTGCTGTCTCTTGAGTTACCTCTTTGGAGTATTGCTTGAAGTCCTCTTGACTGCCTGTGCTCTTCTAAGTATTCATGACTCCTTTTGGTGCTCCTTCTCCATTACATGGTGCTTAGAGTCAGGCAAAGATGGCATGAGCTGTGCAATTGTTCACAAGGTGTTAGCTTGTCTCCTGAGCCTTCACTGCATTTGGGACATGAAGACCTGCAGCAAAGTGTTCTGTGCAGCTGGAGAGGAGGCAAAGCCATTTGCAGGATTCCATGTTTGCTTCCTGGAGTAAGCAGAGAAAGCTCAGATTTACATCACTTCTGTGATAACATAATAATTGGAGGAGGTGGACTGTATGTCTCATTTTTTTCCTACTGTGACATTAATGACAGCACTGAAGTTCAGTGTTTTTTCCAAACAAATACACAATGCATTTGCTAGACTGTCCACATGCACCCTGAACATTTCCTGTTCAGAGAAGGACAGCAAAACTGGGGTCTATAGAGTAACAGGTATGGGCTGTCTGTAGCTGTCGTTGTCTGGCACTGTCTCACTCTAAAGAGGGACATGGGTTATTAGTATTTGTAAGTCTGCAGTTTCTTGTTCAAACAAGAATTAGGTGTTCCTAATATTTTTGAGATCTTCCTGATCTCAAGGACAGATTACCATTCTCTACTACTGAATGGAACTAGTGATTTCCTTCATAATTTTGGCTGTAAATCCAATCTGTCCTGGCCCCAAGCTTTGGGATACCCATGCCGATGTGCTGTGCAATACCTAACGTGCTTAGCTTGTGCATTTTAGCCATATGACAGTGTTCTTAGCCAAGTCAATTTTCTGTTCATTTTTTTAATTACCATTCTGTGAGACACTGTTTCATGTGTTGTGCTAAATTTCTAAGTGTCTGGTCTCTGTTACAGTGCTGTTCTCATCTATTAAATAGGCAATTTCTTTGGGTAACAACACTAAAAATAAAACGATTGGAGCTTGGCTAAGGCAGCAGGATTCTTGACGGTGGTGTGCCTTGGTTTGGCCCATATCTCTTGAAGGGTGAATAAAACTACTTACACATCACACTCAATTAATGTGCTAGTGGTCTTGTGTGGAGTGGTAGGGGGGAAGAGGGAGTGCCCTTGCAAAGCACGGGAAAATGAATGTGTTGTCTCTACTGCAACCCACAGGCAGAGACAGTGGCTGCAGTCTGCTCACACCCTTTGGAAGGAGGTTGGGCTGCCTTGCTGCAGCCCCACTGTCCTTCTGCTTAGGGTTTCTATCACACTACTGTGGCTGGGGACATGTGCTTTTCTCAGCAGCTCTGCAGTGGCTCAGCAAGTTCAGCCTGTATTGGAAATGAGAATTTTTACATCAGCCAACCACACTGGCTGACCTTGTAGGCTTTTTCCTTCTTCCTCCTTGGACATGTTTGAAGCCCAAATCTCCTTACTCTGTCTGTAGTATAATACCATGCCAGTGAATGCAAGCTCGGTACTCCCACTGAAGTGTGAACTTCCCTTTACATTTGATACTTTTCCCCTGCCCCAGCTTTGTCCATGTCACTCAACGTATGAATTCAGTTCCTCTGAGGAAACCCTTGGGGAAAGGTGGCCATCAGTAGCAGCTACAGTGGAGGCTCTTCACTGACTTTGTTACGATGTGCTGCCAATAGGAGTTCATATAATTCAGTACAAAATTCTGTAATTTAAACACTAGACTTTCCTCTCCTGTTTATTAAACATCATTAACAGCTGTGGGATGTGCTTCGGCTTTCTGCTGAACAGTGTCAGTATTTTTTTGGCTTCCCCTCTCATTTTGGCAAAATTTCAGGTGTAGGGGATCTAGGAGGCTCTTGGATAAAGGGATGTCAGGAGACACCAGAGTGTCTTCCTGGTAATCACAAACTGGAAGAGATAGATCTGACACCTGAGTAGGTTTCATTGTAATAACTTTGCTTAATTTTCTTTTTTTTTCTTTTTTTTTTTNTTTTTTTTTTTTTTTTTTTTTTTGCTAAGAAATTGCCCATCCTTTTGAAAATCGTGTATTTTTTTCCCTGCACACTTTTTTTGGTGTTACTCATTTTAAAGAAGTTTTATGTTGTACCTTTCCACTGTTGTCTTTCCTGCTCCTTCTCAAAAACTGGTCTTAAAAATGGAAGGGGAAAAACTCAGCCCCCTCCTTCCTACTCCTTTAAGTAATCATTTTGAGTATTGCACAATGTTTTTAATTAAAGCCCTTATTTTTATGTTTTTTATTATAGCTGTGGGTTCTCCTCACTCTGGGTGTGCAAATCTAGCCCAGTTGTAAATTACAGTGCTTGCACATTAAAATGAATTGCAGTGACACAGGGCCTTGGCAGCACTGCTGGGCACTCTCCTGAACCCACTGAGGTCTTGTCTTTGCTGTGTGTTTAAAACATATCTGTTGTTTGCTGGATTTATAGAATATCTGTTTTTTTAGCTCTCTAAGGAGGAGTCCTCCTTCAGATGTTTACATGGGGGGGGTTCCCTTAATGGAGTTTTGAAAGAGGGAAACAGGCAATAATTTTATTCCCTTGCATTTTATCAGCCTGATGTAAATGTCTTTGGGAAGTGAAGAAGGTGGTATTGACTTTCTAAGAGATAGATCTTTCATGTTGAGTAGCAGCTGCCTGTTGGAGAACATGCCATCAAAACAAGAGGAAAGTGACCTGGGGTTCCCAGACCAGGAAAGCTGGAGTTATTGCCATAGTTCACCAGGGTGCTGAAACTGTGTTTCTGATGTAAGAGGTGGGATCTGTGAGACCATTCACATGCTTCAATAGCTTGCTGAATTTGGATGTAAATACCACTTCGGAGAAGCCCCAAAGGCTGAAAATACAACCTACACAATAATGTCAAATTGGTGCATCCAACACTGCCTTCCCCTCTCCCTGTGCTGGGTCATATTACACCTACTTTAAAAAAGAGTTTTCTGAAGCTTAGTGGTTCACATGGAACCTTCATAAAAAAAAATTACTACAACTGCATAAATATAATGATACAAAGGCTAATAGTTTCTCATGCTGGGCAGGTTTGTAGCGTTCAGTGTCATATGCTCAAGCCTGGTCCTTGCGGTGAAGGCCGGTTCTACCTGATTTTTTGAGAAAGATCATCTAAAGTCATTACATTTGCAGATTTTCCTTACCACCTGTTTTCATGTCTGTAAATATGTAAGGCAGGACGCTCATTCTTTGTTCTGAAAGCATGTTAAGATCAATGCCCTTGAGCATGCACCCTCTTCTGACTGTCTAAAAATTTGTTAGAGGTATAGATCTTGATTACATTCTCTTAATCCAAGCCTTTTCTTTTAACCCAACTCTTTAAAGGAAGCATACATGACAGTACATCACACAATATCTCAGCCCTTTCCTGACATTTCTGTGGAAGTAAATGAAAGGTGTAAATTAAAAAAAGCAAGTGTTTGTGTCTCACTTTAACCTTCTGTTATGTTAAATGGCTTTATTGAAGAGTGCCAGCAGTGCTCTCAAAAAAACTTGGGAAAATCCACTGTGAGCTATGCAATTAGTTGCCTTGGGAGCTGAGTATGGAGTTCATGATGTTTGATGTGAAAATTACATGGACACATCTAATTGGGTGTATTTGCACCACACAGGATACCGAATAAAGAGGTGAACTCTTTTCCTCCATTCGTTGCTTGTTCTCTAGTTGAAGTGTTTTGTCTTGAACTCTTCCCAGTCGAGATACTATTTATTTAAGCATATGGATCAATCAATAGGTGGTGCATGTTTCCCTGTGCAGACTTTGGAGAGCGGTGGGGAGACTGGCAGAGGTGGCACTATGAGCCTGAAAGGATGAGGGGAAGATGAACTTCAAGCTAACTCGTGCTTCCCATTATCATTCCTTAGTTGTGACTTGCGGTGCCTATCCCAGCCCTAGAGCTCTACTCTTTTGCAGGAGTCAGTGGCTAATTTAGAGAGTCCCTGGCACCACAGGATCCATTACTCATAATTTCTTTTAGTGTTTGAGTTTTGCAATATAAACATTTGAGGATCTTTTATGCTGACATTGGTGTCCAATGTCCATTGTTCTCTGAGTCCTTTCTGATTTCTTGCTGCTAATGTTTCTTGTTAATGGTCCTCCAAATGGAAAAAAAAATAATATGTAAATTGGTAGCTGATATCGGTTTATGTTGTGAATTTATGTCTTGGGGTATCGTGCCCTACACTAAGAGATCTGCTAACTAAACCCGGAAATCCACAGTGCACTCTTTTTCTCAGTGTTAAAACCTGTATGTTGTGTGTGTGTGTGTGTGGATGTAGCTGTCTTCTCCCTCCTTCCTCATTAGAAACTTGAATTATGTGTTGATCTTTAAACAGTTTGGGTTCATTTTTCCTTAGTTGTAAATATAACTTGCCTGATGAATGCGACTAAACTGTGAGTGTATTTTAAATATTCAATGTTTTTGAACTGCAATAAAGACTTAAAACATTTTCCAGTAATTTAGTACTCTCTTCAGTCCAGTTATTCAATTATTAGACCACAAAGGCATTCTGCAGTTTGATGTTATTAAGAAATATATTAGCAGAAAATACTCTATTATCATCTAATGCTAATAATCAGCTGGTAGGAATTAGAAGAGAAGATGTGTAATTGGAATGCTTGTGGCTAATAAGATGTGAATTCTAAAGACATTTCCAGGAGAGAAATCTAGGTACTATTATAAGAAACTGCTTTTTGTATTTAAGAACATTAATAGCCACAGTGATGAGATCAGATTGATTTGCTTGAAATATCAGCAAGACAGAATAATGGAGATGACTGAATAGTACTTTGATCCTGGAGCAATATCACTGTCTTGCACTCTTTTTCATTATTTACTGTTCTGCTGTGGGATGCCTTTCCCTGGCCTCTGCCATAGCTTGTTTTTAAAACACTGCTGTAGCAGGGCAATACATGCTGAAATGATAATTCAGGCCACTGTTTTTCTAATGGAGACCATTCTCCTAGAAATCATGGACATGAGGTACCAGATCAGTGTATGCGTAGCCCTTTCTTTCTAGCAAAGACATAGTTGTCGCAAGTGTTTAAGGATATGGGTAGCTTCTCAAGTGCAAGTTTTGCAAGTGGGAACCCAGTTGTCTGTCTGTACTTGTGTCTGTGTGACGTGCCACCAGTGGACAATGTCTTTTCCTGAGTCATTTGCAAATAGATTACACCCTAAAACTGTGGCCTTTGGTTGCCCTGTTACTGCTGGACTCACAAGTGTTTTTATGGTTGTAAAATTATCCACCCACAGGATTTTGTCTTTGACCCCTGCATCAGTGAATTCCACAGGTTGATTGCTTACCATTTACAGTAAGGGGAGGGAGAGAGATGAGTTTGTCCTCCTTACAGAGCACCTCCCTGTTTCTACTCTAAATTTGACCTTTCAAAACCTAATCATACTCACAGTTGATAAACACAATTTTCTTCTGGAAGCTGTCTTCAAATGAAGCCAAATGTGTGTAAAAGGCAGTGAGAGGGTGATGTGTAATGAGATGGTCTTCCTTTCTGAGCATGCACTGGCTCTTCAAAACTCAGCAACATTCTTCTAAATTCGTAAATTGGTTTTAATCTGTTGCTGTTGGCAGGGACTGGTGCCTTTGGGTTGGGGAGTTTGCTGGAAGGAGCAGACTATATTAGAAGTGGTTTCTTTGAGTGTTATGAGCTCCCTGTAGAGATGGTTGGAAGTTCACCACACAAGGAATCACGTGGATTCTGCATGGATGCTGCAGGAGAAGTGAAGGCAGCACCCAGGTGAGGTTTAGTGACTTGCAGAGAAGGGCAATGGCAAGAAGCAAGTGATGAGCATTGGTCAGGTGGGGATGAAGGTAAAGATGTTCTGAGAGCCCATAAGGAGCTTGTCAGGCCTCTCCCGTGCGCCCACAGCAGATGGCTTAAAATGCTGGAAACTGCAACTGATCTCTTCTAGGCAAAGAACAGAAAGCAAAGTGAGAAGAGAGGAGGTCAGCAGAGGAGCAACCTCCAGATTTGGGCAGTTTGCAAGGTTTTCTGGGGCTTGGTAATGTTGTGAGAATCCAGTTTAATTCTTAGGCAAGCAAACAGTGATTAACTTTTCTGCAATTGAAAGTGTGTGTCTTGATTATCACCTCTTATTTAATTATAAGATACTTAGTTTTAGTTGCGTGATTGTCTCAGATACTAGGAAGCAATCAAAGTGGAGCATGCTGGAACTTCACAAGCATCTAAACTAGCCCAGCCAGTGGTGGTGTGGATGAGTCAACTCTTACCCCTCTGCCATTTGCTTGGGCATATGAGTCAAATCAGAGAACTGGGTTGTTAAGACATTTTTTTCCCACTTTTTTGCTTCCCCCTCCCAAATTCATTCAAACCCTACATCAGCTCATCTCTCCAGGTTACTATAGGGCAGATGAGATGCTTTTGGTGGTATAAGCAGGAATAAATGAGAAAAGGTGGGACTAGGATGTTATTGTTGGCTTACAATGGCATCAGATGGGAGAAACAATCTAGATATTTTTATCATGTTATATAATGTTTGCATTTTAAGAGGCTGCAGTAATTACCAGTATAAGGGGAACTGAACAGCTCTCCTTGCTTTCAAAAGCATATCCTTTCTAGCCAGTTTTAACAACATTTTTCCAATGACACGTGAACTTTTAAAAGGAGATGTATATGAGTCTCCTGGACAGTGTACTTGGTATTTTTGAAACTTGGAAAACTTGTAACCTTTCCCTTCTGCTTGAAAAGAAGAAATCTTCTGTGAGCCAGACCCTGCTGAAAACGTGCAGAAGTACAGCAAAGGGTTTCAGATCACTGCTTGCATGCTTAGGAGCCAAAACTGATGGAAAAAGAAGAATGGTTTGTACTTGTGCATCAAAGGAAAGGTGTGAGAACACACATTAGAAAACTGGTCTAATGAGAGAGCATTGGTAGCCATCATGGGGAGGGCTATTGTTTCATCAAGACACTGTAGAATATGTATGCTTGTTTTGTGAGTGTTAGATTTGCTTTTAAAAAAGAACAGACAGCATGACTGTTTTCAACAAATATGAGTATTTGCAGATGAAATAGGAGATATCTTCAGAAACATGATGAGTGAACTCCAGTCCCCTTCAGAGGCTGCCCTTGCTGTGTCTTTCCCCCCTGCCTTCCCCTGCCTCACCTCTGTCCTCCAAGGGAGAAAATTTAGATGCTTTTGCCCAGAAGTGGAAGAATGTTTTTCACTTACAGGATCAGGAGAACCATTTCCTTTCCCCTCCAGCACCCTGGGCTCTGGTTCTCTGGATGAAGAATTTTGGTCGTTGTTTCCCCCCTTGTTTTTTGTTTTGCAATATAATTCTTTTTGATACATTTTTAATAAACAAGATTCGTTTGAGGAGATTGTGAAATGATGCTGCAGACAGCAGACAGAATACCTTGTTCTAAAACACTTCCTCTTGTCATGTAGATAGTTTTATCAGATAAAAGAATTGTTACTTTCCGCATTGTGTATTTTATTGTTGCACATGTGTGCATACACACCCATACACAGCAATGCTCATTCTATCAGAACAATGAGAATGGAGCCACACTGAAATAAAAACCCAATAATGTGGCTTTTTAGGAGTTTTATATGCAGATCTTTTTCTGTGCAGCATAATATTCTATTTGAAGTGGAACTTAGCTCTTAGTTAACACTGAAAGTGATAAGTTGTCTAAAGCCCTGTTTAGACAGACAGAGCTTATTTGGCATCTGCATTAAGCTGTTTGACAAAATGTTTCGAATGTAATTAGTTCACATCAAAGGTACACCACCTTTGGTGGCGGGTAAGATGGATGAGAACTAAAGATACTGAGATCAGCATGACCTGACTGAAGGCCTTGTAATTTAAGGTTTTACTGTTTATTACTTTATAATGTTAAAGAAAAAAAAAAGGAAAGAAAAAAAGGAGAACACCAGCAAAGGATTTTTCTAATTTCTTTAATAATTCTCAAAGCTTTTTCAGTGTCTCAGTTGTACCAAGTTCCTCACTACTCATGCTCTTTTCATACCTCTAGAGAACACAGTGTCTTCCAAGAAATATGATTTTTTTTGGTATGGCGAACAGATGTGTGGAAATATGTTCTATTTAAAGCCTTATTTTAAAGTATATATCTGAGAATACCTTAATAAAAATGATCATTTTCCATATCCTGTTCTCAATGATCCATATTTACCCAACTTATGCATTTTGTTTGTTTGTTTTTTTGTGTTGTACTGTCAGGTCTGTAAAAACCAGCCTGAGATCTGAAAGCTTAAGTTGAGTTCTTCCTCATTCTTACATCAGTGTCACTAAACATTAGGGTGGCAAAGAGGGGAAATATGAAAATGTATATGTTAAGATGTGTCTTTTTCTTTATAATATCCCCAGGTTACTATTGTTACTTTAGTGCCTTTGTGCATATTTTATATTTAATTCTACTCCATCTGTGCTCCATCTGTATCAACAGTGACAGCTAACTAAGAAATGTTTCCTACTCTAGCAGCCTGTAATCAACACTTCTCTTTAATAGCATTGGAATTAGAGAAGGATTGCTTCCTGTCCTTGCTTTCTGCACTTGAGTGACTGTGGTGGTGTCAGCAAGAGTTAAACGCTGTGAACATATAGCCTGAGCTTTTCAAAATGACAAGTGATGCTGGACACCTGACTTGGGAAGCTTGCTTGAAAAGGAGTGTTCAGCACTTTCCGAAGATAAACTTTATTTAATCACAGTTTAGATTTAGGAATTACTGAATAAAGTGGCAAGCATCAGCTGAAGTGCAAGAGCTCATCTAGTGCTTGGTAAATCCAGAGTTGCAATCATTTCAATTGTGTATATAAGCCCTTTGTTTTAAGGGTGGTACTTCAAAGTAGTTATTATGGCCATCTTGGTATGAAGATGCTCTACGTAAGTTGCTAAGTACGCATAATAGAAAACCTATGTGTTGAAAAAGACAGAGTTATTATGTAGATACTTTTTCTGGATCATACTGCTCTTTGAAAAACATGATTCAGGGAAGGTGGGACAAGACTTTGCCAAAGCTCCATGTAGCATTTGGCATTTTTCCTGAACAAGAAGTTTCTTATGTGGTTTACTATGTACAATAAATGCTTAATTAGTGTGATTCGAGGACTGATAAGTTAAATGGTGAGGAACAAGTGGTAGCAAAGTTCTATTTAAGCAGTTCAAAAGAAAATAAAAGAGAGTATTTCTTTAGTGCTACTGAGAGGTGGTCTTCCCCTCATTGCTGTAAAATTAGCTTCTTTCTTAGTATGACTCCAACTGTATTGAACCTACTGTAGATCATCCATAAAAACCAACACCATTTTGCAAACATGGAGTATTTAAATTTTAAAATAACTTGTTGCATGCAGAGATGACGAATGATAAAGATTTGGTATCTTAGGCCCTTTTGCTTATCTAATAACTAATAAAATGCTTTGGTTTTCTAATGAGCTTGGAGATACTGGATTTTGAAACCTCTCCCTAGCTGATGACTGAGGGGTTTTTTGCAAAATAAGAACCTCAGAAACGTATGGGAATATATTTGTGTGGGAGGTTATTTTAAAAAAATAAATGTAGCAGCATTTGGGCTAGGAAGGAGCTGTTTAAAGCATGTGAGAGACTCAGAAACTTTGAGAGGGAATGCTGACAGAGGTGGGATGGACAAAATAACTGAGGGCTCACATCAGCCTCATCCAGATACATGTTGGTGTAGGCACACATGTTCTGCCTGGCTCTGTGTATACTTATGGTTATATCTGCAAGATTATAGATGTGTGTCCATTTATATGTAGAGGATAAACTATGCAGCATTGAAGATTAAGTCTGTTTTGGTTTTTGACTTCTTTTCCTTTCAGAGTCTTTCCACATCCACACATGCACACGCTCCTCTATTTGAAATCTTTCCCCCAACTCCTCCCACATAATTTTCTGTAGAAACTGGGAGTATAAATAAACGTCCGTTTTAATCTCCTCCTTACCAGGTGAGAGAAACAATGGAAGGTTTTATAGCCAGCCCTTTGCCCCTGTGAGTAGGAAATGAGTCATTACCATGATGGAGAAAAACGAGGGGCTTCAGCCATAAATTCATGCTAATCTCCTGTGTCAGTCTCTCCAGCATGGTTAGTGACTCAGCATTATGTTTGCAAATGGGGCACTCTGCCCTTGGTGGCCTGTTGGATGCCAAATTGCTCCTCTACATGTTCAAAGGTCTTTGGGTGGATAGGAGGGATGGGCTTCCTTCCCAGAGTACTGAGCCCAGGCACAGCCCCGTTCTCACCGTCTGCATCCCCAGCACATGTGCTGCTGCTCCAGGGCCACTCCTCAGTGTAACCCCCAAAGTGCAGGCACCTCACTGGTCCTTCAGGTCTTGATGACACCCACCTGAAAACGTGGAAACAGACAGTGCTGTTGTCTTCTGTTCTTTGGGGACATCCTTCAACCGCCCTTCTTCCCTTCTGAACATCTCTGTATTTTGCAGAAATGCTTAAAAAAATAAATGAGAAAAGAAAGGGGAACAGGAAAGGGAGGTGTTTCATAAGTTTCCCTCCACCCATGTGTATGTACATGAAAATAATATATACATGCACATATATATACGAATCTATCTGCATATGTGTATATGAATGTATGCCTTTTCATGCTAATGGTCCATAGTCTGTCAGGTAAGGATTTGGGAGCTGGCATATCCACCCAGAGACACTTGGTATTGAATCTTGGGCAGCATTTCTCTGTACATCAGCTCAAGCCCACAATTCTCTGAAGGAATTATGGTGGTGATTCACCAATCCGTGTTGTTGTCTGCGAACATTATGACTATCTACGTTTGAACACCTATATAAAGCACCCATTAAGAATTAATGCTGCCTCTTATTTGCTAACTTTTGTTCAAAACTCACCAGTCTTAGAAAGATCCATGTCTGTGAACAGGCAGACGGGGATGTTGTGTGACCAAAGAAGTGTCTGGAGTTTATGGTATCTCAGCTCTTGCCTGTGGTCGGGGTAGAGGCCTGAAACAGCAACAAGGTTCAAGGTCCCTCCTTGGGATTTCCATAGCAGGAGAACTAATGCCTTCTAACCCTCTTATAAGTCTCAACATGACTTCTGCTGACAGAGACTGAGCATCCTGTAGCTTCAAGTCTAGTCATCAACATTTTGTCTACGTTGACTAGAAAGGGGCTGGTGTTGCCATAAATTAGTGAGACGATACATAAGAATGCCTGTCCTTGCCATCTGTAACAAAGCAGAATAAAATATTCAAAACTTGCTGTTCTGCTTGCAGCACTGAGGCAAGTCACATGCAGTCAGCTGGTGTGTCTGCTGTTTATTTCCATTTGGAATAAAACATAGTTTATACGTTGTAACTTCACCACATTCTGGCTACTAGGTCTAAACACAAGTATGTCAGGCTTTTTCTGCAAATGGCAATCTCCTAGGATGTGAAACATTGTTAATTTATCTTAAATAATTCAATAGAATGTCAATATTCCATAACTCCCTCTACTTAGAGTGACAGGTGTGTTCAAATTAGTAGCCCTGAAGAGTAAAGAATATTCAGGACATGCTTTTATCTCAGGAAAGACAGAACTCTGTGCAGCTGCACAAGTTTTTAAAGTAGCAGTGTGAACACCAGCCTGGATGACAAGTAATGCAAGCACAAATGTTGTTGCTTTTTAAAAGAGAAGTAGTGGAATATACATTTTGTACCCAATTAGTAATCACTGCAAGTTCTTTGTGTGTGTATTGTGTTCTATATTTTACATATACATTCAGGATATACAACATAATGTGTGAGTGGATGCTGTGTAATGCTGTTTCACATTTGCATGGTAATTCTATAAAGAACAAAAGGTGTTTTTTTTAAGGCAGATCATGTGATGAGTTGAAGCTGTTAGACTTGTTGCTCAGTGTATTTTTTCTCTAACAAATTGGAGATCTGTTAATTGGTAAAAATAGCCCTGACACCATGCTTGCTGCTGCTGGGGAAGAACTAGCGTTGTTCACTTTTCCAGGTTACGATCACCATAATTAGAGCAACAATCATAGAAGTTAAAGTGGGGTAAGACACTCTCCATTTTCCTTTTTATTTTTCTGACAAAACAGGATTCCTTGCTGAGGTGTATTTTTATCTGTATTATCAAATCTATTTTTATATTTCTGAAGAAATAAAGGTGAGGGCATCCAAGAATTCCCTTTGGAAGCTATTGTGAGTTGATGATATTTTCTTGATACTTTAAAATTGTTACTTAAATATCCTATTCTCTTCCATAACCCCTCTCTGTTCAGATTCTCACATCCTTTTGATATTTGCAAGGATGAATTGATTAATTTGGGCGCAGGAAGGAGGCAAGGCAGGGCTGCCCTTTGTTTAACCCAGTGGTGCCAGCTAGTCTGGGTCAGAAGCGTGACTAAACTCCAGCTGAGACATTTCTGTGGCTGATCAAGATGTTAGGGCAACACCCAGAAAAATAGCCCAGGCTAGCCTGTTGTCTTAAGACTTAAAGTGCACATGCTGTTTTTCATCTCAAACATGCCTGCTCTGCAGTGGGGAGTCAGGCTGAAGGACCCTCCTCCTCCTCCTCCACCTTGTAAAGCCCACCTGAAAACATGCTGGTGCACTTACCATGGCAGATGTGTTCACCCACAGTGCCTGGGAAGGTGGCAGAGAAAGTGGCCATATGTGAGCAGGTGTAGCCTTTTCCCTCCCAGAAGATCCCATGTGGGTGCCCATACATTTGGCTTCCTTGCAGATACACAGTCACTGATCCAGGAGGACTATAAAGAAGCTGAGGTGATCCTTCTCCTCTGCTAAGCCCTAGGGACATCTGGAATGCTGGGGCCAACGCTGACCTCCCTGGTACAAGAAAGGCATGGACTTGATGAAGTTAGTCCACCAAAGGGCCCTAAAGGTGATTTAAGGACTGGAGCATTTTCATGTAAGGGAAGGTTACAAGAGCTGGGACCATTCAGCCTGCAGAAGAGAGACCAGAGGGATCTCGTCTATGTATTTAAATCTCTGATGGGGGAGTAAAAAAGATGGAGCCAAGCTCTTCCTGGTGGTGCCTGGTTACAGGGCAGGAGGCAATGGACACAGACTGATGTACAGGAAATTCTCTTTCAGTGTAAGGAAGGGCAGGCTTTTTCACTGTAAGTGTGATCAAACACTGGAACAAGTTGCCCAGAGAGATCATGATGGCATCTCCATGCTTGGAGATAACAAAACCCGACTGGACACAGCCCTGAGCAACTTGTTGTAGCTGACCCTTCTCCAAGCAGGGCAGTTGGATTAGGCCAGAGGTCCTTCCAGTCCCAGCTGTTCTGTGATGCTGTAATCCTGCTAGCTGTTTGAACATGTAATTGTTGACCTTGTGATGGTCAATACTAAGGCAACGGTCATGTCCCCCTTCAAACTAACAGTCCTAATTTGTTTATGCTTCCAACTAGCTATTATATTAAGCCACGGTACAACTGACCCCCTGAGAAGAGGTAACTGAAGCTTTTGTTGAAGAATGGCCACTGTTTGGCTCTATGCCCCTTTCTTCCGACCTTAGAGGAAAAAAGGGGACCACTAGTTTATTTCTCCTGACTTAATATCTTCCTGTATTTGGTTGACCTTAACTCTCCATTTTCTAATGAAGCTTGAAGACGTTCATGAGCTGAATTTATTAATGCTTTCTTTTGTTGTGAAATGATTTACTTTTGTTCAGCCCTTATCACTTGCCCTTTGGAGTATATTCCTAAGGAGTAACAATGAATGGATGTTTCCTGCTCTAAGTATGTGCAAGCATTTCTCCAAAATTTAAGTTGGAGTGTAGAAGTCAAGTGAAGCTGTTAAGAGTATCCTCCCACACCTATCACAGGTATTCTTTGTGGATTTTGACAACTTTAGGGAGTTCAGGCAATATCCTACATTTACTAGAGTAGCTGTGTACTTTCTGCCTCATCAGCCCGTGAGCTGGGGGCAGTTCTCATTGCTCAAAGGAGTTGTTGATTGAGATCGTGTTTTAGATATTTGCGATTTACTTTTTTCTTGCTTAATTGTTCAAATCCTATTAATATTCAAAAATGAATCCAATTATTTTTTGGCTTCATTCCTAATTGAGTTTTGACTCCTCGCAGTGCTCTTCCAAAATGTAGTTTTTCTTACAGCATGAAAATAGGGAATGTCTTGTCATTTTGATGGACTGATTTTGATAAAACATGGCTTAAATCTAGTTGTGCCACAGATGTACTTTTCAACCTGCTACCTTTTTTAATATTCTGACTTTGATTTCAATGCTGCAGAATTCATACAGTGCAGAAATCTCTGGAGGATTTGGGGACCAGACTAGATTATCTGCCTGCCTAAGAGTTTGTTTGGAAAACTTGCTAGTGACAGGTTGGTTCCTTTATGAGGAATCTGAAGAAAAAACTCTTCTATGGGAATACAGGGAACAGTGGAACCACATGTAAGACCCCCCTCATAGTTTCTAGAGACTGACCCTCTGTTTTAATGTATAATATAATAATAAGATGATTGTGGATGTTTCTACTGTTACCAGTTTAACCTTCTATGCTGAATCAAGGTCATAAGGTGCCTTCCTCTGCCTCCATTCTGTATGTGTCACTGTGAGCAGCTTTAGCCCTTAATCAAAATCAGTGGAAGAACTGATGTAGGATTTGCATGGTAGGTTTTTGGTGAGTGATGTGATGGTGGAGGTCATTCTGTGTGTCACAAAATAATTTCCTTTGGAAGAAACCTCTGGAGGTTATCTGGCCCAACACCCCACACTCATGGTTATACTTTTAAAAATGCTAGCTTTCATTTAGGGAGAGTATTGCTAACGTTCTCAGACCCACCGCTGGCTTTAGCAAGAGATGAACCCACTGAGATGGTGGATACAGTAATTTCTTTGTGGCTTGGACCTGGCCTAGATATACTCTAGATATTTACAAGTGAGGCTGTTCTGACAAGAACTAGGATGAAGCTCATTTCACGCTGGCTTCTCAAAAGCTTTCAGGAGATGGTGACTTCATGACCATGGCTGATAAACAAACTTGGCTTTTATAAAAATAGATTGATGGTCTGGCAGGAATTCCAGCCTGTCCAAATGGGTCTGCTCCTGCCAAGTAGCACGACTGCCTCTACGTGAGGAGGGTGTGCCACTTCTGCTCCCTCCCAGCCTTCACATTTCCCTGCTTCTTACCAATCAGATGGTAAATAGGTCTCTGCACATAGTATTAGGGTTGGTAAATCAGTTGTGCAAATACTGCCAAGTAAGTAAATACAGTAGAAAATGGAACATTCACTCCTTTTGTGTAGTTATCAATACCGATTTAGAGGCAAGTCACTCTAAGTAATTGCGTTTAGGTCATTAAACATAGTTTAATAATGACAATAATAGGGTGTGTCCTGAGAGAGGAGGCAAAGCAGTGCACCTATAATAGCCTAAGAGTGGGTTATTTCTGATAACAAACCTATCTCATTGGGATTAGTTCAGAGGAGGGCAATTTGATGAACACCCACTTTTGGACAAATCCCGAATGTTCTTATTGGCTTGCTACTCATAAGTTGAGCCCACTAAAATGTAAAGATCTTTTCAACACTATCTCTGTTTACCAAGTTAAACATTGAATAAAATCTCTCTTGACATAATGATCGTGAGTTATATGCAACATATGACTGGAAAAAAGAAGATTCCCTAGACCATAGGGTATGAAGTTCCTGTCCATATTACATGGAGTTTTTTGCAGTCTAAGCCAGCAGTGAATATTCCTCATTCTACATGTTGGATCAAGATTACTGTTGGATGAAATAAGGTGTACAAAATTATAGTGGTAAGCAAGCGAATCTTTCAAGGCTAATTAAAAAAAAACAAAACAACACAGCTGTTTTCTAAACTTCTCAGCGATTTTTAATCTTCGAAACCAGTCTCCACAGAGATGGATTAGTGCAGAGAGAACAGCTGAAGCAATCAAAGGTGCCAGATAAATGCAATTTACCGTGTTTCCACAATTTATCACCTAATTATCCTCCTCATTGTGTGTGTATATATGTCTATATGTGTATATTTATATAATGTGTATGAGTATTAAATGTGTTTATGGAATGATACTGCTCCTGGATTTTCCACAATATGTTCTATAAACTGCCGAGGGTGGCACGCTTTCTTTTTTTTTAATAAGTGCAGTGTGTGAAATCTCACCAGACATAGCTAAACCAGAGCACATTGCTGACATACATACCAGCTATTTTATAGAAGACATGACCTATATGGAATTAATAGGTTCAATCCAAATCTCTCAAACTCATATAATGAAATCTCATAAACATGATAAAATGTGTGATTCTTTTAAATCATAAAGTAGTTTTTAAATACAGCCCATCATTTTCAGAGTGTGAATTTTTGCATGATGGCAATTCTTTCAATAACAATATTATTGCTAGTTTTGTTGCTGAACAGGTTAAGACTATAATCCACCTCCACAGCTGTGTGGCTTTCCTGGTTGAGATAGCTCTTCATAAGCCAGGATACAAAGTTCAGCACTTACTGGGCCCACTCCTAATCCTTCGTTCGTACAATGACTTTTCCATTTCACAGGTCCAATAATATAACTATGACCTCACTTCTGCCTAGTACTTCAACAGCTTGTTTTTCCATGTTGGACTGTGGTTTACACATTTCAAGAGGACCTTTTATACATTTGTGATTCTTTGCAGACAAATAACCTAGTAAGGCACTACATTTCTGTTAAGAAGCAGCATATGAGCCTAAGGTTTTTTCTTCCCCCTCACCCCTCCTTATCCTTTTCTTGTATGTGTCCTATACAGGTGTCATATACCTTGAGGCATGTTGTCATTTCTAGCCAAAAGGCTATTTAAAACTTCACGTTTGGAAGAGTTGAGGCAAAGTTACTTCAACATGGAAACAGTCTGTTTGTCTAATTTTTAATCCATCCAGGTCCCTTGTAGTTAGGTAAGACTGGAAGAGTGCATCTCATGGTGCCTATAAGAATTGCTCAGTGAGGATGGGACTTACAGTGCCCACCTTGGAGGGAGGTCCACCCCAGCAGTGCCATATCTGGCTCTTCAAAATGAGTATCAGAGCTGTGCCTTGCCTCAAAGGGGTGAGATGCACTTAAAAAAAGGGTATGTGCTTTTACTGTACTAAAGCAAAAGGCTTTATTGAATCTAGTACTAATTTCACTTTTCCAGTGAAGGACAACAGGGGACACTTAGTTCATTCCAGATTTATTTTTCTCTTTGCAAAGTCCAAGTTCTGATTTATTCTTTTTATTATCTTCAATTTTAACCTCTAGAAAGAGGAGAGAGAGGGAGGGATGAGAGAAGGTGTCTGTGGTATCTCAGCCTCTTCATCGTGCTTCCCAATTTCCAGCCACCTTGTGCCTGACAGGCTCTTCACTCAGCCCCCCAGGTCCAGGCTCTGGCATCAGTCTTTCACCTCTTAGGAAAACAAAGTTGGCAGGGAGATAATACTGGATTTAACATGATCTACAGGATTGGGGTCAAGGGTGATGATGAGGACCTTCAATCAGTAAACGTTCGTTTGAGCATGTCATCACTGCTGGTGGTTTTCAGATCAGGCTTCTGCTTACAGCAAGCTGAAGTGACAGGTGAGAAACCTGCTTCTCACAGCAGGCAGGGAAAAGCTATTTGGTACTCTTGGTCAGGGAAGGATAAACATGGTTTGAAAATAAAGGTAAATTGGTTGCTGGCAGGGAGAAGGAGAGCGGACATTGCGCTTTCCTTCTTTCCAGTGAACACAGCGCTGTTTTGTGGATGTGGGTGGGATGACCCTCCTGATTCTTTTTGAAGATATATTTCCAGCTTAGAAAAAGATGAGAAAACCAGCAGCGCTGACAGTGAGCAGGAGTATAGCCAGGCTGGATGGTGCAACATGAGTCCAGAGCCCAGTGCAGCCCCTGGGTGGGGTGTTGGTGCAGGTGTCCCCAGCCAGCACGTGGGCACATTGTGTGCATGGCTGTACTCTAAACAGCAGCGTGTCCCTAGGGCTTGTGAAAACCCCGGGGCCACCCTGGAGATGACAAAATGGGAAATAATAGCAATAAAACAACTTTTCTGCCTTGTATAGGGTTCATTAAGACTTTTTGGTGCCCAGAGCAGGAAATGAGAACCCTCGATGGGAAGGAGGAATAAAGACCTGTCTCTTCCTCCTCTTCCCCCTCTATAACAGCACAAGTGTGATGTCCTCCCTGCTGTCCCTTCTGGAGGCGTGGGTGAGTGGAGTCTAGCATGGACCTGCTGCTTCCACTGCTTGAGCGTCGCTTGCGTGGCTTGTCGATCTGCTGCTTGAGGTCCTTCATTTTTTTCATATTTTCCTCTAAGCAGGTATAAATATCCCTGATGAGAGAAAAATAATCCCCTTCCCAGAGTTTCATGGAAACTAAATGGGCTTCAGAGCTTTTTAAGTCTCGTGGTTTGGCTTGGATTAGGGAGAGGGGGGATTGAGGTGACAGTGGCAGGAGTTGGAAACCCAGGAAGTGTCTTGTCCCCAGAGCAGCAGAGCGACACTGTCACTGGCATAGGCTGGACACATTGAGTGAGTGTGGTGCAACACTTCTGCTGTCTGTGCCGCTCAGGAAGGTAATGGCAGTCTCCAGCAGGTAAATTCCTCTGTAATCTAATTTCTCTCTTTGTAGTGACTGGAGACCTGCAACTTCAGCTGAGCGAGAAATTTAGGTAATTGGTCCCAGTGTATAAGCCAAGGAAGAGGAGGAAAAGCAGAGGCAGAGAGTAAAGAAAACAACAGCAGCTGATTTTGTGTTGTTTCTGATTTCTTTGTTGTAAGAGGGAAGCAATTTTCCGTCTGGAAATGGAAATGTTGCAAGTTGGAAAGGATCATCTTGAGTATTAAAACAGCAGACAGCAAATCAAGGAGGTTGTTGCCCTTTTTTGACTTTGGGTGTGTCACTTAACCTTGTACTTTCAGTAATAGAAATGGTCAGTCCCTATGCAGCTCAGGTGCAAAAGCATCCTTCGTTATCTGAAAATGCAAGTGGAAGACCTCTGTTGTATGATTCTTAATCGTACAACCACCAAATTCTGCATAACGGCCTGTTGCAGGTCTACTCTCAGAGTTAGCTTTGGGCAAGTGTTAAATCCGCTGCTAAAGAAATTAGTCAGCTACAAGTAGGACGTTTGACTTTTGTGAACAAAACTTTTGGGCTTGTACAAGAAGGGTTTTTTTACTTATTTTTTTGCAGGGTGATAAAGGCAAGAGGAAAAATAATAAATCCCTTGGTTTTGTTCGTGTGTCACTGCAGGAATGACTCCAGCGATTTTCTATGCTACATTAGTTGATCGGTGATGGCCAAAGTGCAGTCAGCCCTCTTTCTATCCCTCATGCTGCCATAACACTACCTCACTCCACACTGGAAGTGTTTGCATGTGGTGTCTGCGTGGCAGCAACCGCGCAGTGCAGCAGCCAAGTGCTCAGTGACCTCCTTCCGCTCACTCCCATTGATGCTTCGTGTTAATGGGCAGAGAGGAAGGCAGGAGTTTGGCCAAGCACAAAGCAAAAGAGAAGGAGGAGGAAACCTGACAAAAACCCCAGCCTCTGCTGTCTCTATGCCAAAAGCAGACGGAGAATGGAAGCCACAACCAGGGTGGTCAAGAAATGAGCTGGTTGGCGATGGGTCAGTTGCAAATCACGGCACTCTCCAGGCAGCTCAGCCAAGAAGAGCTTGTGTTTGTACTGATTGTGTGGCTCCACATACCAGAAGTGTGGCTGTCCTTTTCTCTCGGGAAAATGACTAGGTGGAGCAGCTCAAATATGTGCATAATATTCTTGGTGTTCCTAGCCAGGAAAAACAAAGCTCTAGAGAAGTGTGCTTGGTTGTAGAATTCTTTGTCTGGTTTTACTACTGGTGGTATGAATTTGCTGACAGATGTGTGAGGTGCTCCAGGTAGGTGACAGTATGGGGTTGGCATCCTGGAGACCTAAGGAGTGCACTGGGGAATTGGGGTGTTTTATGACATGGGTGGAAGCTCATGAGAACCCTTGGACAGGTGATGATGGAGACTCTTCTGTGACCCTTGGCCCCAACTTATACAATGGACAGGAAGATGGTGGTGGCAAGTAAAGGGTGAAACATGAATATTAAGCTGTGGTGTTGTGACACCTGCAGATGGGATAATAGCTAGTCATGTGGTTTCCAACTCAGTTTCCATGAATTACATTTCTGAGCAGTACAATAGATACCCCCCCTTTCCCCCCTTCTTCAATTGCCATCTGAAACATGATATGTTTTCCATGAACTCCCACGTAAATGGGTTTTTTTTTGGTGACAGATTGCATGTTAAAGCACTGGAAGATGAAAGTGCCAAATATTTGCTTTAGAAAAACACAGCAAAAGATTCTCTCATCCTCCTTACTCAAACTGCATCAGCCAGAATTCCATTAACAAAAATGACTCTGTGTAGTTAAACTTATTGGCACCCCCTGGGCATCATTATGACTCCTTCTTTCCCCTTGTGTCTTTTCCAGGGGAGGAGGCATGGAGGAAAGCTAATGTAGAACAGTAGTAGCTCGTACTTGAATCCTACTTAATATCAAGGGATGAGTCTTCTTAGCAAAGCACAAGCAGAGCAGATAGGCAGCCCCTTTGTAAGCCTCCAGCTACTCAAGTCAGGGGCTTCAATAAGTCAAAAGTGGCTTCAATAAGTAAAAAGCGTCTTAGAATAATGTTGCACTAAGTATCAACATGACCTTGGACCAGAGCCCACTTTACTCCTTGCCCGAGTTTGCCTACCTGGGTGATAGAATTAAATAATGCTTATGTTGCCAAAAATAAACTGTATCATTGGCCACACAGAGTGTGACTAATTTTAAACCTACTATGAATTTGCTCTATGATCTCCAAGGAGAACTGTCAGCCCACCAGGTCAGTGTGGTGCCTCCTGGTAGATGTGCTTTAGGAAACATGAAGTTGGGGTGCTCATGACATCCCACATCTGAAAATATGTTTCACCAGTAATGATATTGACAGCAAATTAACCCTCTAAAAGTAGCGCATGTTCCTTTTTGCTTCTGCTTTCTGCAGGGCCTCATCTTCCAAGCCACGAGCCATCCTGACAGTGATATGTGATTTAGATTGGCAGCCTCCTGATATACTTACTACACTTCGCCCCTGCCTCTATTCTTTTAATTTTTACCTGCCTGGTTCTGTTCAGACCTTGCCTCAAACACAGATTCTTGATTCTGGAAAAACAATGTCTGATTCGGCTCAGCAAAAGGCGGATGCTTTGGCACTGGCACTTTGAGTGTGTGAGTGGAAGCTGTGGAAGGCCTCCTTGTGCAGGGAAGCACCTCCTGGTCCTCCCTGCGTGGTTCACCCCAACATGCCTGGGCTTCCAGGCCAGTGATGTTAAGTCATTTGCAGATACCCACACCCACATCTGAAGCCATGGAGGGGTCTGGCATGTTTGATAAAATAATACGTAGAACATTTTAAACAATATTTTCTGGGTTTTTAAATTCAAAACTTTATATACAATACGCAGCACTTTACAAAGTGAGTGATGAGATGTGTTTGTCCTCCAGTACATGTGTGTACACAAACGTGTAGCTTGTGCATTGTCAAAAGAAAGGGGGAAGTCTGAGAATGTAGATGGCTTTGCATCTTCTCCATACACATGCTTGCTGATGCAAGTGCTTACTGTTTCTCTCACAGATAATCACTTCTTCAGCTCAGCTGACCAACATATTAGTGGCTTGCAGATGACCACAGCATTTGCCCAAAAATGTATTAATTTGGTTTTGAGGCCTATGTGCTGATGCAAATTTCATTTCTGGAGAGTGAAGAATCATTCCTCAAGCCAAAGCACTTGCTTGGAGCGAATTTTAGCTGCTGTCTTAAGATTATAAGTTTGTCTAGATATTTACTTATCACAAATTAAAAAAAAAGGTCACTAGAACACTTTTAATTGACCATTTGTAGCAATTAGATATTGTTTGGTTTTACTTGCTGATGGAAAGATGCATCCTGAATGCATTTTCCAGCATCACTCTGGGGAGTCAATGGGATTGTATGCATGGAGCAGTCACCTAACAATAATTCCTGGTTTTGCTCAGGCACTAGAATAGGCTCTCAGCTTCAGTGAAAAAGTTGTGCAGTGTTCTACAGTGACATGCTGGCACTAGTAGGTATTGCATTTAGGTATATGCAAGGCTTGAAAATGAAATTTATATTGAAGTGCAGTATTGGGGCAAAGTTTTGTTTGGCAAACGGTTTTCCTTTCCTTCCACTCATGTAACACTTTTGTTATTGAGCATCTTGAATAGTTTGCAGAAGAAGAAATTGCAAGTCTTTTAGTAGTTCCATGTCCTGAAGCCAGAGTAGTGGCAGAGTTAGGGCATAGAAACACTGCTCTTGTAGGTCTCAGCTCACTCTTCCAGAGAGCTACCAGGACATATTTTTCTATGCATAATTCTTGTTGTTTATTTAATTTTGAGTTCTTGGGTTAGTGTTCTCTTAGCCATTTATTGGCTTATGGCCCTTTAAGTTAAGTAGCTTTGATAGGCATGTTTGAAAGGTGTTAGTGCATAAATCCTTTCAGAATGGTAGAAATTGTGTGGGAATAGTCATCTATCTAAAAGCTTAATGGTAGCTTTTCTCTGAATATTGGGATGCCTGCTGGATTAACTTAATCCATGTGGGTATCTAATTGCTAAAGAGGTCACTTGTTCTTCTGCAGATCAGTAGGTGAGTAGAGGGGAGAATTTCCTCGTTACTTCTGTCTGCAGTTCCACCATCTGGGGAAAGGGCCTCAGTTAATGATCTGATTCTGGCTTTGTTGGGAGGCTTCATTCAGTTACTGACTTTTTTAAGGCAGGTTTTGGGTTTGAGTTCCTTTTTTTTATTTTACCTCCTGGTGAACAAGGCTGTGACTGGAAAGGTGCCCCTTTTCTGTGTCCTATGAGATTCCCATGAACTAGTCCCAAAACCAGAAGTCAGCATCACACTGATGACAACCTTCTCCCCCTGTGCCAGAAGCTATGGTCACAACTGGAAGGAGGGAAGGTGAAGGCAGTGAGTGGAGAAAGCACTCCTCCCTGCTGGACCATGCTGCCATGTCCTGCTGTGTCTGTATAGCAAAAGGATGTGGTGGCTGTGATGGCAGCATCAGGTATGGCAAAATACCCCACCCGCTGGGGTGTCAGCTGGAAGAATTAATCCAGGTCCGCATGTGCTGGGATGGGTAGATGCTAAAATTGGATGAGACCTTATGAATCCTCCCGGTTTTGTTAGCAGCTTCTGGTGAGCATGCTGAGAGCACAACTCTGTCTCTACTACCATGGGTTTTTTAGATCGGGATCGTTGACGTCTTCTTTGCAGCCCTCCTGGCAAATCCAGGGATACTATAAACATGTATTTACACTCTCAAAAGCAAGCTGTGGCAATCTGGAATATTTTTATTTCTATATTTCTATATCCGCTTTGATTGTCAGTTCTCCTGCACACATCCATCTGGGCTGAGTCAGGATGTCATCTGTGCAGCTATTCTGGGGTGCAGGGGCTGCATGATGGTGCCTTGAAATAAAACTACCCTGCTGGTAGTGCCCAGCCAGCACAGAGGTGCCAAGAGAACAAAAGTAAAAGGAGCCAAGGCCTGACTGTGTCCTAGCTTTGCCTGTGTGGCCATGAGAGAGATGCAAGGCAGGGAGAGAAACCACTGTCACTAGAGTATGGGCTGGAGGAGCACTTTCCACAAGTGCTGCCCCTGGAGAGCTCACTGTCAGGGCACAAGGGCTGGCTGTGGCCATCCTCCTCCAGCTTGAGATGGTATACCTGCTTCTGGATTAGCTCCTTGTGTTGGGAAAACATTCATCCATCCAAAAAAGGCTATGGAAAGGTTTTAAGTTGTTTGTATGTCTTATCCTCATTCATAGTGGTGAAAAACAGCATTTTGCGAGGAAGGGGATATGGAGGGGGCAGAGAGCTGGCTGAGCCCATTTTCTTCATTAAAGTGGAGCCTGATACTACAGTCCTTGGGAGCCGCTGTGTTAGTTTTTCATGGAGCAGACAAAATGACACTGTGAGTGGAAATTGTGCTGGTTTTATTAGAGCAGCCATGGACTGGGGGAGAGTGTGACAGAGGCATGCAGTGGCAGTCAATGTGGCTGAGATCCCAAAGCCCATCCTCCTGCTCTGCTGCACCGAGTGGATGTCACCTCAGCTCACATGGGACTAACTGGGCACCACCCTGGGCCCCCATTCCAGCAAATGTCCTCATACCTGAGATGCAAATGTGGCAAATTAGTCTCGGAAATGGCCATTCTGGGTCAGAAGATGTTATTCCAGTATTTTTAAGCCATCACAGTTTATTGTTTGTCATGGACAAATAACAAGGCCCTGAGGATTTGCTGGTTGAAGGTACACGCTGCAGTCTGCTGCCTGTAGTTGACGTAGTTGCTCTTGCTGCAGATTTGTAGGTTGATCTTGTGGGGAGCACTGAAACAGAGTGGTTAAAAAGCTACTGGGCTAACACAGAAAAAGCCCCAAACTGCTCGCGGTTTCCAGCCAGGAAGGATAGATAGTCTCGTAATTTGCAGATGCTGCAGGGAGTACAAGGCATGAATTTTAGGGTCTTGACCCATGAGCTGTCACTAGAGCTGCCATCAGAGCAGGAGAAACTGTGGAGCAAGATGGGTGCTAACTCCAGTGCATGACCTTAAACCTCTGCCAGCAGTCATAGCATGGGCTGCAGCACTTGATATATGGGCACGTGTTCTCTTCTGCCATCTCGGTGAGGGTATCAGCCCCCAGGAGAGGGGTAGAAGTGACAGCCTTCTAAATCAACCCAGTGTGAATTGTTGGAGGTCATGAGTTAGAGCTGATATTCTTTGCTCTACATGGTGTTTAATTCATTAGTATTATTTGAGTTGCTTGGTAAAAACACAAATGCTTTCAAGAAACATAGTAGAATCCTTTTCTCTCTTTTTCCCCATAGTGGTAAGTGGAATCTTTGCTTTGTAGAGGTACCCACCACTATGAATTCAGGCTCCTCTCTGGTAGAGAAGTGATTTAAAAAATAAAAGGGGGGGAAAAAAGCCACACATCAAGCAGTCTTGTCCTTAACTCTGGATTTGCCAGGTGCTGAGCAGGAAGAGAGTTCTTCCGTGACATTGCAGTTGTAAAATAATAGAGAGGTAACCTTAAACCTGCACTTACTTTCTGTTGCCTGTTTTAGCTCTTAAGTGGGTTTTAAAACTTGCACTTCACCTTTAGGAAACAGAGTGGCTCTTGTCATGTAAATTCTTTCAGTAAGGACAAAGAAAGACACAAAAGATTCAAGGGAGCGAGATACTGCAGATGCTTCTGGATGAAGCATTTTCCAAAGTTTGCCCTTTGGCTGGCAGCCGGAGGGGCTGCGGGGCTGGTGCCCCTGCCTGGGGCTTGGGCAGCCATGGGGCTCTGTCCTTTGCTTGCTAAAAGGCAGCAAAGTGCTCACTGAACCTGAAAACTTTCCCTAGTGCTTCCACATTCCTTGGGCAGGCAGCAAAGTTTGGGGCAGCTGCTCAGGTGTGTGGATGCTGGCAGGGGAGGGAGGGGGCTGCTCTGGTGTCATGGTGAGCACACTGACACTCTTGTTTTCAGAGTGGATGATGTGGAGAGGCTCATCAATAGCAATCACACTCGGTCTCTTCAGCAGCAGCTATAAACAAAAGAAGCTTGAAGGAGCAATTTATTTGAATCCTAGTGTGGGGGTATGGCACAGTCATGGTCATGCATAACCATGTCCATCCAGGTGACAAAATCCATGTGTCTGTGATCCAGCTAGCAGTTTTTGTCTCCTGTCCTTGTTCTTGTCATGGGTGTCATTCCCACACAGTTAGCCCTGCTTATTCCTTGCCTTGCAGCCCACCAGCTGTGACTTCTCTCCCAAAGTGATTTTCCGAATAACATCTGAAGAGACACTTTCTAATTTTGTATCTGTTTTTATCATCCTAGAAGGGTTTGTCAGTCAGCATTGACTGGAAAACAGAGTTGCTAGTTGTGGGGGCTAAGTTAAGGTGCTCATGTATGGCTGCAGTTGTACCTTTGTTAGCCAGCGACTACCTACCTGTGTAATGGTTATAGAAGCCTGACTGCATGCTTGGTGAGGAGCATGCAGTTATCAGCAGTAGTGATAAAAAGTTTCTTGCAGCCAGGATTCCCTCTGCTTTTGATGAAAAATTATGTCTACAAAGCCTATTCAAGAGGAAGGCATTTGTTTTTAAACTCCTCCCTGCTGTATTTGAAATCCATCAGGTCTGTAAACCTAAAAATCGGGATTGAGTATAAGCAGAAGGGAAAATAAGTTGGTTTCTATTATATGAACTGCAGAGCTTTAACTAAGCAGCAGAAGTAGTGGTGAAAAATAGTTTTTCTGATAGGAGGTGTGATAATAATACAGGCCAGGTCTGGTCGGAAGAGTTTTGCCAACAGAGCTACATTTGTCAAGGATATGATGAAGTGTGGTTTGGTTTTATTTTTTTTTCTATTTATTATATTTTCCTTTTTTTTTTTTACACTACTGTGGCTGTTCAGGCAAAATCCCCTCTGATTCCGTAGATGCAATTACGCCAGCAAAACTGTGCTTTTGATGATATGGTTGATTTTGCTCACTGGAGGGCAAAATGTTGTGAAGCCATGCTGGCTAAAGCTTGCTTTCTCCAGTTTAAATTGTGTGTGCTCCAAGGGTATAGTTTGACAAGCTTTTCTTCAGTGCCCATGCCAGCTTCAGCAGTCGTCCCCCATGCACATTGTCTTTGGGATATGGTTTTGCACTCTGGCTGATACAGCATCAGACTGAAGCAGCTGAAAGGAATGGCCTCACTGTGGCTCTGCCACTTCTCCTGGGCTGGTGCTTCTGACTCCTGTCGGCTAAATCAGAAAGCTGTAGTGACAGATAACTTGGCAGAGGAGGGCTTATTTTTTTCTTCTTTATCCTTTTTTTTTTTAGTGTGTGGGTTTAGCTTCCCAAACTGGTTCACTATGGGATCAGATGAGCTTCAGTGGAAACCTTAGAGACCTACAGACCTTCTGCCCATGGTCAGACCCACTCAAGCAGATGATAAACTCTGCTCTCATCTGTACTGCCATGAATGGGACACCAAATCAGAGAAGGGCTGTGGGTTAAAAATAACACACCCTCAAATCACTCAGACCGATGGCCCTGGCTGGGGTCGATCCCACTGTCTGGTCCATTCTGCCTGTTGGCCACCAGCTGCACGGCCAAGATGAGGGCAAGGGCAAGACACAAGGGGCGAGCAGCCGTGATCGGCTGACCTGGTGCGGCTGCCTGGAGAAATATGAGCCTAGTTATGGTTTTAGAGCACTTAAATCACTGGCAGAGTGCTGCTGGAGCAGGTCTATACTGGGAACGTCTCACACCACAGTCTAGGAATGCTGGATTAGCCTTAATAGTCTTCATAGCGCAGATGGAGCTTGTGCCGTTGGAGCTGCATTTTTGTGGTTTCACACAGCCCATCTCGGAGCGAGACAGTGCACAAAAGCATGTCTTTGCAGGTGGAAGGATTTCTACCAGATCAGCTGTAGGAAGAGTCATTCGTAGGTATTTTCTTTGTGGATATTTGAGCCTTCTATGGGGCCCCATAGCATGGGAGTCTGTTACGTAAATAGAAAGACAAGACTTTGCATTGAGGACCGTATTAGAGGGTAAAGGTCTAAGACTGATTGAAATCAACAGCTTCCTCTAAAAACCTGTCTGAAAAAGAAAAATTCTTTTGCTCATACCAAGGAAGCAGAATTGAAGCCCAAAAGCTAATTAGACCAATATCAAAAGTCGTTGACATCAATAGGCAGCAAATCTTGGGTTTGGGGCAAGTGTGCTGTGTGTAATATGAGCTTATTCTCATGACATGCTATGATTATTTTTATTTCTTTTTTTTTTCATTGGTTTTAATTGTTATTAAATTCAACCTGTTAGTGAAGGTGTAAGAAAATGAAACTCTTCTCCCTTTTGATAGCCTCCAGTATTTGAATACCTGCTTCTGTGAAATGTAAAGAGGAATCCTTTACTTCTTGTTCTCCCTGATGTTGTGTTAGAAAAAAATAGACAAACTGATGCCCTCAGGGAAAACGGGTTGCAAAGCTTCTCATTCTTTGTTGGGGCCAAGTTTCACCCTAAATATTCCCACTTCCCATATTTGCAAACCAAAAAATGTACTTTAACCAAAAGTTAGAGCTGTCAGGCAAGTGCTGGGCTCAGTGTAGATCATCCAGTGCATCTGACTTGGACTCCTTAAAACATTACTGCTGGCTGCCCTCTACTCCATCTATCTGCTGGAAGGCTCCTGTATCACTCCATGGAGAAGGGGCTGCACCTCTCTTTTTGAGCTGTAAGAGGTCGGGAGGGTGGGGCAGTTCATCAGGTTAGATGCCAGAAGATTGTGCTTGAGGTTTATTTACATCTGGTGGAGATGCAGGGCAGGCAGTAGCATGGTGGTGTCATGAGCTGTGGTTGTTTCCTCCAGTAGAGCCCATGGGCTGTGAACATCCTTTGAGCAAGGAGTCTCCACAAAGGTTACTCACATTTTGCAACAGCAAGGCCTTAAGTAACTTGCACAGCGAAGGCTGAAAGTTAGAGATACGGGTTCTCCTTGCTCTAAAGGGCATTTGATGATTCAGCACACATATGTGAGCACACCATTCATCCGTGCAGATCTCTGCAGTTGTTGGGCATAATAGAACATGTTGGTATACTCTTTCTTGGTGAATAGAGTTAATCCGCCGACACAATAGACTGGAATGTCTCTTCAGCCCTCCAGAAGCTATCACGTTAAAACAGGTTTTTTCACTTTTAAAAGTATATTATGTAAAAACTTACTTAGAGAGTTCATTAAAAGCAGGATTTCTTTGTCTTTGTAAGACATTGGGGCTCACTAAGAAAAGCCTGTTGAGTGTGGGTTTATTTCTCAAGCGTGCAATGTGTGTCTGATTCTAAAATCTTTCTGAAAAATAGCTCTTCTGTTTACGCAGGAACCACATTTCCTTCCATGTTAATGTATTTTCTTTAAAAATATTAGCAAAATGCTATGGAGGCACAGAGTTCCTCAATACATGTATTAATCTTAGCATGCAATCAGCAGTTCTACCTTACTGACAGCTAGTTCATGTCTTGCAGAAATGTGAGCCTGAAGGGAAGCGTATGGCAAGAGCATTGTAACCTGCTAGGATTGCTGCTTTTGTTTGCCTTTCAGCTATTGGTCCAAACTTGTGCATGAAGATTTGGTTTTAAAGTCCGGAAATATGCCACAAAGGTGCTTTGACAAGTGTTTTAATGCCACGAAGCACTGTGATGAGCTGTGAAAAAAAGCCACTGGACCAGATGAAAATAGCTTTTGTGATGGTAATCTCTTGCATGTTGTTGCAGTTGGAGATAAAACATTCTTCTAAGCTCAGAAAATACCCAAAAGTTAGAGAAAAATTGACCATGTGACAATCTACTGGGCTACTGCTACAGGCTGTAGCTGAGCTGGGTCTCGGGAGTAGTTGTCTGATCTTTGGATTATCTGTGCTGCACCAAATGCACAGACTCCTTGGTAGCTTCTAGTGTGATTCCCTGCTGCTTCAGTGTACAAAGTGGGGTGGCCTTGGTGTAAACCCTGTGCAAGACTGTAGTGTGTCATTTAGGAGGTTGAAGAGTTCTGGCTCCATAACATAGGAGAGCAGTGGGCATTGCTTATACATTCTCAGTTGGTCACCTTGCATGCTTCTTGCAAGGTCAGCTTCAACTTATGACTAATTCCTCTGCAAAAGAAACAAACGTCAGGATTAATTTATTTATATCTCTACATCACAGCACGATGTATTTTCTTACTACTATAATTTGGGTCCTATAATATTTGGTTGCTTTTTCCCTGTAGCTGTTACTGAACTATGAATATCATTAATCTCCATTCCCTCAGAACAACTGGACTTTTGGGGGAGGAAGGAACAGGAAAGAAAGATGATAACAGGTTGTTCTGGGATAGCAACTGGGGTTTTTACCATATTTAAACATTACATATCAGTTAAGGCTCAGAGCTTTATCTTCTCCGCAGAAATCACTGCATTCAGCCTGCCCTTGGCTGAGTCTTGTTATACGTTATTATTTCCATGATAAGAGAACAAGAGGAAGAACTAATTTTTAAACAGTGAGTTCCTACTGTTTGTTTGAGGTCAGACAATAAGTCACTTCCACTGACTGGCTGCTGAGCTGTTAGCTCCAGATATGGGTTCAAGACCATGCTCTACTGATGGCCAAATGAGGTAAATTACACAGTCTTCTTCATGTCTTGTGTCCTTTCTCTAAATTTGGGATAGTGGCCTTACCTGCCTGGCAGAAGTGTTGAGCTTCTTAAAGATGTTTAAAGAGTTCCTCAATACATGTATTAATCTTAGCATGCAATCAGCAGTTCTACCTTACTGACAGCTAGTTCATGTCTTGCAGAAATGTGAGCCTGAAGGGAAGCATATGGCAAGAGCATTGTAACCTGCTAGGATTGCTGCTTCTGTTTGCCTTTCAACTATTGGTCCAATGAGCTTCTTTAAGATGAGAAGATTCTTACTTATTGAGAAGGTGTCTTAAAGAGGAAAAAAGGACCTTTGGCAATGCCACGTAATGCCACCCTCTCAAGGAGTATTGCCACTTAGATCCTTTGCTGTTGGACAACTAGCTCTAGACTGCCTCCATGCTTCCTGTGTGTAGATACAGCATCAGCAGAAACATCAAGAACTGTGTCCTTATTGGTAGTTAGTCTCTCCAGCTCTGCAGGGAGGTCTGGTGCAAGAGACAGTGGTACTGCCTCTGTTTTCCATAGAAAAAGGGTCGTAATTCAGGCTCTGCTATTTTCCTAACACTTGGGAGCCCCATCTTACCACAGAGTGTGCCAGTTTCTCTGAAAAGCCCCAAAACCTTGAATTTTAATTCATTAAAAACATTTTTAATAATAATATTTCTGGAAACAGATGTTGCACAGCTATATTTCGCCCCAGAGCAAAAGTTAGAGGCCAGGTTGTAAACACATGAAGAACAAGGCTGAAATAAGTTTAAGCTATGTTATGAAAGAGCCACTGAAATTTGCTGTTATGTGTGCAGATATGTAATAGCAATCGACTGCACACATGCTCTGTAGACAGAAAATGCAGTGCATATGTGTGTCTATGGGTAGTCTTCCATTAGAAAAACTGCTTTAAAAAAGATCCATCCCAATCCTGATTTTCCTTTTCAGGTTACGTTTCAAGATCCTGGCTCACTGGTTTATTTTGGCTTGTGTATGTTTATGCTCACTGTATTCAGAATAAAAAATGTGAAAGTCGGTGTTAAAGCATCCAGGTTTTTCTGGTTTTGAGTTGAATTTGAGATGAGAATAAGTGGTAGAATTTGGATCAGGTTCACATTCAGAGCATTGTCTGGAGATGTTCAAAGCCTTGTTTAGTTTGGCCCGTGTCTAGATAGTAGTCTGTAATAATACTTGTTTTCAGCTTGTAACCATCATTTGGCTTGGACTCTAAACTGCGAAGCAGCTCATTCAGAATTTGAGTCAGGTTGTCTGAAAAGCTTTTACTTAATTATTTTTTTTAATTAACAAGACACTTTCTAATTTCCTTTCTCTTCTGTTCTGTGTTTTACTTGGAGTTGTGGTTTTTCCATTTTTTTAAACTTGCAGTGAGTGTGCTCAGACAAACAGGGTGCTGTAGAGGGAAAAATTGGCATTACCAGTAATCAAAAATGAGGATGGTTTTGGGGTGTGGGGTGAATTCTAGAAGCCCTTCTTGATGTCTTCTAATCTAATCTGCTTCAGCACAGTCCAAGCTCATCAGTTTGGGCGTTTGGATCCCACTTGAGGGGCTCCTCCTGTGGATTGTGCTGAGCTGTTCAGTGTAGTCCTTGTCCACCTGCTAGAGACCAACACAGGGTGTTACAGCAATCCCAGAACAGCTTTGAGTGCACGTACAAAGTTATTATTTCCTTGCATTTATCAGTTGTAATGACCCAGGTCAGACGATTTGTACATTTGCTTATCAGCTGACCTGAAATGCTCCAGCTGGTCACTGCCTGTCATGCAGCGTCCCCATGTCCTCTCCACCTTGTCACTCATTTCTGCTTAATTCTCACTTGAATTCTTGAAGTAAGCTTTAAGGACATAACTGCACATGGCTCTAAATTGAGGTTTGCTTCCTGTTTGTTCACTGATAAAGAGTTTTCGAGCTCAGAAATTCATGCTGCATAATCTTAACTTACAACCATAAATACATACTCTTGAGACAATGTATTCTTTGCATATTGATTAATGGACATGATCTCTGTATGTAGTCCCTGCTTCTGTGCAGTGATTAGAAAATGTATGATTGACATGGGCATAGAGATCTCTGTTGTTTGCTGATATATTTGGGGATATATTTTTTTAAAAAAGAAGGAACACCAAACCCATAAATTCATATACCAAACTTGTTTAGTGAATTGTTATATTGCAGAATCTTGTGCATCCTTGTGTGATTTTTTTCTTGTGTGTTTTTAATATTTTGGCTGTATCCTTTCAGCCCTACACCTATTAACTATTAGATGTGTTTAAAGCCAACTCAGGAGGAAGTTCTCCAAATAAAAGTCCTTTAATAGCCCATCCAGAGCAATGCCCTTTTTATCCAACACGTAGCAGTCAAGCAGGGAAGCACCGATAGCTTACATGCTCTGAATGAATGCCTCGCATGCTGGTTTATTACATGAAAAACAAAAGCCTAACTTCATACAGGTCTTTTCTATGTTGGTACTCTGGGGGTTTGGTTTCACTAGTGTGCCATGCCCCACAGAGGAGGGCAGGCAGGATGCACCACTTTTCTCTAGAATTCATGCAGGAAAATAGAATGGAGAAAAAAAATAGTAAGTGTGAAAAGTGAAACCATTTTATTCTTCCCCCCTCCTTTCCAACATCAGCTTTTTCAGCCAAGTATAATTCTTGTGCTAGATCAGGCTTTAAACCCCTCATTTAGCCATCATTTGTATTTCGGAAAACTATTATTTAACTGTTGTATGGCAAGCCAGCAGGATTATAATTTGAAATAGCAATGCATGTTGGTTCCTTGGCTTTATAATGACATGTTTATCTGCACCTCTAATGCTCTCATTGCCCAAGTCTGCACTTTTGGTTAATATGTTTGCTGGTGAACAATTATTTTGCATCAATATTGCACTAAAACAACAGCATTTTGTCACCCGTGTAATTTGTATTCTCTAAACACACCCCTCCCCAAACGTTTTGCTTAAATCTGTTTGTGTTCAGCATGAAATGTGCAGTAATGGTGGTGTGCTCGGCACACATTACTATGTAGCTTCAGCACCGTTAGGTCCTTACTGACACCAGTCTGTAGGTTAAGAACACTTCAATTGGTCTAATTTGCAACCTGATCAGAAACACTGACCTGGTTAGTCTTTAACAATGAATGTGTCTAATGATAACTTGTAGACACCCTTAGTGAAGGCAATGATGTGTATACAAGGAGTCATTTCCAGCTATGCAGCATTAGGAGGTCTCAGGCTGCCTTATCTGGAATATCGGCTTGTCCTGCGTTTTTCTGCAGCGTGATGCTTTGTCACTTCTAATGATACCTATCCATCAAGCCTCATTGATTGAAATGAAGATAGATTGAGTGGATACAAACAGGAGTTAGATGACTCATTGATGTAATTAGGCTGTTGGAATATCTTTCCACATTTTACTAATGTTAATTATATGGTCTTTTATATGGGAAACTTCAGTTAATTTTGTTCTCCACAAAAGAAGAATGCAGCCATTTATTAATTGGGAGGTGGCTGTTGGCTTTATAGAAGCCGTTTTCTAGAGGAGAAGAGGTATGTTTACAGAATTTCCTTTAAGCTGTCAAAAGCCTGAAACTGATAACAACTTAAAAGCATCTAAACTGTTAATAGTTTACATTTAAAATTCATCTAATGTGATAGTTTATAACATGAGAACCAAATATAGAGTGTAATAAAACAAGATATTTATTGCAAATGGAAGCATGCTGAATAATGAAACAATACTAATTGCAGTTAAAACACTTTTGATATAAGCTATTTCTGAGAGGATGTTCCAGGCATGGGAGATGAGATATTCATCATAATAAGGATGCAAAAACCATTCAAAATATTTTCAGAAATATAGATAGGCTGTACATCTCTATGTCTCTTTTTTTTTTCCCCCCTTTTTTTTTCCTTCCCCCCCCCTCCCTGAAAATTCTGGGTTTTATCTTCTGTCAGAATTGATCACAGGAGTCAGTTTAATTGGGAAATTCATTTAAAATAGTTTCTAATTGGCATCAGAGAGTTGAAAGTTCAGTACAAAGGTGAGATCTAAGCTTTCTAATTAGATTGAATGCAGTATGACTTAAAGAATAGTCTTGATAATTGCAGATTTTAATGCAAAATTATATTTTAATGAAATATGGTGATTTTTACAGTGAGAAGTCCTGCAAATCTCATTCAGTCTTTCATCTTTTTTAAAGAGGAGATAAATTGTTTTGTGCATCTGTGTATAAATTCTACCTTAAAACCTCACATAGTTGTATTAAAAACTAAGATTATTATCATTTTAATTTTTCTGGGCGAAGCTGATAGGTCTGCAGTTTGGATGTAAAACCTTATTCCAGGCATTCTGAATTTTCTTACTCAAATATCATTTTCTCTTGCATAGAATTAGAATATAAACTCAAGTTTTCCTCCCCTCCCTTCTTGTTCGGCCCCCCCTTCCAAGTTGTTTGATGCAGCTGAAATTGAAGGCTGAAGTAGAAGGGGCCACTTAAGTAGTGAAGGGTTTTTCTTTGTAAATAATAGATCAAGAGCACCGTAGCTGTATCTAATGGAGCCGAATGCAGCCTCCGTTCCAAGGACAGCATGGGGTTTAAAAAAACATAACCATAGTTCATCCCCCTCGCTAACCTGTGGTCAGTTGGGCTGCTGCTGTTGGCCAGTCACATGTTTTAATTCATCAGACATGTTTTTTTAATAAACCTCTGATAATATCAACACATGAATAGCAAGGATGATCACTGGGATTTCCGGACTGAAATGACAAGGGAAAATAAAATAGAAGGGGTATTTTGTAAAATCTGTTTCTTCTTTTCAAGCCCAGGGGTTTACCTGGGCACCAATAAACTTTTCTTATAAACAGCATAGTTAAGGTATGCTTTCACAGAAGCAGAACTAGCTGTTCTCTAGATTTCTTCTCCTTCATATATTTTAAGCTGACAAAAATATTTCAAAGTCTGTGCCTGCTTCTTTGCGTTAAACTTGAACTTATTTAAAGGGGAAAAGAGAAGCTTATTCCTGGCACATTGTGTGTTTCAATCTCTTTTAAGAGAAATAATTTAGTGTTCCTTGCTATTTTGAAGAAAATATTTTACACTTAACAGATATTACTCTTTTCTTTCTTTTTAGTCAAATCTTGTCTCTATTCTTCCACATGGATGCAATTTCAACATCAAGATAAATAGGAATATCATTGGCAAAAATGAGTCAAATCTTGTCAGACATACAAATTTGATAAAAAAGACAAAACCATGTTCCCTGCCCGTGGTCGAACAGACTTGCGTGAATGCAGTCGGAGACTCTGAAGTCCTTTCTCAGGCAAAACTCAAACCTCCCGTTTGTAATTGATTGTCAGGATCGGGCCCTAACTTGAAAAGGCATAATACTAGAAATTTCAAATGCAAAACAACATAAAAAAAGCTGTCGCAGGACAAATTCATTCTGTTTTACACTCCCTTCTGTGCTTCAAGTGTCTGTTCCTTGAATGACACTGGTAGATTTGCTTGTAAAATAATTCATCTTTCTTGTGCCACTCACTTCTTTGCTTTATGAAATCTTGTAAAATCAAAAGAATCAGTTTCTCTGGCGTTTTTTTTCAGGTTTTGCATTCAAAACCAAACACGAATATTCGCTGAGAATTTTTGCATAATTATCTTCTGAAGATTTATAGTTTGTCTAGAATTTTTTTTTATATTTTACTTATTGTTAAATACAGACTGTTTCATTGTGTGTTTCAATCTCATTCACTTGTATTTTAAACAGATGTGTTTTCTAAGTAGTATTCATTAGTTTAAACCAAAAATCTAAGCACAGGTTACAGTGATCTGCCGTATATTATAAGAGATAAAATATAAGCTGCTCTTTGCCATCATTCTCACCGGAGTTGGCAAGCCTTGTGGCAAACAGTAAAATGTCCAAAATGAAATTTTTGAAATTAAAAAAAAAAAAAAAAAAAAAGGACAGATTCACCGTCAGTCACAAGTGTCTCAGAGTTTTGCTTTTGTATTCTGCTGTAAAATAATTGTATAAGTTTTTCAAGCACCAGCTGCCTCTGTTTCATGTCCAGCATTCCCCCAAGTGCGGCCGAGCACTCGTTCTGTGCCGGGCTCGCATCTATGCATGGGCAGGAAAACACAGAGAGAAAAGGAGGCACCTCACCAAACCTCCCAGTGGTTCTCCTGTTTTTCCTCCCCTCTGTCTTGAATAGTTTGTTTCCATATAGCAGTAAAAATTACAGAAACCTGTTCAAATGTAACCTTTTTTTCTTCCCCCTTTCACCTTCCAGCTGCTTACCAGAGAGATCAGATGTGGAATAGCCAAATTCCCAGAATATGATGAGCCCATTAAATTAGATGATTCCCACAATTTGTTTCCATGCCAGTTCTCAGCTTTCTGTTTTGTGCTTTCTTAGCCAGTGCCGGGGAAAAAAAGAAGGTGGCTTGACAGCTAATAGATACCCCCGCCATCAATTGCCGAGACATTTTGCCTTTTGTGACATTGAGGAAAAGACAAGGAAGGGAATGGAAGCAACTAAAAAAATGTCAAAAGATCAAAAAATCAATGGGCTGAAGGAATGTGATCTGTTTATCAGGGTGTAGCTGCTCTTTCTGTTTGCATTAAGTCCGAGTGAGTGTCTTTGGTCACCACTAAACTTGCTTTTATTCACTCCCTAGGAGATGTAATACAAGCATGAAACGGTGGCTCACAAAGCAGGCGCAGCAGCGAAGCAAATAAATAAATAAATAAATAAGTAAAGGAAGCCAGGGCTTCTTTAAAGGCCACAAAACCAGGTTTATTGCCTTACAATTTTTTTTGCGTCGTATTAAACACGCTTACCTTTCTCTTGAAACTTGTTGCTGAGCGCAGCAAATGGACCATGTTGTGTTGACACGGGTGTCTTGTTTCTGTGTTACCAGGAGGTTATTTTTATGTATTTATTTTTGAAAATGTCAATAAAATGAAAAGAGGGCGAGAGTTCAGCGAGCGGAAGTTCTCGCAGCTGATTGAATGCATGTGCTTGGTGCTTGACAGTTCACGTCAAGTCTTTGGTTGGACTTTCCCTTTGCTTTCCTGGGCAGGGAGTTGGGTTTGTTTTCTCTGAAACATGAAAAGAGTTGGGTGAATGCAAATGCAAGGCAGCTCTGGCGTGCGCCTTTCCCCTGCACGACGGTAATGTAGTGCTTGCTGGGGTTTTAAAGTCACTGGATATTGCATAGCTCATAAATTCTTCACAAGCATGGATGGAAGAGGGGGAGACGTGTGTGCATGTATCAGGAGAGCGCGCGCATGTGTGTATAAGTGCTGTCCCAGCCTATGAGAACTGATGGAGCAGACAAGGCAATGCTACAATCTGTTGGACAAATTTTTTCTCACCCCTTGTAGTTGTTATGTGATAGGAAGTATGGCAAGGGCTGCATATTTTATAAACTTTCTATTAAAGTTGTGGCATGTTATCATAAAACTGAATTGCGATACTTTGTATTACACTCTGGGATTGAGAGATAGACATAGGATTAAAAAAACAATTTCTAGGCATTTCTAGATGATAAATTTAATTTTCTTTGCTATTTGGAGGTCTTCTTTGAAAATGCAATTGTAATGAACGCATTCAGAACTGGAGAATAGATTTACCCTTGGCTTCAAATAGTTGACGTTATCAGGCTCTGTCATTCGTTCCTTCCTATTTTCGGGCTGCTAATTGATGTTTTTGATGTCAGCAAGAAAATTGAAGAAAATGTCATGTGTGAACCAGTGCGGAAGTTAATAAGATTGACTTCGTTGACAGAATTTACAATGAGCACAGAGACCGCATAATGGGACCGCTGCGAATTCGTGTGCTCTCTTTGGAGTCAAAATTGACACCTCACGCTAGGCCAGCGGTCGATAGGAAAGATGCAACATTTGGGAAGGTTCCTAATCTCATTTTTTTTCCTCTTCCTTTTTTTTCCCTCTCCTCCTTCTTTCTTTCTTTCTCCCCCTTCCTTTATTACCTTTTGGTCTATGGAGCTTATCTAGTTGCAGAAGCAGCTGTTTATCCAGAGGGATACTGCTTTGGACCAAGCCAGAGCCTTGGTTCAGTCTCTCAGTGCTCCACAACAATGCTCATTTTTTATGCTGTTTTGAATCTGAAAGCAAAAGAGTCTTGAAAAGGTTAGATTAAGATATGTCTTAAGGAAAGCTATACTAATATTGGACAGGGTCATTGCATATGCTTGGGCTATGTGCAATAAAGCTGAAACGTAAATCCCCTCCGTATAAAGGAAGGAAGCTGTGGGACACCTACCTGGGCGTTAAGCACAAGAGAAGACTACAGCTAAGCCTTACTCTTCCTCTGGGCTTCAGTGCGTGTGCATCTATGTGAGCGTGTACGTCTGCATGTGCAACCTCCAAAACTTCTGACTTTCGCCGAGGTGGTTTTCCCCCCTTTGTTTTACTTGGATAAAACGGGAAATCAAACTTTTTCGAAGTAGCAAAAGGCTTAACTGTAATAGTTTAATTTTCCAGTAATGTGACAAAGTTTATTGGATTTGTGTGTATAATTATGGAATGGATTAGCTGAGTTTGGTTCAGTGAATCTGATTATTTTCTGGCCTTTAGGGAAATGCGCTAAAACCCTAATATGTCCACTACCCCCAAGCGGTCTCTTTTTGAAGGCGCCGCACAAAATGTGGTCTCTACTAGCGTTCAGCCTCCAAGGATCTTCAGTGAGAGACATTATTCTTGGAATATCCAATTAATTCCACGGGCAGTGATCAGTTAGCGCTTCTTCTTCCTTTCTCGCCATTTGAAATGCTAACACAATGAATATTTTCTCATTGGTCTGCGTCCCTCGGCTAAGCTGTTGCCGCGGGCTGAGAATTTCATCGACTGATGAGACCAGAGGCTGCGCCGATAAAAGGTTACAGTACGTGATTTGCATGCCAAGTGGGGTTTGGTTTCATGAACTTAAAAGTTCTTTAACTTTTATTTGACTTTTTTTCTTTTGTACATAGATGAGGGTTGTTGGAAAAATTTTTCCCCAAATTTTCTGTTTTGTTTCCCAAAATATCACTGAAATTAGCAATTAGTGCACATTACAGTTTTCGTTTGGACCCTCTTAAGCAAACATGTTATGAAACATGAAATCTTTTGTACAAATGAAACAAAACTAAATGTCTGTTCCAACAATCAACAAAATCTTAGGTTTAAAAAAAAGGCTTAAAAATTGTAGGAAGTTTCCAAACAGATCTGGCCAAGTCTAATGTTTTCTTTTTCTCTTATAGCGCACTGTCAGAGTATATTTTTAAATAGGCTTTAATTCCTTGAGCAATTGCAGTACATTCTGTGAGGCGTAACAGAATGAAAGTAGTGTATTTAGCTTTTGTATATATTAAAAGAGGGAAATCTCAATGTCGTTTGAATGATGGCAATGGGATCCATGGGTTAAAATGACACTAGCACATTCCTGGAGAGTGATTAAGACAGACTGTTTGGCACTGTTACTCAATGGTAAGTTGATGGAAGTTCTTGAAGTATTAATTATGTTCCATCAAGCACGAGCAAATATTCCAACAGCAAAACAAGGAAGCTGTTATCTTTGTCTTCAACACAGTGTTTTGCACAATTGCCTGTGCAATTCATTTGTAAATGTTGACCATACCAGTTACGACAGGGTTCTGGACTGACCGATGCTGTGATCCTAGGATAAATGAGCGGATCTGAAAAGTTTTAAAGGTAAACTAAATTGAAACAAAGCAACTACTGCATGTCAAATGCAGCCTTTCATGATTCGGCGAGGGTGAAGGAGGGTGGTACTGAAATAAAACCACGCACAGAAGGTCTACACTCTGTGTTGTTCTTGACTTGCAGAATGTCTTAGATGTATGTTGTAAGCCGTTGACAAACTTTGTTGGTTTAGAGATGTGACGGATGTATTTTCTGATCTGAGAAGTATTTGGGGGATAGAGATAATTTTTTTTCATCCTCTTTTCCCTCCCTCCCCCCCCGCCCAAAAGAGCATCAACCTTCCTGCGCTACTCTAATCTTAGAGGCTGGGTAATACGGTTGGAGATTTGACATATTCCTACTGAATAAAAATCAGGAGACCCTTACCAAAATTGTTAGCAAAAGGGACTGGCAGAAGTAGGTACAGAGCGGGGTGGGTTTTTTTTTCTCCCCTTCCTTTCGCTAGCTGTCTAGGAGGAGTAAAGCAGGTGGCTCCCCGTGGCTGACTTTTCATGACAACATGCCATTAGAAATTGCGGTCCTGTTGATCAATCCACTCGACATGACAGCTTTGCCGCAAGGCCTGGCTCTTTGAGCACCAGCGCTCTGGCTTTTCCCTCCTTTTTTCCTGCACTAATTGGTGAAAGTTTTTACTGTGCTTGTGGCATAGGAAATTCTTTTGAACATTGTCACAATCAAGTGTTGACTTCTTTAGAATTGCAAGTAGGTTAAGTGAGTATCAACATTAAAAAAAAAATCCACAAAAGGTATTACTATCGAAATTTATTAAAGTAAAATTGGGAAAACACGCTGACTGAATTATAGAAAAACAATTTAGATACAGAGGAATCAATTAAAATAATATTCCTTTTCAACTTTGTGTAGCCAAAGACGCTACCATATTTGCGTCTCAAAAAGTAGAAAGGAAGAGACAAATTTAGAGCTCTTATTTTCTTTCTTACTTAGTCAGAAGCACAGATTTGAGCCATATCTCTCAGCTTAAATACACCCAAATGACTGCATCTTAGTACTTGGAAATTTAATAGATACTGGATTTTTCAGGTGATTTAAGATGGTTTAAACTATTATGCACTAAATAAGACATCTTAGCAAATTCTGTTTCTTAAAAAACAGAAAAGAAAAAACTGTATATGCAGTATTAGGAGAAGGGGAAGGATAGCTGTGTGCTCACATATAGCCTGAGTAAGGTATTGGAGCATTTGTATGATTCTTCCATCTGAAATGCTTTCGGGAACTTCTGTAATAGATTTTGTGAGAAACTCTTTCAGCTGAAAAATGGGATTATGGATGTTTTCAGATAAAAGTTTATTAAAACATTGAATACTTGCTGACAAATTCATGTGAAAATTGAAAAACGTTTATAAAATATTATTATTAATGAGGAAAATAATCAATTTCTATTACAGGAAAATATGGTGCATTTGTTTAAAATGTACATTTTAATTATCACAGATATAATTTTTTCTTAGTTTTGCAGGTTGCTGTATGTTCATCCCTAAACATGAAATCTCTTTCTTTTTTGCCATTCATAAATTTAGAAAAACCTTATTGTTAGTTGATGCAATTTCAGAGATGCAATTTCACAGATTATTTTTAAAATAATCTGTGCAACTGCAGTGCCAAGATCTGTAGAATGAACATGGGAAAGAAATCGGGAGGGATCGAGTGATGGAGAACGAGAAAAAGGGATATCTGAAGCATGGAGGTAGCTTTCTTCAATAATGCATATATAGCAATAGAGGACTTTGGATAGAATTCTTTCAGC
>WEIV01022023.1:284002-322799 GCA_013390005.1 Calyptomena viridis
CGCGGGGCAGGGGCTGCCTCCCCCAGGCCGCCCGCCCGCCTCTCGCCGCCCTCGGCCGCCCCACTCCGGGCTGCTGTTCCCTCACGGCCCCGGGGAAGCGGCCACGGCCGGGGGAGAACTTCCATCCCGCAGGAGCTGGTTGCGGGGGGTGTTTGGGGGGTTATGCGAATAGGGAGCTCCCAGAGTCTCCATCCCATGTGCTGCGCATCTTCCAGGGAGAGTCGGCGGTCCCGAATTTCGAGTTGCGCGTCCTGTTGGCTGCACTTTTCCAAGTTATTGTTGGTAAATGGTGGGGAACTGTCCGTCAGCAGCCCCGGGAACCGCACGTGGGACAAAGGCAGCCGCTGGAGTGTGGTGGCTGCTGTGAATAGAGGGAGGGAAGGCAATTAGCTGCCGTGTTGTTGGGGCTTTTTACTTGTCAAACTGGAGCCTCGTCGCTTTTGTTATTGCCGTGTAAAGGGAAATCGTGGGGTTTTGTTTTGGTATTAAGGGCCTTGGAGGTTGCTGGCTGACACTGCACACGCGAAGGCCAGAGTAGTGCGGGGAGAGGACCAGGGACAGGGCTCCGGTGGACAGAGAGCACAGAGATTTTTCTCTCCCCCCCTACCCCCCTTGCTTGCTTCATCTGCTCTTCTTTTTTTTTTTTTCCCTGGGTCTTGGGTACCAGTCTGTGTTTGATTGTCGTTTGTTTTTTGTTTAGCCCGTGGCCCCCACAGATTAAACTGCCGCTTAAAAGGCAAACTTGGATGCACCAAGGTCTCACTGTTTGAAACAGTTTTATTTTTTCCCTTATATTTATTTAGTCCTGTTGTTTCAGTCTTTGGGGGTGAGGGGGAAGAGAACTCGTTGGCGTGATCACCCAGATGTGTGTGGGGAAGACAAGTGTTTGCAACTGGTCTCTTTCAGTGCGTCGTCGGCAGCAGCGTCCATCCCACATGGCGATCGCTCTCCCTGCGTGCAGCGTCCGTCAGTATTGACAAACTCACTTAGAAAGTGTGGAGGGGAAGAACGCAGCCACTGTTCCCCAATTATTTCCTGTTAAACCCCCTTTTTTGGCTTTTGCCTCTGTTGCAGAGTAACTACTTTGCAACTTTAGGGAAAAAGGTAAAAAGAGATGAGAGGTTGACTCTTGGCAAACTCGGATGCTGGACTTCACCGGCCGTATCAGACTTAGGAAGCGGGCATCTCGCAATGCTCGTAGGCAAGAACAGGGTGCAGGGCAGAAGGCTTTTCCCTTGTTCAGTTCAGCAAAGCTCTCAGGTACCCCTGTTTATCCTCGTTTAGAAACAGCTTGGTAAAATACGATAGTTAGGAGACCATAACATTATCTATCTCAAAGCTCCTCTTGCATCTTTTTTACAGTAGGGTCAGTGTTTTACAGAAATATTAAGTACTAAAGAAAAAGAAAGGAGGGGGAGAGACCAGAGGTAACGGTAAAGGTTTGCCAAATGTCACCTCAGTGTTACAATGACAAGAAAATACACTTTCCTTACAGCTCTCCCCCTAAGAAATTTGTTTTGAGGGATTTGACAATCTTGCAGATAAAGTGACTGCCTGCTACACTTAACTGATCATGCTCCCTCACGGCCGGCCGGCGTTTCCTCACTGCACTTAGTAATACCTGCGCAACCTGGGTTGTAGTAGCATTGTCATTGATTTCCAAAGTAACTGCTTTTTAGCTCTTGCGAGCAGACATACCTGCGTGGGGGGGCCAAAGTCTTTTCCCGGCTCCCTGGAAGGATGATGGTAAAGTGCTATATCGGAAAAGACAGGAGGCTTCTCTAAATTTTGATAACTGCAGCCGACAATTTAAAAATAAGACACTTCTCACAGCCAACATGACAATGGATTTTGAGCACTCAGAAAACACCAGGCCAAAAAACTGGAGACATCTTGATCTTTTAAGACAGCTTTTCCAGCACTTTAAGTGAAGGGGGGGGAGCAGGGAAAGAAAAAGAGAAAAGCTGCAAGGAAAATAATACAAAGCCAGCACAATTGGCATCTAGACAGTAAAGAAAAAACTTTTTGAGGTTAACAGAAGGAAAGACAAAGCTGTTATGTACCCGAGGGATGCAATTTTAGTGGGAATGGAAGATTTGAGTGGTAAAGGAGGAGCGCTTGCCTCTGGGTTCTCTCTCTTCCAGCAGTTCGGCTGCTGGCATCTCAATTTGAATTGCTGGGTGAGTAGCACTTTCTGTGTGCACGCTTCCCGTCTTGACCATTGAACTTCTGATGTGACTTCTCTCCCTCTCCTCCTCTCTCCCTCTCCTTTTCTTTCCTCCCGTGTGGAATCAAAAAAAAAAATTGGGGAGGGGGGGGAGCGTGAGAAATCAAGCAAGCATCTCCAGCTGTGACCTTTGTTAGCGATGTTGTTTTTATTTATTTATTTTATGGTAATTGTCTTTTATAGTACGGGGAAGCGCGACTTTTCGATGCCACTTTAATTTGACAGCGGTGGCGAGGAGGGAGCGAGCGGCAGAGCGCCGTTCTGGCTCTGTCGCGACACAGCGGTGCAGCGGGACAGAGTTGTTGCACTCCTCCTCTGTGCCCTTCCCTCCGCCTGGGTTTGGGGTTTGGTTGGCGGGGGGGGAAACAAATTTTTTCCTCGTGCCTCCAGGGTGGGACCGGGGTGTGTTGGGGGGGCGGTGTTTCAGAGCCCGGCGTGCAGCAGGTTTCGGGGGCTGATTTCTGGATGCTGAACAATGGTTACCAGCGAGGGAGAAGTGTGTGCGCGTGCAGAGCTGTGTTACATCCGCAGTCAGACAGTCACACAGTGACCATGACATCACTAGCTTTTCTTTTCTTTTTTTCCTTTGGGGCGGAGGGGTCCACTTCAAAGCTTTCTTCAGTTCAGTACGGTATTTCCTTAACTCTGAAACCATGAAGGTAAAAATGTTTGGTTTTTGTTTTTTTTTCTTAAAGGAAAAAAAGTTGGCTTGTAGCAGGGCACATATATTACAGTTGAGGGGGTTTGGAAATGGAATGGTTTAACTCTTGTCATACACGAAATTAGGGGGTTCTTTTTTAGTTGTTAAGAATAGTCTATAGTAGTTTTTATTGGGTGCTTTTGATCCAGCGTTTGTTTGACACTCAGTTAAATTTTCTGAATTTCTTCAGAAAGCTCAACTCTAATGCGAAAGACGAAAATTTTAGGGACACTGCATAAAAATTATTTCACCCAGTGGTAAAGGAATCTGAAAAATAAGACTGTTGATAAATAGGAGATAAGCACATGTTTTACTACCGTGGTTCTATGTTCGATATCAGAAGTCCATGAGACTGTTTTCTCCTGTTATATATTACAGAAAGTAAAGCTACCCCTCAGCCAGTTCTGTATATTACCTGTAATCATACACAGAGAATAGAAATATATTAAAGAATTTTAGGAAGCATCGCATTTTCAGTGGTGGTTTTCACTGGGAGTCTTGAGTTGTCTGCTGTTTTCTTCTCTAACTCTGCCAGGCTTGTTGACAGAGGTACTCGATCCAGGAGGAGGATTTCTATCACTTCAGTACTCTATGATACCTTTGCCTGAGTAGCTTAGTTGATTTATTTTCCTTTTCTTGTATAAAACAAGGGCTAAAATTCTGTAGAATTCATCTAAAGTGAATTAATATAAAAGGACAGTTATTTAGATGTTTCTTCTTTCACTCCATGTTGTTGCATATGCAGGTTTTACATAGCTGATGATGAGAGCTCAGAAGCATTTTAACTTTAGAGGAAATTTTTTTACTGGGACATGGGGCAAAAGGCCTGACAGCGCTATGTAAATGTCCATGTTACTTTTACTCCAAAATACTTGCAGGGTGTATCAGTTCTGATGTGCAATTAACATGACATTTTTAGGGAAATTTTGTTGAATTTATTGAAGAAATAATTCATCTAGACTTACTTAATTCCATTGCTCAATTGTTTTGTTCAGCGTGTAATGTTTTAAGCACATTAAAAAATCAAAACATTTTTTAGAGCTTTGTTATTTGTTAAATGATTTAATAAACATTTGCCACACATACTGCATATTGGTATTGAGCACAGTCTGCTATAATTTGTAAATACTGCATTTTAAAGAGCTGCACTGAAATCTTGGATTCGTATCTTAAGGCATATATATGCATGTTAGTTTTTTAATAATGCTGTTATAACTGAAATTGCTAAATACAAGAGGGTATAGGCATACATGGTAATTTTCTTTCATTTCAGTTTTTTAACAGCCTCACATTTAAGTTCTTACTGTAGACAGAAATCAGAGATATCCTAATAAAAATCAGAAGCTATTTCTCCGACAGTATATGCCTGCTTAGTGCTAAAATAAGTGATTTATACACAAAAATTAAATCTGTTTATAATGTAGCATTTCAGATAGTGCTAAGCAGTAAGTAAAATTGCATGACTAGGAATTCACACAAAGCATGTAACAAATAAGGTCTATTGGGGCAATTATAAGCACCCTTTTGCTTATATTCACTTCTCATTGCTTCTCACCTTCTCTTAGTTTTTGTGCTTTCATTATTGCTCTGTGTGTCTCCCCTTTCTACCCCCTTTGTGTTCAGAACTGTTCCCAAAGACCTGCTTTGCTTTCCCAGTCTCTTTGCTTAGTGGTTGTGTATCCAGCACACCTTGCAGTGGTACTGCTTAACAAAAAGGCGTTTTTCAATTTTAGACTAATATATGCCAAGTCTTTCTGCTTTTTTGGCTTGTTAGACATGAACGAAGGCTTGCCTGCTCTGCAGAGATAATATCTGTCTAGTAATTAAAATTAACTAAAGTGTGCAAAGAAAGCACTGAGTATTGTCACATTAGGGAAGAAACTGTGCCTTTCCTTTTATAATTGAATAAATCTGAACACCTCAATGCCTGAAACTTGAAGGGTCTGAGCGCTGCTCTGTCCTCCTGGTATGGGAAAATCCACCTGTTGATCAAATCATCTCTGATTTGAGACTCACTGTAAGGCTTGGCTGGATACATGCAGGCCACGGTTCCAGGCTGTAGGTGAGGTAACTGGTGTCCAAATTCATATGCCAAAGTCAGGCAGAACAGATGAGCAGAGTGCTTTCTCTTTATTAATAAAGCCTTAAGAGAATAAGTGAGGTAGAATCTAACTGTCGTTAGATGCTGCTGAAGGATCTCAAAATACACAGTTGTGTAGCAGGTGCTTGTCTGGGCCTGACCTGACATTAGAGTAACACTACATTGTGCAAGAGTGCATCACTTAACTTGGATTTAAAATTCCAAGTTTCTTTTTTTTTTCCTCCTTAAAAAACCCCCCAAAACCCACCCCAAATACCCTAGCAATATAGTTACAGTCCATAACAGCTTTGAAAGCAAGGTGTGAGCACACTTAATAATGTTTTACTGCTAGTGTGTTTTATCCTCCTGCATCGGAACTAACAGGCTGTAATTAGATAGCTAAACCCCAGTCCTTTCCCTTGTACACTAGAGGATTTGGTGTATGCTAATTGTCACCAGATCATTTCACATAATTGCCTTTTGGCAAAATTAAGTGGAAATTTCCTGAACATCTTAAATCCTCACATCCCCGCCCCCTCCCCTCAGCACCTTCGCTCCCTGACAGGAAGGATGCTGAAAATGTCAAGCATAGTGGCTCAGTTCTCCAGTATGCAGGGGACACTTCATCAGAGTTAAAGGGGGGAGAAAAAAGAAACCTGTTCTTTTCTTGAATGAATTGCTGGACACTTGAAGCCAGGAAGCTGATTTTGTTGTTTTATCTGAGAGATTGCTAATAGACCATGGGGTTTTTTATTGGCAAGCTGGCAGTTTTTGCAGGAGCAGGTAGATACTTACGGGCCTGGGAAGTGGTCAAGGAGGGAGGGGGAAGAAACAGAGGGTTGAAAAAGTATGTGTGTCCTGCCCCACCTCCCCCTTTTTTTTCTTTTTAAATTTATTAAGGCTAGGTCAGTGGGGGTGGTTGTTTTGGTTTTGTGGGTTTTTTTTTTCTTTTGTGGGTGAGTTTTTTTGTGGGTTTTTTTTTTTTTTTTTTAAAGCTGTGTCTAGGGAGGGTATTGTCCCAGCACATGGTTGTCTGTGCTCCTATCATCGTTTGTGTGAAAGAAGAAAATGAGCCTTTTTTTAGCAGGGCGACTTGTGATTATCAATGGAGGCCTTGTCTCTTGCTACAATAGGCAGCTAGCTTAGGGCAGGACCTCAGGCAGGAATCAGCTACATTAAACTGAGAAAGGGCTCAGGCCACTGTATCAGCCATAATGGAGCAAGGGGAAGTAGTTTTTGGGAGAGAATGCTTAGTCAGGTGTGAGAACATCCTTAAAAAAATAAACTGTGACTCTACTAGCTAAACAGAGCTGGATAAAATTAAAACTTCGTTTTTTTTCACATAGTGCTTCATCACTGGTATTGTATTTTTATGCACGGAAAGGGCATCAGTACTGAGTTACATATAGCTGATGGGTTTGCTTGTCTTTAGCTTTCCTGATAAGCTAAATGGTTTGCAGTTTCCTTGTTGAAGTTAGGGGGTGCCACCCAGAGCAGCTACTGATGTGGGTGTTCCCCAGAGCTGGAATGGTCTTATTGGTGCTCTGTTTATTGATGCTCTGCTCTGGGTGTTGGTGATCCTGTCTGGAAGCGGAAGAATATTCCAATATTTACTGCGGTATTTTGGGATTTGCCTTTACTTGAAACTTAGCTCTCTGATTTGTGGTGGGGAGTGGGGTGGATGGAGGGTGAGGGTGCGGTGTGAGGGTGTCACCCCTAGGCAGAACCATCTTTCCAACAACCTTTAGAAAAAAAGAAACTCCTCTTTTATGAGTGTTTGGAGCCGCAGAGCATCTCAGGATCATCTATTAGCATTTCACTGGCCACAGTCAGCATAACTGCAATAGCACCATTTGGAAAATGCAGAGAAACAATTTATAAACCTGTTTTTTTAATGCGAACTGGTATTGAATGGTACTCTTTGCTAAGCCCAGGGAGGAGCTCCAGGAGGGCCTGCTAATTCAAGACCACTGTCGACCTTCTACATCCACCCTGGAGGAGGAGAAAGGGCTGACAAACTCTCTTCTGTGCTGCTTTTGTTTTATTGTATTAGACTCATAAAAGCACTTGCAGGACCCATCTTTCTTCAGCAGAAAAAGGAAGCAATGTGGAAAGGGGGAAGAGTAGGACATGGCAAAAAGACAGGCGGAGCTCTTGCTCCATTAGTTTTCAGTGTCTCTTGATTAATAGATTTTAAGGTGGATAGTGAACTCATTCCTCTGGTAGTGGAGGAAAGGGAAGGGGCACTGGGAGTCTGGGATGTAAGTACCTGATCAGTCCCTCCTATGCCAGATTCCTGGTTGCAGATGGTGGAGGGTGCCTGGTGGATTGTGGCACATCCCTGCCTCCCAAGCAGAACTGCAGACTTTGAGTACATTTAAAAGGTTGCCCAGGTTGGGGAAGGGGGTTCCTTCCTGGCTGCAGCCACGGCAGCTCTGCAGGCACCCGCCAGAATTTCAGGCTGGGGTGAAGCAGGAGCATTCCCTCTGCCCTGCCCTTGGCTGCTTGGCTGAAGAATGTGTTGGAGAGGAGTCAGAGGCTGAAAACTTTGGCCGCTGTGATGCTGCAATGACATGATGACATGATGGCTTGTCTTCAGCCTGGGTGGCTTTTTTTTGCAGACCTGCTTTTAATAAACCCGTGTTTACCTCTATGAGGACAAACTCTCTGGTGTCTCTGGAATGTTTTTCTCTGACTTGGAGTTGATACTGTGTTTTTATTATTAAAGCCAAACAAGCTATGAATTTGCAAACAGAAATTGCAGTAACAAACTCTTCCTGTTTAAAGGTTGGTTTCTCTTTGTGTGCTCAACAATACAATGTTTCATCTTGTGCAAAGTCTTATGTTGCATTCAGAGACTTAGGAACTATTGATTTATACAGCATGTATTAACTTCTTCAATAAATGGGGAGTATTCATCAGTGGGGTGTATTAAATTGGGCTGTATATGCATAGAAGTATCTTTCATCCTGTTAATGAAATGTCCTTACTATGCAACAAAGACTAATACACAGCAATTTATACACACAATCCCCTGCAGTTTAAATCTGAAGTTCAGATAGGTTTTTTTGTTCCCTAAAGGCACCTATCAGAACCCAGGCTAAATGGATCTCAGTATTCCTCTCAAACATTTATCAGTCCAAAATTTGTTGTGGTTTTGGTGTATTTTTTGTTTCATTCTAGAGATCCATTATTGTTTAAAGTCATCTGTGTTTAAGCGCTCCCAGAAGCATTTCAAATTTATATAGAGAGATTTAGTAGTAGAGCCCCATGGGGCAATTTTCTCTGGTTTGCTTCAGGCAGCAGCTATCAAGAAAAGCAAACTTCTCTTGTTTTTTTGCAGTTCTTTACAGTGCCCTGTAACCCAGCATATGAGACCTCAGCTTTTGGTGGAGAGAGATGATTTATCAGCAGATGACTTGGTACTTTCTAGATGCTGGGATTTCTCTCTAGAAATCTCCACTTGTTCCTGTCCTGTTACCACATGCCCTGATGCTAATCTCTGTGTACCAGTGCAGCTCTCCTTTCTATGCCTGACATAGCCATAAATGGAGTTCTTCAACTTGCCAGAGAAATTCCTGCATCTCACAATGGCTTTTAGCTTAAAACTGCCCTTGATAAAGTACTCACAGATGTATATTAGAGAAGGGCCTTTTGCAGGGGGATGTCTAAGGTCATCTAGTAGGTGTCTCCTATTGATGGCTTCTGTGGTTTACCTTTCATTGCCAGTGGATGGGGTTAGGACCACACTTGTTACTCAGGCAGAGCTCCCATTGACTTCAAAGGAAGATGCGTGTGCAGGATTAATCCTTCTCTTCCCTAGCTTGTCCTTTCTTTTTCTCTTTCCAAGGAAGCATAGTTAACTTCAGGAACACCTAAAAAGAGCAGCTTATTTAGCATACTATGCATGATTAGCTTGGCTTACAAATTGTGTGTGCTGTTCTGAGGGGAGTTGTAGTCCCTTTTCCCAGTGTGTGATAAACAGTGCAGGACAGAATGGAAACCTGGCCCTGGGTAGTGATACAGATGCAGGGTGATTCACAAGGAAGTGGATCACACTCCTCTGTCCCAGAGAGCATATTTTGGAGCAACTATATGACAGTTTCCCCCTCTTGCCTAGTACATTCTTACCACAGCTCTGTCCCAGCATCATCAGAATGGCAAAAAAATACCCTACTGTCGCATGCACTACCTTTATACGAGTTGTCTGTTTGAGTGCAGGGCAGTCACCCAAATAAAAATTGCTTACCTAGGGAAAAGTTTGCAGACTTAAGATTCAAACTCCTAGTTGTTGATTTTTATTTATTTTTCCTTTTGCTTTTTATTTTTCTCTGATCCATGTTAAGTAAAATACATCATAATTCAGCACTCATTCTGTTTTGTGGAGCTATTGCAGGCGGTTTTGGTATATCAAAGCAATGAGTGTTCGTTTCCCACAGTTTACATGTAACCCTCTATGGTATATCTGCCTTTGGTGATAGAGGCGTGTCAGTCCAGCTTTCCTTTCACATATTGTTCCTTGTTTGTCGGCTTAAGTCTGGCCCTCTAATGTTATTCTATCACTTACTTATTTTTTTTAACTAACCAGTTCCAGTTTCTAGGAAAATAAGCTCCCTTTGGAAGACAGCCCTTAATGTCTGTCAGGGTCTGGGTGAGGTTTATTTGCAATGATGTGAAGAGTTGAGAGAGAACAAAGCTGCAGCATGTATTAACTTCTTCCATAAATGGGGCCACACTGTTGGTCACCTAGCAGCATGAGTTCACACAATTCTTGGCTGGAGAAAAGCACCTCTTACTGGAAATGATCATTTTTGTGAACCTGATCAACTGGTCATTTGGCTTACAATGTCATGTGTTGTGAGTATGGTGTGTAATACGACTTGTTACGTGAAGCCCTTGCCAAAGCTTTCAGTTACTGTCAGATTTCTTAGGTTGGTTCACTTGAAAGAGAACAGATTTTGGGGTAGAGCATCTCCTTCGGCTTTTTGAACTTTAAGAGTTAAATCCTCATAGCTTCTCTGATGTGAAACCATTATGTATCTGTGTGGCCAGAAGTTGTCCTTGGCTGTTCAGCTGGCAGAGGATCTGACCTACAACCCAGCCAACACAATGTGATGTAATTCATAGCATTGGCCATCATGACCACGCTCTGTCCTGCATATCGGCTGCTTGATATGGGATTCTCTTGTGCCATGTGTGTGGTGTTAGAGGGGAATTTTCCCATGTAAGGGCTGCAAAAGGAGATGAATATGGTGAAGGACACGGTAAAAGTTGTGGGAAGCACAAGCACTGCTCTTGGCTTGCTTCTTTTGAATGCACACTTTTTTCTGCAGGGCATCAAAGGAGTGAGCCCAAATAGCTACATATGGCAGGGCCTGGGTCTGTGGGAGTCTTGCATGGTGGAGGAGGCTGCAAAAGCCAAAGGTGCTTCACTTGACCAAAGCACGATGGAGGGACTTCTTGTTTATTCAGGAAAGACAGATGTTTCTTTTCCTTCTTGCTCCTAGTTTGTCCTCCCTTTTCCTTCCCCCCAGTTTAGAAATTCATTCCCAAAGAATAAGTGAATATTTTTTAAATGCTTTTAAGGGGGCCTTGGAGTGTTGGAAGAGAGATCAGATAACAACTTGTCTAAAGTTGCGGGAGGAGGGTGTATGTTTTTGGGGGTGCTGGGGACTGAGCAGTGAGCTTGAAGCTGTCCCTGAGAAGGAGGGTGAGCAGGAGAGGGATGGCAGACCCTGAACAGCAGCGGCGCTATCATGGCCACAGTGGCATCACTACTTTATTTTAATGTGATTCCTTTTACTTGATGTTAATGCAAGTTGTTCCTTACTTAAAGTAATAAAAGGAAATGAAGACACATTCTAAAATGAAACCTGACTCTAATCCATTCATCATCTAATACCAGCCTCTTTATCTTTGCTGGTACCTAATCTGGTTAAATGTCCCTGTTGTAGGATTTTAGTGAAAATCCTCTATGGGGAATAGGGTTTTTTGCAATTGGATTACTCGCAGTAAATGGTCCAGCGGTTCGCTTGTTTCAGCTTAATTTTTTCTTTGTGATCTTGTAAGGGTAAGTTACAGTTCAGCCTGCCTTTTCCTTTTATTCATTCACTCTTTTTTTTTTTTTAATTGTTGTTAAGAAAAAGATTTCTGCCACCCCCACCCCCAGAGCTAGGAATGTGATGGGGAAAACCTCATGGTATCTGCATGATTATTCCCCCCACAAGAGTGTTAATTTCAATGGCTTTATCTGGGGGGTTTTACCATTATTTATATAGCTGAATATTTTAGTAGCCTAATTAATCAGTATCCATTTTCCATTTATTACTGCTCTCTGATGAATTGATAATTAATCAGCTCTTCTAAAATATATATATAAAATATGCAGGTGATCGCTTGTCAGCTTAATGCTTGCTGATGAAGGGAATACTCCAGCACTACAAAGGCTTTTTATCTGGAGTATTTGCAATGAGCAGTAAAATGCAGAACTGAAAATGAGGACAGGAAGGGGAGAGGAAAAGACCTATGGGTCAGTGAGCATTTGGGTCTTCTGCTAATTAAATGGGGGACTCTCTCAGCCCCTCACTGAGGAGTCTTCCTGCATCTTGGAGGTGAAGCACAAGATTATAAAATAAAAAGGAAAAATTTTAAAGAATTACTCTTGCTCCATACAGGAGCATGACAGGTCAAAAACATTAAAGAACCTCAACAGCAGGAAAGTGTGTGAGGATGTTTTAAGCAAGAGGGTGGGAAAGCTGCAAGGGTGATGCTGAGAAGGGACCTGGAAAAGTCTGAGGATCCTATTGAAATCCTGGCTACTCGGATTTCTGTATGCTGTGCCTCGTGCTGCAGTGGGGGGGAATACCCAGCATTGCTCTAATGCTGTCGACCTTTTTCTCTTGACAGTCTAACAAAGTGCCAGTTGTGCAGCACCCACACCATGTACACCCTCTTACGCCGCTTATCACATACAGCAATGAGCACTTCACACCAGGAAACCCTCCTCCACACTTACCAGCTGACGTAGATCCCAAAACAGGTAGGTGGGAAATAGTTTGGGGGTTTTTTTGAGAGGGAGTGGGTGGATGTTCCCATTTTGAGTATTAGGGGAGAGGAGTGCAGGGGAATGGATTTCCCATGCTGGAGCACCAAAGTGGGGATGTAAAATGTCAAACCCAGACAAAATAGTTTCTTTTTAAGCCAATTAGGCTTCAGAAGGAAACCAACCGGGTGAATTTTCATAAAGCTTCTGCAGGGTGACAGCAGAGTTGCATGTGTGGGGTCATTTGTAGGTGTGTTTCTTTGCAAGCATGATATCCCACCTAGTAGTTCGATCTACCAAGTGCTTGGTTTGCATGCACGACCCAGAGAATTAAACATGTACGTTCTGTGATCTGCACTTACAAAATTGCAGCTGGAATTCTAAAGGTGGTGGGTCATGACCAGTTTCAAAATGAATCTCTTTTAATTCCCCAAATCCCATTGTTTCTGTGTCAGGAGTTCAGCCATTTTTCTTCTATAATGTTGAATTTTCATCCACTGTAACTACTTAGCTTCAGCTTTACACTTGCAACTCTTTTCCCCAATGTAAGTCTACCCAACTCTAAGTTCAGCATGAAGGGCAGTCTGCTTGAATATAGAGCACTGTGTAAAGCCCTGACTAGATTTATTGGTGTTACAGAGTAGAATTTACATGTTATTCTAACTTTTTAAGAGTCCTTGTTTAACCTGAGGTCCCAAAGAAGTCAAACAGTGTCAGTCTTCTTTCTTCAAGCTGCATTGAGTTCCTAGTGACAGTGGGTTTGGTTTTGTTAATCCAAATCCCATCTAGTTAATTGGAAAGTTCATCAGAAACAGAATTCATGTCAAACTAATCGCTCTGTGTCAGCCCTAACTTACACAGATAATTTATCTAAACTCCAGCCCTTGAATGAGGCTGTGCATTAGCTGGTTTTCACTCCCTATACTTCAACTGGGGCCCCCTTTTAATTGTGCTTAATGCTAACTTCACGTGGCTTGAAAGGAATCCATCTCACCATCCCTGGGTATTGCAAGTGAATGGCATAGTCAGCCTCTCATTTAAATAATGGCAGTACAGGGAATAGCTTTTAAATGGTTATCGTAAAACATATGATTAACGTCTGTAGACTGTTTACTTTTCTTCTGTGAACATTCTTTCAAGTGTGCAAATAACTCACTGGATGGTTAAAGCCCAGTTAATCTGTTTGGGTTTTGTAATGGAGAAAAAGCAATGTCTGCATGAAAATGTCACACAAGGAGATTTAATTTAGAGATTAAAAGCTTCCCAAGTGACTTAAAAAAATAGTTTTTAGCCATGAATACAGTGCCTCTTCCTTTTAATGCTCTGTGTTTTAATTTTGCTTCTGCTGTGTAATTGTGCTTCGGCTTGTTAATTGAAAGACTCAGTCTTGTAACCCTTACTCCTCTGAGTAATTCCTACTTGCTCCTAAGGTAAGGAGCATTAATATTTAAGACTTGTGTCTGGAGCTGCTTTCTGCTTATCGAGTAGGATCTGCACTGGCTTCAGAGAGGATGGGTGGGCTCTGTGTCCTCCCCTGCACACGTTCAGCATCTGCCCCTGGTTTTACCAAGCATTTCCAGGGGCTCTCACCTCCACTCTTAGGTTTTGGGAAAGGTTTTCTTATGTTTGCTCAAAAGCAAACATAATTTACAATTTTAATGAATTTTAAACTTGTTTTGGAGATTACTTTGGAATAATGACATGTTACTGAGTACCCAGTCAACATCTGGGTAGGGCCTGTGGTCTTTTGCCTGACTTTGAGAGTAAAATAACCATGAAGTTTTTACAGGGCCCATCTTTCTGTTGAGCATTTAAGACGGTATCTAGTACAGCATCACACCGAAATTATATCCGACACTGCTAAATCCTAAATAACAAAATCATTATCTCTGATTATAGAGGTGAGTGAGAGAGCAAATAATATAATTTTTTTCTAGTTTAATCTCATTTAACAAAATTCCAGGAGGCTCACTATAAAAAATAAGAATGTGAAACAGCCTTTGGAAACCCAAAGTGAAGGCATGAGTATTGTAATAAAAATAAATTGATAAGAATTTAGAAATAAACATGGGGGTTTTTTATATTTTATTTATTTCCATGTCTCAGTACTGATGCTGCTTTATGTTCCCCTTCTGTAGGAATTCCAAGGCCTCCACATCCTCCAGATATATCTCCTTATTATCCATTATCACCGGGCACTGTAGGACAAATCCCCCATCCGCTAGGATGGTTAGTACCACAGTAAGGAGTTCCATTTTTTTATTTTACTTTTTCTTTTTCTGATATGTAAAATTTATGTAAAAATATGTGCGTAGAAATATGCGTGTATGTGTACGTGTGTGTGTGCATTGAGTTTTGCCAAGATTGTTTGCCAGTTGCCACTTCACTGGGTCTTATGAATTTACCCACCTCTTGAACATTAACTAAAACTTATACCAGGTCATGTGGTCTTAAAAAAACGTGAGCAGTTGGACACAGCTTTTCATTTCATCCCAACCAGCTGATGAAGCATGAATTTTTAAACCTTTTTGGAGAAATATCCTTTTCTTCTTGTTGGCTTTACACTGCACCATGTGGGTTTTTCTCAGATCTGATTTTCTGGGGGCTCAGGATGGTTCTCATGGACAATTTTTTTTATCAGGGCCATCCTCACTACAAATGTGCACTTTTAAATTTTATTTGCCTTCTCTGTTGAAAACCCTTTTGTTTTTCTTGTGAAACAGTAGAGCTTTACATCAGCCAGTGAGCAGCATTCCTGGTTAAGATGTGGCTGGGCAGTTGGCATTTGGCATCTGAGGAATGGAATTTTCTTGCAAACAAGAAAGAGGAATGAGTTTACTTTAAAACTGACTAAGAAAAAAACCATGGAAAGTTAGTTTGGGGATTCGTTTTCCTTTTCAATTTCTCATCTCCCAGTTTGAGAGCCTTGTTGGGTATGAGGCTCTCTCCAGTAATTGGGTCCTTATTTTCTTTTTTTTTGTCCCCTTATATTGCCATCTCTGCAATGGGTTTATAATACATTTAAGCACTGCCTAAGCCTTTTGTGTAGTATATTTGATTTAAATACTTAACAATTCCATTTGTATTGCTGGATACAACAATTCTCTGCATTATAAATCAAGACTGTTACCATAGGGGTTTTTTTCACAAATTTGGGTGATCATATTTCTTTTAGAAATGAATTGCCCAAAGCTTAAAATTGTTTGCTCCTGCTTGAGGTTGTTTGGCCAGCTATGCTGAAATACCTCTGCACAAGTTTGCTCTCCATGAGTGATGGGCATTGACAACCCCATAGGAGAGCAGGGAGTCCCCACATACTCCCGGGTCTTGGGCAGGGAGAGTTGATGGTGTCAGAGGCTTTGGGGTTCTTTCTTTCTCAAGCACAGAAGTGTTGATGCAGGAGAGCTGGAGCTCAGGCCTTGGCCACAGCACCCCATTACTGGCCATTTTGTGGGCTGCCCTTCCTTGTGCATGCAGCTTTTTTGGGTAGAGGCTTTCCACCCTGAGAGTGAAGAAGGCTGGTTCTCCAGAAGATCACATCATGAACAGAAGAAAAACCCAGAGCATTGCTCCCTGAAATATGAAATTCCTCCTCATTTGTGGTGATTTACTTTTCACGTAGGACACCCGAACACTGGTAGAATGCATGTCAGCTCCTTTTCTTCTTCTTTCTTGCTTGCAGGGCCTACCTGCAGTACAGCCATCTCAGGCTCCTCTGTTGCAGCTGCTTAGCTCAAGTTTGCACAGCAACGGCCTCAGCATTTAAAACAAACATACTCAGCTAGTGCCAAAAGTCAGTAACATGAAAGACACGAGAGTGCAGGAAAGAAACTCATCACTGTCATTGACCTGTGTTTCGTTGCTCATCTGTGTCTTGGACCTTATATGTATGTGTGCAGTCCCGGGCTTGTTCTCCTTGAACCTTATGCCATGGTTTCCAAAGCACGTGAATGTTGCCACATGTGGCCATTTTCACCAGACAGATGCTAATGGCCACCTCTGTCACTGGAAGACTCTTGTTGTCACTGCTGCCTTAGAACGAGTCAACACCCATGACATACTTACCTACCCACAGCTCTTAACAGCTTCTCCAAGTGGTTTTTGTTGAGGGGTGACACCATCACGTTCACTTTTGCTCTAGGAGAGTAGCATGACCAATTTCACAGAAGTGACACAAGGTTTTCATTTCCCCTCTTGTTTCCACTTGTGCTTCACTATCAGCTTCCCAACCCATCTATCTTGAACTGGCCGGCATGTTTCTGACATACAACCCACCCCAAAAGCATCCTGCCCAGTCAGATGATATATTTGAAGGACAGATGAAATGAGCTAGCCAGCACAGACAAACCTCCATCAGAAAAAGTTGTGTGTCTTTCATGAGGATGCTGTTTTGCATGTTGCTGTATTTTTTAATTATTGTAATGAGGTGTGATTGTCTATTGGTTACCCACAATACTTCTTGGGGACTCTCCCCCGGTAACTCTTGTCAACACTTGTTAATCTGACAAAAGGCTACAAATTAAGCTCTGTTAATTTAATGTTTTCTCACCGAGATCTAAATACCGAAAGAGGCCCAAAGCGCAACTGAAGTCCTTTGATTCACTGTACTTTATTTTGGTATAAATTTACATTCATTATTGTTTTCCTTTGGATGTGTAGCCCTCAATTAGTGTGATGGCTCCATTAAAGCAAGCGAGACTTCGCCTTTAATTATTACAACAAAACACCTAGTTTCAGCTTGGGGAGAGGGTCTCTATTGACATAAGCAGAGGTTATAAAATTTAATTAGCCATTCCTATCAGATTTATGGCATTCAAATTGTTCTGTGTTTCTTTCCTTTGATCCTTGCTGTACAATCCCCAAGATTTTTGTTCTGATCAAATGAGAATAAAGCTTACTGTGCAGAGAGAAGTTTTTTTTGTTGTGATTTTTTTTTTTTAAGCCCTTTTTTTCTTTCTCTCATTCTCTCTTTCCCTTCCTTTTTGCCAGGCAAGGTCAGCCAGTGTACCCAATCACGACAGGGGGTTTCCGCCACCCTTACCCAACAGCTCTGACCGTCAATGCTTCCATGTCAAGGTGAGTTCAAATACTGAGGTCCTAAATCGAGAGCCAATGTATCTCCTCCTCCTGCTCTTTCTGGAGAAGTGCATTTCATTTAGGCAGCATATTTCTGAAGGTACTTCAGTTAAACAGTCGTGCTTAGCTTTTCAGTGTGGTGGAGGAGGAGAGGGCACGGGGTACCTTCCCATGTGAGAAGGTGGTGTCCAAATGCTATCATTGGGCTTCAAGGATTTGTTTTTTATAGAGAGGTGGGAGTGAGAAGTCATCTTTTAAAGCCAAACTAAATGAAAGAGCTAGGATAATGTAATGTTGAAAAAGCAAGGAGGAGAAGTCGTGATACCTTTTGCTTTCTCAGTGGCTATCAACCAGAGCAGTGCTCTGTGTGTGAGAGGGAAGTCTCGGGAGGGAGGAGAACTGCTCTTCAAGCAGAGTTGGGAGGAAGGTTATTGTGCTATGTTTTCCCCTACCAAAGCTCCAAACACTGATAGTCAACATAAAAGGGCCTGCCTGACCCTCTAAAGCTTTAGAAGTATATATTTCTCCCTCTCCCTACCTCCAATTAATTCCATCTAATTTTCCAGGGGCTGCTAGTTTTATTTACAAACTGGTTGGCAGCACTATGTTTAAGTAATCACTAATTGCTCCTAATGATAGTTTTATTTTCTGTTCATCTGATTTTCAGTCTGGTTAATTAAATCGGTGGAAGTTTAGACTTTCCTGATGGGCTGAAACAGCTAATCCATTTTGATGATGGCACATAATTAAATTAGCATGCATTACATAGCAAGGTTCCACATCTCTTCTCTGCTCTGTCCCTTCCTCCATCTCTGCAGTTTAGGATTTGAAGGTTGGTTTAAGGAGGAAAAGATGGGTGATGGCTAGTGGGAAGCACACCTCCTTGATAAATGGAAACCTGTACCTAGAGCTCATGAGTGTATGGTAGGGAAATAATGTGTTGTGTGCTTTAGAAAAGTAAACAAAAATCAAAAAGCTGAAATTTTCACATGTTGGTCCAGCAAATAGAGAGATGACTGAAAAATTAACTTTAAAAAAAAAATTAGTAGACCCAGCACAGGGGAGAAAAAATATTGGGCTGGGGAGAGAGCTGCAAATTTAAACAATGGTTCCCTCCTTCCATTTAGTCTTTTTAATATCTGTAAAAGACTTGCAGGGATGGTGTGAGGCAAAGTAGAGCTTGATTTAGTTTAATTATTATTACAGAGGCTAGTCATTTGAGGGAGGGGGGAGATATGGAAGGGGGGGGCTGTATTCCCAAGATACACTTTATGAAAGGTATCTAGTTAAAAAGAGTACACAGCAAATTAAATACATTATTGTGGTAATGGGACGACAGAAGTAGAGGTCTATTATACTTATGGCAGTTATAGGAAATGTAGGCTTCTTGCCCTGTTCTAGCACATCCTTTGATATTCATTCCATTCAGCAGCAGGGCCAGGACTTCTCAGAATTAAGTGATGGGTCATTATACTTTAAACACCATGGAGAAGCCTAGATTGGCAATTAAACAGCACTTGCTGACACTCGCTTGTGCCACCCTGTGACCCCCTTTAGATTGAGTTGTTGGAGCTCGGGGCCCTCAGCCTGCTAAATTGGTAGCAGGCACTTCTCCTGACGAGGGCTGGCTCTGAAATCTGCCGGCTTCAAAGGGAGCAAGATCATGTATAAACCATAATGTGGGTGCACCGTGGCTCAAAAAATAAGGCAGGAATAGATGAAATGTTACAAGTGCAAGGGGAAAATGAGAGAATAATGACAAATCTAATGCAACTCAAAGCAGAATTGTTGCACAGAAAAATGCATCCCACTGCTTGTGCATAAAATCAAGGCAGGCAGATGACATCCAGTTAACAGAAACATGTCAACAGTGAAGTAAAGTGAGAGTGAGTAAGAGAGAAGCCCCTGAGACAGCCAGGAACAAAAAATTAGTTGTCCTTAACAAGTTAAGACTCATCATTATATTCTGGCTTGGAGCCATAAAAGGAGACAGTGGCGTATAATGAGCTGCTTAGAATTTTTAGGGTGTTTATTGCAATTCATGGAATACTTGTCTAGAGAAAAAAATATGGTGAATGTCTTAGGCGAAGGTGAGGGGTGTGTATATACACGCAGAGCCTTTCTTTTTGTCTCTGACATCAGCCCATACACATGCACATGCTCAGGCACACATGCAGAATGATGAGTAGATTTAAGATGTTTACCCTTTGTTTCAGCCCAGAAACTTCTCTTCTGGTTTCTCATAGATGGGAACACCCTCTGAGCAAACCATGCTCCGATATATGGTTCAAGGCATGTTTTCTCATTTTTGCAGTATCAGCTGGAGTGCCTGAGCTCAGCCATGGGACAGTCCTGGCCCTGAGTAGCCACTGGACTGGGAGATGGGGCTGGCATGCCCAGGGATGCCCATACTTGCCTGCAGACATGTTGCTCATGGCCTCCGGGCAACAGCCCTGCAGGGCCCTGCTACAAGCCTTGGGTTTGCTGTCCTGACTCTGCCCAAGCATTGAAGCCAGGGCAGACCCCAATCTCTCCCCTCCATCCACCGTTTTCCAGAGCCTTCCTTTAAAAGTAGTTCCCATCTTTGCCTGCAGGATGGTATAGATCTTTGGAGCATATAATGCTTCCCAACTCTGAATGTTCCCTAAGCTTAGTAATTACAGTTCATTAGTTAGAGTGTGCTTATGAATAGTTTATAAAAGGTTAATGGGTGACTAATAGTGATTTTTCATAAATGGTTTAGACCATTAAGGTAGTGTCTTCAGGTTGTTTTAAGCATTTACAACTCTTCATTGTTGCTTGTAGCATTTCCCCACTCACTTTGTATGCATGCAGCATGCTTGTAACACCTCTTGATCCTTCATTACTCTTCTGTAATATGCCTTTAAGGTCAAATGAGACAGGATTAACTGACTGATGGGCAAACAGTGGATCCACTATGAAAAAACAACTGCTGCGAAAGCAAATCAGGAAATAATTTAGCAGAATTACACCAGACAAACACTGCACAGCACTTAAGTGGTGGCAGTGGAAAATACCTTCTGTAATTGAAATTTCAAGGGAAATTCACATTTGCTGAATGTAATTACTGAAGTTGGAGTGTAGCCAGGAACTTAGAAGTTAACACTCTTCCCCTGCATGTATTGCCATGTGAGTATATGTCTACATGGAAATAAGCAGCCACTCAGACTTCGGGCTGAACCCTTCCCCAGCCCACTGAATTCCATGGGATTGTGAGAGCAACTTAGGGTTCTGGAGCATGTTTTTATAGCCTCAAACATAGGGGATGTGTAAGTTCAATAGGCTTGTGTCTTGGAGAGATTTAGTGTGAAAAAAATGAATGAATGGTCATTGGTAATGAACACATTAGTTCCTTGTGGAAATTGCAACTCTGAAAATAACTGTTGAGCTGCAGCTGCCTGTTGATGAAGGCTGTTGTCTCTGGAGTTTGGAGCTCAGTGAGTAAAATATCCCAGCTGAAGTCAGTGAAGGCTTCACCATCCTTGAGGCTTTCACACAACAGGTGCATGTAGGTTTCTTCTCCTCCACTGTCCTTGCTCTCCATCTGGTCACTCTCCAATGTGTAAATACTTACTCTCTTTCTCCTAAACAGTAATTGGGAGTACATTTTCCCCATAATTATGGGGGGAAGTGATATCTTTTGTTGAATTAGTTTCCTTTGAACACCCTGGTCATACAACAGCCCACCATGTAGGTAGAGTTCATTTTGCAGTGTGTTTTAGTTTTTGACCAGTTGCTCACTTGAGAAGTAAATCTATGACCCAGTTAGCATGACCACACCACAGGATCCTCTGCAGAAGCTTAACAAGCACCATCTTTTGTCACCATTAACTCCAGCTGTAATCAGCCTTTTGTGATACTTGGAAGTCCTTCTCCAGTGATGAGTCTAATCTTACTCAGGTCCATTTCATACCCTTGTGCTACCACCCTGAGCTCTTTTTCCTCACTGGTATATGGCCACTGCAGTTCCAACTGAGCCCTCATGTCAGACAAATGCAGCTGTTCCTCCTTCTGAAGGAAGGCTTTTCATCTCCATCTTCATCCTTCATTGTCTCCTTGTCACTGGCCCAGCAGCATAGTCATCTCTCAAACATTGGATCTTGCCTAGGACAGACGGTCCTTTGATAGGATGTGTGTCAACTTTTTATCACTATACTTACACCACTTTCAGCAGGGTCAGTTTTTTTGCCATTGGTTTTATTTTTGACCATGCTTGTAAGTTACTATTTTTTCAAAATAATCTCATAATGTCAGTTTTTACTGTTTACATTGTATCGTGGCTGAAGGCCTCAGGCACTGTGTGAACACAGTTTAAGTTTGTCCAATCAAAATACACACACACAAAAATAAAGAGAGAAGGGGAAAAAATTATACAGAGACTCAGTTTGTCTTGCTGATGGTGAAGCAGTTCTGTGACAGAACTGAGACAAAGATGCCAGTCTCCTTTGCAGCTTCAACATTGTCTTCTGTTCTGACCTACCATGAACCAAAGTATATCCTCAAATGTCATTCTCTCCCAGCTACTTTTGTCAGAGAATGAGAAGGCACTTGGACAATCCACTTGAAGATTTGTGTCCATGAGTCTTTGTCAGAAGTAGGAATGACCATTTTGCTGCCCATTCTCCTTTTCCCTTGCCATCCCACCCTCCTCTTTTCCTTCTCTTCATGGCTTTGTGAGGAAACTGCAATTCTCTACAGCTTGGACAATTTCACATTCTTCCTATCAGTCCTTGCTCTTCCCACAACTGTCTTCAAAGACAAAATACTTCTGTCTAATCGCCCTGAGTACTACCAGCTGATAAACAAAGATCCTCAGAACTCATAGTGGACAGAACCTCTTGTTTGTGAAAGTACTTCTCTGTCATCTTCTGAGTGTCTAGGCAGTTGCAGGGGAATGGGATTGTTAAGCTCAGTATTGGAATTTATGAGAGGGGGGAGAAAAAAAAATTCATAGTATTTCTGATACGTTGAGACAGCCTACTTATCTGAGGTATATCAACCCATTTGAAATCCTGTTTGATAGAAAAATTTCATTGTATATTGCTTATAGAAAAAATAATTCTTTATCCCATTTCATATTCCATATTGGGATATTTTACTTGGGCCAGAGAGTTCTAAATCTGGGATGAGAGTAGGGATTTTCAATGAGAAACACCTTTGTCATTTGCCAGATCACTTTAGTTTTGGCATTTTGGGGGAAGTTATTTCTGAAACATAATTTTAGATTAGATCTCATTCCCTGGAAACCTGTCCTCTTCAGTGGGAATTTTCTAAGGAAGGGCAGCCAGTCATACTGTGCTTTCCATACTCACTGCAAACATATTTCTGGGAGAAAAATAATGGTATAAGTCAATCCTGCTTTTGAGAAGTTTGTTCATTATGGTTGAAATGTAAAAAGTCTGAATGATTGTGCCATGTTTGTGCTGTGACCCCGACTGGGCAATTAGATTCATGCAGAAGGATTGCACATCCCTCTGAATCCAATTGCAGGACTGGGGCCTGTCTGTGTATATGACCATAAACCATAAAGCTGACATTTTTTTCTCTTTGGAAAGGCCAGACTGTTATTTTGCACAAATTTAAGCCTTTCTAGGTTACTTTAATGGGTGAAAATTGACTTAATTCCACAATCTTTCCACCTTCTGTTCCAGTAATGTGGCTCAGAGATTTATTAGACACAAATAATGCATCTAATGCTCCATCAACAAAATGTAGGTAATGAGGCATCTATAAGTATTATCAAAAATGCATCTAGAATGTGTTGGCATTAATATTTTATATTGCTGTCAATATACAATAAAAGATGTCATCCTAAATTCCCAACATGATTCAAGACTATGAAAATTGATTCCTCGGCTGCCACAGATAATTTCCTAGCAAGGAAATGGACTGGTAGATTTTGTTGCAGGTAGCTGAATTTCCACCTTCATACATGTTCATCCAGTTAAATTCGCCTTTTGTTAAAGATGTTAAAAATCATGATGTCTCATGTCAGTAATGATAATGAAGGGGAAGATTGGCTTTAATGACATTAGAAGAGTCATTATGTTTAATTTATTGCTAATTAATGCTGCCAGCTTTCATATGCTTTGTCTAGCTGTCATGTGCTTGTTATATGCAGGGGTTTTTTTTAATGTGTGTACACATCCCTCCCCATTCATTCATTTTTATTCTGACGATTTACACAGCTTTCTCTCCTCTAGGTTTCCTCCCCACATGGTCCCGCCACACCATAGTTTACATACAACTGGAATTCCTCATCCAGCCATAGTCACACCAACAGTCAAACAGGAATCTTCTCAGAGTGACGTCGGCTCACTTCACAGCTCGTAAGTTGTTGCTTCCCATGTCTTCTTTTTAGAATACTCAAAACATCACCTGTGCACATGTGGCTTATTAAAAGGCTTGGGTTTGTGATAATATTTTTGCTGTAAAACATTTTTTTATTGCTTCTCTCTTCTGATATAATTGGTTTGAACATTTAGTTGTCAGAGTGTGTCAAAATGGTGGTAGCAATCTTTTAGAGTCATTCTGTGACATAGGCAAGTAGTTATTAATTTCACCTGTTTTAACATTGAAGTGGAATTTTCTTGATCAAGATTCAAGTTTCTTTACCGGTTTCTCTGGTGCCTAGTGCCCAGTATGAAGCCTTGGGATATCAGATACACCACGGGAGACAATAAATTAGAGTATAAATGGCTTGTTCAAAGCTGCAGAGAGCTGGTTCATGTTCAGTTTTGAACCAAGGAGAGCTGTAGTCTACCTGTACCCCTGGTGCTTCTGGTGCTTCTTGCCTTTCATTTTACAGGTGATGCACAAAGACAGCATTTTGGTTCCCATTGGTGATGGGGTGTAATTATTTCCTCTACCATCATGCTCACAAGCCCTCGCTCTGAACCCATTTTTCTGGATGTCCATGTCCTTCCAAGGTTCTTGTAGGGGCCAAGGGGGTACTTGGTGATATTGCATAAATATGAGATGAGTTTTCTTATAATGCTCTTAAAGCTATTCTCATACAGCAGCCAGGGTGAAGGCTCTAGAGAACCTTCTGGTCCTCTTCCTAGAGATTTCTGAGGATTAATGCTAGAGAGATTGAGGGGATTAATTTAATAAATTCACAAGGTTTCTCACTATGATGTCTCTCTCTGTTGTATCTTTACCCTTCAGAAAACATCAGGACTCCAAAAAAGAAGAAGAGAAAAAGAAGCCACACATAAAGAAACCTCTTAATGCATTTATGTTGTATATGAAGGAAATGAGAGCAAAAGTTGTAGCAGAATGCACATTGAAAGAGAGCGCAGCCATCAACCAAATCCTTGGTCGAAGGGTAGGTAACAAGGGACAAGCACAAGCAGGGACTGAAACTCAGTAGGATTCACACCTTCTGAACTCCCGTGTTTTCCTGCTATTTTGATAATGGCTATGGAAATTACTAAACCAAAGGCCTTGGTTTGGTGTCTCATTTTCACAGACACTCCTTGCCAGTAGGGTCATTTGTGGAGAAGAGGAGTTAATTAATAGCAGTGTTATTTCAGTGTTATTTCCATGACATCTAGATGAAAAAATCTTAAATTTTTATTTTTTCCTAAGATAGGCATAAAAGTCAATGGGAAATGAAAAAGCCTTTGAGTACAGTATCAGTATCAGCACCTGTGAGAGCTGGAAGAGGGGGAGTGCCAGTGGGGAAGGGCAGAGAGACAAAGGAGCTGGGTGAATGTAAATGATTAGTTGTGGCTGTATAATCTGGAGCTATAAATAAAATACGAATGTCATCATGCCAGATCATCTGTTTTTACCTCTTTTTTTTATGAAAATCAGCTCTAACTGTATTTGTGTATAAAAATAATATACTTTGCTGTTAATGTGCTTTAAAAAAACCCCAACCACTGGTGCTTTTTATTTTGTCTTTTTCTCTTTTCTTCACCTCAGTGGCACGCGTTATCCAGAGAAGAACAAGCAAAATACTATGAACTAGCAAGAAAGGAGCGACAGCTTCATATGCAGCTGTACCCAGGCTGGTCTGCACGGGATAACTATGTAGGTTCCTATGTAGGTGGAGATTTTTTGTAGTAGTAGAGCTTGCAGAAATGTGTATGTGACCTTCTGAACTACGACCACAGTGCACACAAGCACTACTTGGAAACCTGGAACCCAATCTGGTAACAACAGCAGATGCTTCCCCCTGCAATACTAAAACTACTGGGGATAATTCTCAGCCCTTCACTTGGAAAAGGCTTCTTGACTGGGACTAGTAAAGGGTTAGAATTGGGACATGACAGTAGAGCTCTGTGAACAAAGTCTTGCTTTCACTTTTACCAGCATCTGGAAATGCTGTTTGGCTTGCTGGTGATTTTGAATTTCATTTTTTAAAACAAAATAAAAAATCCCCTGGTATGGCTACTCTCCTTTCCACCAAAAGAGATGAATAATTAATGTCTTGTGCTTATCTGTGCGAGAATATAGTGGAAAGTGGAAGAATGACTTATCCTAGCTTCAGAGAAGGACTGGCAAAACCATAAGCATGACTTGCTTGAAAGTCTTACTCTCAAGTATAGTTAAATGAATTATTCCATGCTCTACTGTTGTATATTTTGATTATGTTTTGCTCTATGCTCATGTTATATTTTTTTTCCTCCACTCCTCATTTTTTAGTAAGTGTATTGGAATTCGTGATCAATTCATGGATATTTTTTCAGATTGATTCCTCCCTCTGCCTTTTAGAAAGTCTGTTTTGTAGCTAAAAGTGGTAGAATTTTCTGTCTGTTAAGAAACATAAGGCCAGCTTTGTAACTATGTATTAGTACTATATAGCTCCTTCCATGAAGGGTAAGCAGTGCAGATGGTAATAAGTGTTTGCAAGCCTAAGCCCATAAATTCTTGATAGATTTGTGGATTGTTGGGAGCTCTAAACCCCTTTTAATAGGATTATAGCAGCATCCTGATTTTTTTTTAAGTTATATAAAAATGACCTAAAACTTCAAGGTCTCTAACTCTGGAATAAACCCTGCTCCCTGCCTTCTAGGCAGACTTCCCTGTAGGTTTGGGAACCAACAGCTCTAAGATTGATGTCAGTTATGTATAGTGTTACACGTTTTGGTTTTGTTGAAGTCTCTCTCTTCCATCCCCATCCTCATCACGGCCTGTTTTACCATAAATACCCTATTTTGCTGTATATAGCCATATTTGCCTGTGAGAATCTGCACTTTCACGTGCATGAGTGGGAAGAAGCCAGTTCAGAGTCTGCAGCAAAGCTTGGAGCAGCAGCAGCTCTCTAGACCCTTCTGCCATTTCAGTGGTGGAGAATACACACGCTCACTTATTTAGCAATATATACTTAAGGACATTTTTTTGAATCTTGCTGTTTTCTTGATCGTCTCTTCATTCTGCTGGGCTCAGCCTTGCTCCCTCTTCAGCCATTGCAGGTGTAGCTGTGCATGCTCAATTGTTCCTGTGGGTCCCTTCCAGTTCAGAACATACTTGGTTCTGTGCTCCTCAGAGGAGACCTCGTTAAGCCCGGTGAGGCACAGCTCCTGCTTAACACATTTTCCCTTCCTTTTCAGCACAGTCTGGCCCGAGGCTGTCAGGCTTGAGGTAGTTCCTCATCACTGTGCAGTATCGTCGTCCTGGGTGTTCAAAAGGGAGTGTATTTCGGGGATGCTCGTTCTGCTCAGTGACTGAGCCACTGACAGATGGGCATGTACAAAGCCTCAGAGTTTAGGACCTTTTACTTTTGTCCTCACCGTGTGAACACTGAGAAACCCTTTCTTCTCAGCTAAAAAGGACAGGATGAGAAAGCCAGTGCTTTCCCAGCGGCTTGATGCTGTACCCCCAAGTGACCTTCAGGGGGAACCTTCCTGCCTGAGGAGAGCATGGTACCTTTGCATCATCCCCAGGATTTATTTATGTCTCCTCTCCTAGTCCATTCACAGCTCTACGAGTTCCCCTGCTCCCTCAGCAGTTTGTAGGGTCTTGAGCCCATCACTCATCAAGCAGGGGAGCGACTTTGGGCAGCTTGAGGTGGTTAAATTGTTAAGCACCTCACATCGGGCTCAAAGATGAGGCCAGCTGTAGCCCAAGTCTTTAGAAACAGGAGCAGCACATTCAGGAAATGCAGTTTTCAGCCTGCGCTTAAATAAGAGAAGAGGATTCAGGGAATCCCTTGTGGCTTGTTGGTGTCACAAGGCACATTTGCTCTTCCTGAGATCTAATGCAAGGTATTAAGTGGTGCTGAGTGTTGGACTCAGAAATATGTAAGGGTCTAGTGACCTCAGCCACTGCTTGTCTAGAAAATTAGTACCGAAGAACTCTGCAGTCCTGTCAAAACCCATGTTGGTTGGCTCTGTAGGGGGAACTACCAAAATGGTTAGCAAGTATTTACATCTGTATTTATTTGCATCCTAGAAATTTGTATAATACGATAGCAAAAAAAAAAGTTACAATCTGCTCAAGACTCAGGAGGACAATCTGAGGCAAAGGCAAAACGGTGTCTTCTGCAGAGCACTTGGAAAACTGCTGCCATAGTTCTTTCTGTAACTCTATGTATTAATTTAGCTACATAGTCAAATATCTTCTTGTAGCACAGAAATTGAACAAGCAAGCCAGGTGATTTTTCTCTCTGTTTCCTTTGAAAAGGATATAAAAGAAGTTAGTGGGACCTCTGTCAGTTCTTTGTTAGGAACAGTTTTCAAAGCTTGTGTTGAAAAAGAACCAGAAATTCCTGTTCCCTGGCTGACATTCCTGTATATCAGCTGTTAGAACAGATTGCTCCCTGAAGGCATTACAGTACTTTAATACCTGGCTTGAAGAGGTTGTGAAGGGCAGATGGCTCCTCATCTCTGGTCTGGCTGGCCCTCGTGTGAAGAAGTTATAAGGTCTCAAATTGAAATAGCCCTTGAATTCCCAAATGTACTGCAAAAATTAAGTGAATTTGCCACAGATGCAGTCTGTTAATTATGGAAGTTTCCTCCCTGAGATTAAATAAAAATCAGGCTTATGATCCTGAGGCAATTGTCTGGTTTTGGTTACATTGTTGAAAGCTGGAAAAAATGCACTGACTTTCAGAGAGTTACTGCCAATCTAGATCAATATAGATGGAGCAGAGTCTGATCCTCTTGTAACATCTTTATGTGATGTGTGGATTTCAAGATACCATGTTTTCCCCTCTTCTATTCTCAAGGAGCTTTAGCAGCAATATTTGTCTGTCTTGTCTGCCTGTCACATTAGACTGATGGCTGTTGTAGCCATTGACAACTTACCATATCCCAAAAAATTACCTCAGAGATGTCAGAAATGATTTGTCAGCAGCATCCAGACTATAGGATTATGTGCATGTTGTTCAAAATTCCTTTAAAATGGACGGTACCCACAGCTTTTTTCATCTTCAGAAGGATCTCTTAAACCTGGGGCAGCCTGGACAGCAGGATGGGAGTTTACAGACCTGAGAAAGCAAGCAGGAATGCCTATAGAAGCCCCATGCCACAAAGCCAGCTTTGGGGAGGAAAAACAAGGCAACAACAAATCAATATCCTGCATTCATGCTGGGGGAATTTTTTACTAATACGTTCCAGGAAACCTATCATAGCAAGTGTCCCAAATGTTGTAGTGGATATGGCTCACTGAAACCCATCTTACCCATCTTAACTGTGGCCCAAAGAGGCAGACCAACCTTCTGACAACCATGTGGGAGAACCTCTTGGCTTTCCCACAGATACATCTACCCCTTGAAAAGTGCTGTGGGATTCCTTCTTCCAAGACATGTTTGTTGTCCCTTGGCCACAAGGGACTGCTGCTCTAGGATCTTCTCACCAACTCTTCTTACTACCACGTCTTCAAAAGTCAAAATTCCTTGTGCTGTTCACAGTTGGCATTGCTGGCCCAAAAGTTGTTGCTTTGTGTGTGGTATGTCCTGTGAAAATGAAGTTACCCTGTTGCCTACTCTGGCCTCATACTGTTCTGCAAACCCTGTACCTCAGTGTTAGAAGAGTTTTCTTGGAAAAAATAGCTTTTCTCTTTTGAGCTGTGCTTCTTACTTTATAATTTTTCTATTGGAAAGCAATCACTCGGTTTCCACAGAAGTTTGGCTCCCAATTGTCCTCTCCCACTGTTGGAGGGAAACTGAGAAAGGGGTTTTCTTCCTCCAGTCAAAAACTGTAGCAAATTGCATCATCTTGTGGTAGAATGTTTGGGAAAGGGACAAAGTTTAGCAAAATATTACTGGTTGTTTTCCTTGTGATAGAGCAAAATGTGGGAAGGTTCTTGGCTATGTCTGGGGGTTTTTTTATTGTTCTGGCTTTGCTTTCTAGGTTGTCAGTGCACTTACAAACCTGCAGGTTAGGATTTTCTCATTTCTGTGGCTTCTTTACCTGCTTTAATGGTTGGATTTTGGTGCTGAGGAACTCTGGGGTCTCAGTCTGACACCACTCATGCACACTCCCCTCTTCAAACTCCCCCTTCTTCCCCTCCCTGCCTCACCAAAACATGACCACAAATGGTTTCTGAAACTTGCAGATGCAGGAGCATACAAATATCAAATGTTTTTGTCCTCCTTATGATCTTGGCTCGAAAGTAGCATCTTGCAAGTTGTTCTGCCCTCTCCCCAGCTGTTTGGTGGGTGTTAGCATTGGTGGGGCTGCAATGAGGCTGTCCAAAAAGTCACAGGGTAGGCAAGCAGAGCCAATCCCAGGATGCAGCATCTCCTTGGAGCCCCCCAAACTTCCCTGCACTGAGGGTGAGCCAGTTCCACACTTCAGTGTCCTCCCTGGGGAGCTTCCAGCACAAGCTGCTGCCTCATTGCTCTGTGCTGTCTTTCAAGGACACTTGCTTTGGGCTTTTTTTAATCCTTCTCCTTTGTGCATGTTTTCCGCAGGGAAAGAAGAAGAAGAGGAAAAGGGATAAGCAGCCAGGAGAGACCAATGGTAAGTAAAAATAAGTCTAAATCTCTTGCTTAGTGGAAGTGTGGCAATCCTGGTGTGACCCTTCTAGGTATGGGGGAGGTGGGTACAGGTCTCCTGGCCTCAGAGGAGCCAGTCCCTTAACTAGACAGCTTTTTTTTTAAAATTCACTCCAATTATTTACGCGTTACTGCCCTTCTGAAACTAGTAACCCAAGCCAGTGCATGTGAGAGCCTCGTGTGACATTAGCTGAATTTGTACGTAGTAGTTGCCAAGCCTTTAACTGCAGAGCCGTAGTTGTAATGCCTATGCCATCGTTTATAAAGTGGTCTGCTTATTTTGTGCATATGCGTGTGTGCGTGTGTGTGTGTGTGTGTGGTATTAATTTGGGCTGTACCTGTATGTTCTGATGCATGCCTTACAGTGGTAAATCGCACCCATTTTAAATTAAGGAGGTTTGCCGTTCTATATAGGAAATTAGAAATACTGCATAGGCAATCTCATAGTCAATTTTGAAGAAGCCCTAACTTAGTTTTTTTGAAGCCTTTGTATAATTTGTTCTTTTTTTTCAGAACACAGCGAATGTTTCCTAAATCCTTGCCTTTCACTTCCTCCGATTACAGGTGCTAACGTCATTTTGAGTCATTTAAAATAGTTTATAAACTGCTTTTTAATTTTTTTTTCCTGCCATTATAGATTTTAACATTAAACACTTATGACATTAAGAAAAAAATACCATCCACACGTTTTGATAGTATTTATTATCTATTTATCTTTATATCTATTATGTTTGATAGTATTTTTTAATTTTGTTTTTTGTTTTTGTAACAATTGCTATTAAAACAGTAATGCAGTAAAAATAACGCAAGAGTTGTACTAACTGTGCAAATTGAATATGCAGTATTTCTTTAAAGAGACTGATAAAGAATGGAAGCAAGTCAGCAATGAACCTCCTTAATCTAATGGCATTTTTCATGGCTCCCACTAAGTCTTCTCACATTAGCATGCATACGCATTTTTTTTATTATTATTTTAGTTTTGGATTTTTTTTCCCTTTCTGCTCAAGCCTATTCATTGCAATTCACTAGCTGTACTAACTCAGCACCTTGCCATGCTTTACGTTTTATTTTCTGGCTGATTCTAACATACTCATTCCGCAATCTGCTTATTCTTATCCATTCTTTTAAATACAAATTAATAAAAACAGATAAATTGAATGTTATTCCAAAAGCTGCATTATCCCAGGAGATATGATTTCCTTTTTTTTTCTTTTTTTTTTTTTTTCTCTTATTTTGTGTCTGAGTTGAAGAAAAAAGCATGTTCAGGATCTAACTTCCATACTCAGCTTCTTTTCTTCCTTTTCCCCTCCCCTTTAAAAAAAAAAAGAGAATAAAAAAACTCAGCCCAAATGAATCTTGCCTGAAACATCCTGCTAGACCAGCCACAATGACATTCCTCTACCTGCTCTCTTAAAAGGGAAAGAAACAGTCCTTTATAAAGGGATACTGCAGCTTTAATTGCAACAGCTAATCTCAAGAGTTGAATTAAAATGTGATTATCACTTTTTTTTAAACTTTTAAATCAAAAGTCAATATTTGCAATTAATAACGAGGACATTGATTTTTATTCCCTTTTTTATTTTTATTTTTTCCTTATTTTTATCTTTCTCTTTTTTCCTCCCCTTTTCTCTCTTCCTCTCTCTCTCTCTCCCCCTCTCTCCCCTTTTCTTTTTTTCCTCTCTCCCTTTTCTGCTCGCTTTTCTTGAACTCATTCAGACCTGAGCGCTCCTAAGAAATGCCGAGCGCGCTTTGGCCTTGATCAACAGAATAACTGGTGCGGCCCCTGCAGGTGTGTATAGTTTTCCCAGACTCGCTATGGCTGATTTGCAGCTGGTTTATTTGGTACTTTCCCCTTTTTTTTCCTGCCTTGTTGCTTTGTAGCTCTGTGTTGTGATCTAGAAGACACAAGGGAGTGGGACACTGCCGTCAGTTATCGTCTCTCTGAAAGGGTTTTGCTTTTTTTTTCTTTGTTGGTTGTTTTTTTTTTGCCTTCCTCTTTGCTGCTGCTAGCCAAAAACCCACTGTAAAACAGCATCAACCTTAAGCCCATCTGATCTGTGGCTCAACCACACTCCTGCCTTCCAAGCCTCCACCCAAGGAAAGTCTCTCCCAAAGCCCTTGATAACACAGCATTGAGTGTGGTACCAACACCAGACGCGCATGGCTGTGTCGGAGATTTTTTTTGGTGTTCCTTTGGCTCATTGTGAAAGTCCTGTTTTCTTTCCTGCCCTTGGTACAAGGGGAGATTACCAAATAAAATGGAGGTGATTGAAAGCTAAATATAGCTGTAGCTAAGATGACGCAGACCAAATGAGCTCTATCCACCATTGTGTTGTATTTTTTGTGTTTACCTTATGCTAACAGATGCAAATACTCCAAAGAAGTGTCGGGCATTGTTCGGGCTTGACCGACAGAGTTTATGGTGCAAACCATGCAGGTATAATACTACCCATTAGGCCTTTGGGGAAATAAAAGCAATCTGTCCTCTTAGTGCATTTGTGTGATTTTATTTTTTTAATCTTTTTTCCCCCACTCCCCACCTTTCTCTTTCCCACAGCATCAATTGCTAATAATCTTTGCTCTTTGGAATTTCTTGCTAATTTAATGCCATTTTCTCTCTATCTTTACCAATAACCTCTCCCTGGTGGTAGAACTGGGAACAAGAAAACTCAAAGTCCTTTAAGCTGGCAATTTTTTGGCTTTTTTTTTTGGTTATTTTTTCCAGATTGTCAGCAATATAATGTTTAACTGGACATTTCTATTTTGTCTTTCATTGGGGCCTATGTCCACTGCCTTCAAAGGCTTTTTAAAAAGGTTCTGGGATCTACAGTACTAGTGTTTTTCTCATGATTAGAGATGTAAAAGCCAGTGTTTACAGCTTATATTATATTCATTTTTTGGTATTATCTGCAAAATTAAATAGCTACCTGCAGGCTTCTATGCCTCAGTAGGGTTTATGTAGATACCATTTTTTAAAATTATCTGATGGGGTTTTTTTCTGATTCCAAAAATATATTTTCTCCTAAATTTTATCTCAGCAAGTGAGCTGTAAACGTCTGAGCTTTAAACAAAACTAATTACAACTTTAGTAACAGTTTCCAGCATTAAAAGGAGATGAAAGACATCAGAGAGCCCAAATTTCGGCAGCCCATGTTCTACTGGAGTTTAATTCCATGTGTAACTCAGTATATACTCTTTCTTGGTGGAGGGATACCGAGTAGTTCTTTTCTCATTCCTTTTTCCTTATATGATCGCATTTGGTTAAATTTGTTGTTTCTTTATTCTGATACAAGCAGTCTTTGAATTTGGAATATTATGATGGTAGGTATTTCAACCCAAACCACACTCTGTGTGTAGTGATTCCTCTCCCACATTTTCCCCTCTTACTCATACCAGTCCCATGTGCTCCATCTCATTTAGAATGTAGATCAGATGTCCATTGTATTTTGTGTATGCACGCAGTCTTGTTTGTGCTTAGTGTCGAGGAAAACACGGATCGAGGGTGGCGGTGTGTGTCAATATACCAGATAAGGCACCAGAAATGTCTTCAGTGGGTTGTATGTTGTCCCATTTGAGACATGCAAGTACAGGGTGTTGGGCTCTTAGATATCAGTACCAGTACATATGTTAAACAAGATTGGAAAGCAGCAGTTTCCTAAAACTTAAAGGAAGAAGGGTTCAGTCCAAAGATCTGGGTAGCTACTTCACTCTGTCAGGAGGCTTGATTTTCACTCCAGCCAAAGACTCTAATGTTGTGTTTAGTTAGGCTCTATTCTGTGGTTAGTTCTCTGCACACTATCAGCAGATATTTGTGTAGTCTAGAGACAGAATATTTGAAGCATGTCAGGTTCTGTGTGCCAAGTACCAGAACTGGGGGCACATCATGTTTGTGTTGTTTTATCTTCCCCTGGCTGCTTAAGTAAACAACATACTTCTAAAACTACATTTTATCAGCAAGGGGATTTTTTATTTGGTCTGTACAGTGCTTAGGTTACATGCGAAGCATAAACCCTCTCTTAACTTTGTCAGAAGTCTTTGCAGGGCATCAGGGACAACTTCAGTAGTGTAGCTGATAGCTTTAGACTTATTGATACAGAATCAACTGTTTTTCTTTTTGGTTTTCTCTTTTGATTTTTTTGGGGGGGTGTTTTTAGTGCATGGAGGCATTTTATCACTAGGTATTAGGGCATTTCTCTCCTAGTTCTCATCTTAACCATCATAACATTACATTTGCTAGCATGGTAGCATTTTGAAGTGCATCTTAAGTAGGTGCTAAAGATGTGCAGTTTGCTAGGTCCTGTGATAAAAACTGAGACATCTTTGCTTACAGCAACTGAATAAACCCTTGTCATCCTCTGTGGCTTTAACTCATGGCAATTGCAGCATTACAGGTTTCTTGGTGCTGTCCTGGGGCTAGTTTCATGGGCAGCATGAGTGGGATCAGGTCTGTTGATGTTTGCCAGACTGGTGTAGCAGTTGAATATGCTCTCAGAGTGATGCACAAGTAAATAATCCTCACTAATATTTCTGAGGGGGGATATGTAGGATTTTTTGTTCCTGCTTTTAGGAGAACAAAACTGAGGCACAAGTAGTTCCTTAGATTTTTACTTACTCACCTTCACCAGACTTGCCTGGTAAAATTAGGCTTGCATGGTTTGGGGTTTTGCCATGTGTGCCTTTTGTCCCACCTAACCGTGACAAGTAATCCTGGTGGGATTGACACAGACTGAAGAAATGTTTCTCCCTTTGAGCTATCATAATTTAAGTAAATGGCTTTTCAGACTAAAAGTGGCAACACTATAAAGAGTTTAATATACAACAGAAGCAGAGGAAACAATCTGCTCCCTTAATACTAGTGAAAAGAAAATTACTTCAGGTAGCAGAAGCAGAGCAATGGGTTTAGTTTTAAAGAGGTTGTTAACTGCAGAGTCAGAAAAGTCAGGTAGACCTGATGTAAGGCTGCTTTGCCATGGAAGCTATTTCTTTTAGGCCACAGAACTTAAATAATATTAAAAAAAAATTAAATACTGGCATACTACATTCAATCTGCCTCCAGTTAAATAATTAACTGCCTTGTAGGTTCAGAGCAATCCATTTTAATGACTTCTGGATCCCCATCAATGAGGCAGGCAGAGCTTGAGTCTCCCCTTGCAAATAATTTTAATTTGAGGATGGAGAGAGAGTCCTGCACTCTCCAGACTATAAAAATGCACCTTTCCAGACAAGTAATATTGGTGAGCTTTGTGAAGCTTAATTGTTCTGCTTTGCCACTGGAGCTGTACAGAAGGGTCATACATTTGGTGTGGCCCCAGTAGTACTTCACAGCTGAAGCTAGAAAGTGGTGAGAGAGGAGAGGGGAGAAAGAGCAGCAGAACTGTAATTAGGCAAGAGCCAGAGACTATCTGTGTTGTTTGTTGATGGTAGAAGAATTAACAGGTTCTGTTTTGAGCCCACCAAATTTTTTCTGTCTTTTAACGTTGCTCTAATAAAGCATGGTTTACAGCCTTCACTTGCTGTCTTCTATCTTTCTTTCTTTCTTTTTTAACATTTAAGTTGCATGGTTGTCTTTAGTTTTTTAGCATGTATTGATCTGCAGGCTAACGTGGTTAAAATGCTAATAGGCCTAACCCCTTATCTTCCCATGTGGAACGTGGAGCAGAACATGAGTCTCTGTAGTAAGGGATATCACAGCACTGGTCCCTCACTGAAAATGGTAAAAGATGGGGTGCTGGACTTGTTGTTCCTTTCCTGGCTATGGGAGATGATATTTTTTAACTCCAGGATCAAGCTGGGTTGATCTCCCTTGTGGTCGAAAAGTATGTAGCCCCACTTCCTAGGTGGCAGAGCTTGGTTTAACCCAAACACAGTTGCCATACATAGGGGAGAACACTGGTGAGCAGCAGTGGAGTCGGGATGCCTACACAAGTGGGGAATGTCACTCGGTGACAATTCAGCTGCTGTGCCATGCTCAGGTGCTTCCTCTGATGGAGTTGCTGAGCTGGGGTAATGTATCCACTGAGGGGGGAGAGCAACCTCCTCCTTCACACTGGTGGCTTTGTGCAGCTTAGCTGAGCACCCATAGTTTTTGGCAGAGCTTCGTCATATGCCTTGGGCTGTGTGACAGCACTTGAGCACTTCCCACGGAAGGTGTGCTTGTGAATAGGAGGGCTGGAGAGCCAGCATTCTTAGGGTCAAGGTGGCCACTGAACATCATTCTGCCAGATGCTGTGGTTGTTTGCCTCATTTTTTCTGTCCTGCTGCTAGAATTGTCTTGCATATACTTGGCAAGAAAGATGGTGTGAAACTGTCATCTGTTTTCATTGCTCCTTTACATTGCTAAGTGGACAGAGGGAGGAGAAAAGATCTCTGTCGGGTCACTTATTTATTTAAAGGTGAGCGGCTCTTGTGAGACTCATATTCCCTGGTGTGAAATAAGCTCGATGTTGCTCCTCACCTTTGCACCTGTTGTCATGCTCTTCACTTACTGAAATTGGATCCTACTCTGGAGTTACATGGATGGCCTCTCAGAGGAAAATTCACCAAAACACAGACGAGCAACTTCCCAAATCTATCGCTCTCCCCTAAAACAAAAAGTAAAACTGAGTCAATTTAAAGCCACAACCTGCAGGCCATACAACCAGTTATTCTTGTTATTTTGGATCATACTCTGTTTATCCTATTCTTTTCCTGTTTTTTCTTCTGTTTGCTTTGTTTGTTCGTTTTGTTTTTATTTCCCCTCTCTCTTGTTCTCTCTATTATATATCCCTCCTGTCTGACTCTTGACATTTCTGGTTTTGGTGTGGTTCTTAACAGAGGAGAAAGCAATGAGCAGTAGTTCGCAACTGTTCTTGCCTCCCAAGGGCAGGGCATCGTAAGAGATGACAGGCGACTCAGGTGTAGAGGTAGCCCTGTTGAGTTGGACAGCATTATGGGACATCTTGAGATACCATCAACTATCCAGAGTTTTTATTTTAGACAAATGAATGTTTTTTTTTTTTTTTAACCCCATGGAGGAAAGTTTGTAGAGTAGCACAGTGGGCTCCAAAAACCACTTGATTTTCTGATTATTAAAATAAGGAAAGGAGACAGCCTGAAGAGGAGGGGGATGAAGAGACAATTGGTGAATCCTTTCCAAATCTGTTAGCTGAGGGAAGGTTCCCGAGTGGGCTTGGTGCCAAGGACACCCCGCCAGACCCCCAGGATGGCGCATGGGGCCAGGGTGCCACCCGTGCAGAGCCCAGAGTAGCAAGTGGGCGCCTCTTTGCTTTAGATAACTGTCTCCATCAGCATCTCTGCCCTTTATTCACAGATAACTCTCTCCCTGTTTCTAGGAGAAAAAAAAAGTGCGTTCGCTACATACAAGGTGAAGGCAGCTGCGTCAGCCCACCCTCTTCAGATGGAAGCTTACTAGACTCTCCTCCGTCCTCCCCTGCCATGCTCGCCTCCCCCTCTAGAGACTCGAAACCACAGACTGAACAAACGCAACCCCTCTCGCTCTCATTGAAGCCCGACCCGCTGGCGCACCTGGTGATGATGCCGCCGCCATCCTCGCTCGTCCTCGCTGAGAGCGCTGCGAGCAAGCCCGGCGCCCTGCCTGCCGCCAGCTGCCCCAACGGGGCCCTGGACCACCCGCCGGCCGCCCTCCCGCCGGCCGCCGCCGCATCCCTAGCACAGCCCTCGACGTCCTCCTTGCATTCCCACAGCTCGCTGGCAGGGACACAGCCCCAGCCGCTCTCCCTCGTAACCAAGTCCTTAGAATAGCTTTAGCCTCGTTAGCCCTTTCGGTTTCCTTTGGGGGGATTGAATTCTGTTTGTATTTAGGGTTTGGGATTTTTTTCCTTTGGGTTTTTTTTTCCTTCTCCTCGTCGTTGTCCGCTGTTCGTCGTCGTTTCTCAGTTTTGTTTTTAATTCGTGCCATGTGGCTACATTAGTTGATGTTTTATCGAGTTCATTGGTCAATATTTGACCCATTCTTATTTCAATTTCTCCTTTTTAAATATGTAGATGAGAAAAGCCTCATGATTCTGCCAAAATTTTTATCAACAGCTGTTTAAAGTCTTTGTAGCGTTTAAAAAATATATATATATACATAATTGTTATGTAGTTCCAATAGCTTAGTTTTAAAGACTGATTTTAAAAATTAAAAAAAAAAAGAAGCAATTTTGAAGCAGCCCTTGCCGGAGGCATTGGTTCTTTATTATTTGTATTAAATACGAGCTTGCGAACCAATCATTTTACATCTGGTTTTTAAACCTTTAAGGGCACAACGAATGCAGTGCCGCTACTACTTCTTTTTTTTTTTTTCCTTGTGTGAAACAACCTTTATTGTGATGTTACTTGTTATTGTTTAAATGTACAGAAACAAAGGGTTAAAAAATGTGTTAATATACCTTGTTCCATGGTGTTGTTCTTTTTGGGGGAGGGGACGCTACTCAACAATTAAAAGTATCACAACGCTATTGGACCAGTAGTATTTATTGCTTTAGAAATTGCTTGTTGTATCTGTATGTTGTCCCTTTTTAAATGTTTTTTTCTTCTTTTTTTTTTCCTTAAAACATTGTATAAAGGATTTTTTTTTCCCTTTAGTGTAAGCATCTTATATATAACAACTCATTTGTACAAGGTTTTTAAGTTTATATATAAATGTGTATATATATATTTTTCCGGGATTTTGTTTTTGATTTCTTTTCATGATTTTTTTT